>JABAKD010000023.1:10758920-11126420 GCA_012845835.1 Undaria pinnatifida | reverse complement strand
TGATGTTTGTCTGGTGCAGTCAATTGCGTCGTATTTGTTTAACGCTGCATTCCCACCTTTAACCCCATGGTCCGTCAGCAGACACGGGTCTTCACGCATTGTGTGACAATACTACACTTTTCCTCGTTATTCTGTTGAGATTTGTCGTCCGCAAGTTTTTTATGGCTGTCTAGGCTTTGGGATGTTGCAGTGGTTGAAAATGTCGAAGTTTAGAAGACACAAAATGAAAACAAATAACCCTCAACTGAACGTTGGCATTTTACTTGAGGGCAGCTACATGTCCCCACAAGAAACCACAGACCGCGAAATCGAGACGCGCTCAGTATGACGTGCGTGAGGGCGCCGGGTCCAGCGGGTATCTGTTGTAATCACCCAGAAATGAGTCACGACGTGATTTCGCGACGTCAACGTTGCCAGCCAGCATCACCAAAATATCGATATTTTGCTCCCAAATCCACGTGTTGACATGTTTGCGAGTTAGCATACTATTAATACGATGGCTACATCACGTGTACGAACAAACGGTTTTTACAACGTTAGCCGAGATTTTCGCGGGTCGTTTGAAGCACTGCGCGTACGTACCCGAAAAGATTGCGGAAGGGGAAAGTTCGTCGCCGCCCGAGGTAGTCAAATATTGGGCTAGAAAAAATGCAAGAAATGGCGAAGCAGCTCTGAATTCTTCAAAACTTCATAATATTTTTCGATCCAAGAAAAGTGCATCTTGCTTGTAAAACTCTCAATTCTACTTTAGAGTCGTTGCTTTTTTCAGCGAAAAGCTTGTTATTAAATACTCGCCCCTACTTGACAAAACATTTCTTGGGGATCCCCCGTGGCCTTAAAAGGACATGCCATGTGTGAATTGATTTGAGCAGCCCGCTTCATGGAACGCGCATTTTACCGTGCCCTGCGATTCGCTCCGATCTTCCGAAACACACATCCTGCCTTCTGTGTACCCGCAGCGTTCGTTTTTTCCCGTGTAGTGTTTTTGCATTTCTTCCCGTACCCTGTCCCAGGATAGGACGCGTGCTATGATAAGGGTGGCAATTTCTTGCCAAACCACTTCTGATTGACGGGGCTCCTCAACCGAGGAACTGCATCACATCGTTACGTTTTGCATTAACTTTCGACTTTAAACCTAGGTAATGACATTGCTCATAGGGTTGCACTTTAATCCTTATCAAATCGGGTTTTGAGTGAGATATGGAGCTCCGCAAATGAGGAATCTCAGAAACAAACAGGTGCAGCCCTATGCTTATCTTTTATCGCTTTTCTGGCGTCTGCATATTGAGGGATAAATAGGTTCTTTAGACGATCCAATGATTACTAGTGTCCCGTATTGCTTCGAAATGCTTTCTTTGTTTCTTTGGTCATTGATTTGCTTTCCAGCTCGTTTCGTGGGTGGGTTTACAGTCACGGCCATGTGAACAAGCCGTGGTCACAATTATCTTGCCTTCTCACCTCTGGTACTTGCCTTCGGGTTGCGAAAGGGGTTCCGCGTATATACTGCCCGTCGATTTCCGTCAGGTTGTCCGACTAATTCACGCTCTCACGCTTTCAGCGATAGGCGAACATGCAGAACAGTGCCTGAAACAAAATTGTGACTAGCTAAAATTCGAAACCCAGCGCAACCGACATGGAGTCAGTAATAAACGTAATTCGGAGGGAGCCGTGGTTATGGTTGTGTTGAGCCTCTCTGGCAAATTCTTACTTATCTCATACGGCCTTGTTTACTTATGCGGAAATCGTTGAATTGTTTCACCGGCATATACTTTTCGTTTGCTTCAACAGGATTCTTCCGTAAGCTACGCATCGGCTGTCATCACTCAAGAGGAAGATGCGCCATAAATGTGGCTTTCGGTGCCCTGTCAACAACCTCGCACGGGAAAATGGTCATGTACCGGTATCTGATACGCATGATTTCTCTTCAATTTCACGAAGGGCGATGTTGTTCACACCATGTCAAGCATGGAACATATGTCCGTGATTGGTAGCCGGGAGGACGGGGGGATGGTGAACTGCCTCATCCTAGTAAAGCACGCGAAATGTATTCGAGATCCTGCGCATTTTGGCACGAATGAGTGAGTGTCACAGCCTCTACCGACCTAAAATGGTCCGCAATCAGGCGTTTGTGTAGCATAAACGTTGGCGCCATACGAAGATGTGGGGAAAGTATCGGCAGGCCATGTTGGTTGAACTCTTTGTTGGGCTAAAAAATCACGTAGCATGATGGCCTATGGCGTGTCCAGACTAGCGACGTCCCCTCGGATACGCGACCTTAAACTGACTTGGCTCCTGCTGGACATCATTTGAGTAGGATTGTCGGCGTAGCATATGGGCTAACCCCACCATTTATGCCGTTTGGTGGGGCGAAGAACAAAGAAACCGCTGTAGTAGCTCCGTAGCTCCTCCTGTAGGTTCCTCGGGTTTCTGCGCTGCGCTCGCTTAGCTCCCACATCGAGGTGGTACCATGTAGGTTCATTGTGTTTTTAATGGCGCCAGACCAAGTGACAGTCGAAAGCAGAGGGGATTTTCCATGTACAGTGCCGTCGACAGGGGATGTAGGGGTACGGATCAGCACGCACTTTGACGTACGCCCAGTTGAAATTTTGGTCGAATTTCTCAACCCACGTTGACCGCCTCAGAACACGGTATAGCTGGGGGGATTTTAGTAGCGTTTTCGCGTTATATTGTTGGCGTAATTTGATGTTTTGCAGTGAGGATACAATTAATTCATACCGGTATACTAATAGTATCTCGATGGCGTGTGGTTGCGAAGGAAGGTGCTTTGCAAGGCGGCAAATTATGCCGTCAGTTCATCGACGATATTCTTTGGCCCTCTTGGGAAGACTCAATGGTGACAGCGGGAGCCTAGCATAGTCGAGAGGGGGCGCGATATGCCAGCAATAAACTATATCATAGATATTAGTGAACAAAGGTTGCTCCACTTGACGGAAGATTCTGTTGAAGGCACCGTTGAGCGCTGGGTAGTCGTCAAAGTGAAATATTTATGTTTTTCGTAGGACTAAGACCTGGTCCAGTATGTACTGTCAGTATACTGCCGGATACTCGTACCATATGCATGTAGTGGCAATGCACATCTACTGACTGAGGAGCTGCCAGTGCTGCGACTTATTGATGGCGTACGTACATTCCACGGAATACCATCACATTGCCGAAAAGAGGAGAAAGAGGCAGGGGAGGGGGGGAAGGAGTCCGTGAGCATAGTGGACGACGCCACGTTAGCCACTGATGGCATGCCGTTAAAAGTTCTTAATAGCGACAGCAGCAGGACCAACAATAAGAAAACTACAGAAGCAGAAGCAGCAGCAAGTAGCTGGCTGCAGAAGCAGATATTTGTTAAGATACGGCCTCGAAAGGCCTGTAATTATCCGAATTTGAGATCATTTGGATGGGTTTCGTATGATATGGTTGGTGGTTTATATTCGGGAAAGTTAGGAATTAGATCGGAGGCACGTGCCTCCGATCTCAGAAGCTATCCGGGGCTCTGGTGGAAATGAATAAAGCTACGTCTCTACGAAGGAAAATAAAGTGAGTACTCTCCGAGGACCTGCTCAATTAGCAGACCTGCAGGGGGCATTCTGTGTCCCCACCTTTCATTTAACATGTGGCGTCGACGAGCGTGATATGCTATTGTGGCAGCGTTCCTCCATTCTTCCGATTTTTTTTCTTACGAGCGATTTTGCTTTTTCTTTCCGTCGAGCCCACAACCCCTGTTCCTTCTCGGGTGGCTTCTCAATGGAGGGAGCGCCCTTTCTCCTACAACGGCGACCACAACAGCAGTGAGATGGCAGGGGCCCCTCCTGTTGGTTGCCGGGCACGTACCACATGGACGACACCTTCCAAGTACGTGCGGACGACACTGCTCTGCGGAGCACACTCCTCGTCTCGAATTTTGGTCCCTCCTGTTGGTTGCTGGGCACGCACCACACAGAGGACACCTTCCGAGTACGTGCGGACGACACTGCTCTTTGGAGCACACTCCTCGTCCCGGCCTTTGGTCGCATCAGTTCACCGCCAGCTGGTCATAGACCACTCCGCAGTGGAACTGCCCGAGCCCCACCCATCAGACTTGTTTGCTCCGCGCTCTGCCAGCATGTTGCACAGCACATCTCCGCGAGTTGCCAGCACAAGCCCCAAGATTGGCCATCGACTTTGTACTTTTGTTTTGCGCTTTGGGGCTCTGAGACATATATGCACGACACGCCACGGACAAGCATACTGGAATCAACCCTTCGAATGACCCTCGACGGGGACTTCGCTTGCTGAGAGAGCCCATCGACCAGCATACACCTTTGCTGTCTGAGCCAGACCGCACCCTCTTGGACTACGGGCACCGTGCTCTAGGAGCTCATGTCGGGGCTCCTTCCTTGTGATCCTATCTGGGAAGAAACAGGCGGTGCTCGTGGAATGTTGTTTGGGCTTTTTCGTTTGGCAAATTTTCCAGTACACGCGTTATCGTATGGGTTTCAGTACATACGTCGATCCGTCTTGCGCGTCGAACAAACTGCTGCTCCCTTTCTGCCGAAATTAGTACAGCTACTAATTTGACGCTGCTCGGACCTCTCTCCGATCTTTCTCGATCAACAGCGTTCCACTACTGCTGTGCGTCGCGTAGCTTCAACCACCATCATCATGTTCGCAGAGGTACCAACTACAGTGCAGCACAATGGGCTCGCTGTCAATGCCTGCCATATACCGCCGGATTCTCTGCTGTAGAAGTCACTGTACAGCAGCCAAGCCGCCTACTTTGCTCCTGCCCATCCACCGCATAGCTCGACCCTTCACTGCCCCAGCGTCCACAGTTACAGCACCGCAGCTCTGACACCCTCCACTGCTGTGCGAGTGCTCCTTGCAAGTTCGATTCGAGACTTTTTTTTCCGTTCTGCCCCCCCCCGTGACTACAACTTCATTTTAGTGAACGCTGAAACTCTGTGCTGGCTTTTTTGGGCAAGGCCTGTTGGCGTGTGCGATGCCCTACATTCCACCATTCATTGGTAAGCGGGAATTATAATACCACTTTCTGTGTGGGCACAGCTGCGACAGTGCGGCACTCTGCACTGCTGTCAACGTAACTGTCCCTTTATCGGTGGGAGTGGGTATTGTACGGATTTTGTTTTTCAGCTGTACGGGCGTTAGGCCGTCTTCCTGCCGGTACATGTGCTGCCCCTCCACAATGCTGCTAGGATAAATGCTGCAAAACTTTGCACAGGGTTCCACAACGCTGCTAGGATAAATGCTGCAAAACGTTTTACGGGGCTCCACAATGCTGCTAGGATGAATGCTGCAATTTTTTTTACAGGGTTCCACAACGCTGCTAGGATAAATGCTGCAATTTTTGTACGGGTCTCCACAATGCTGCTAGGATGAGTGCTGCAAAAAATTCACAGGGTTCCACAACGCTGCTAGGATGCATGCTGCAAAAAGTTTACGGGGCTCCACAATGCTGCTAGGATAAATGCTGCAAAAATTGTTACAGGGTTCCACGATGCTGCTAGGATAAATGCTGCAATTTTTTCTTGCAGCTGTCACGACGGGTACTGCCAGTTGCAATGCGGTTTACAGTTGGCGGAGATGCTGAGCACTATACTACTGTAGGCGCAAACGCTGCCTTTCTGCTGCTGTTGGTACATGTGCTGCCCTTCACGATAATGCTAGGGCCTACGCTAGGATTTTTTTCTTCTTCTCTGCACATGTTCGGACAGCCACTGCCCGTTACAGAGCGCTTACTACACAGTTCGCGGAGATACTGCGATTCACATCTTTTAATAGTGCAGTGGAGATCAGCCCGTTTGATGCGGTGCCTTTGGGGGCAAACAGCCTTTCTATTCGACTGTGGGCGTAAGCATTTTTCTGCAGCTGGTGTTGGTACTACACTACCCATCTTGGTGCGGTTGAAATTGCCGTTACCTGTTAACACAGCAGTGATACTGCAGCAATCAGCACAACTGTAGGCGCGACCGCCCCCCTTTAGTGCGGTCGGGAGACACTACCTTGTTCATGAGGTTATACTGCCCGTTTTTTATACGGTTGGTGCGCGAACCTATGCTGTCCTACCCCCACCTGCACTACTGTGGGGGCAGATGCTGCCCGTTTTTATGCGGTTGGCTGCGCGATCCTTCACTGTGCTACCCCCCCCCCTACACTACTTTTGGGGCGGATGCTGCCCGTTTTTTTACTGTTGGCTGCGCGATCCTTCACTGTGCTACCCCCTACACTACACCTAGGTTAAATACTGCCTGTTTTGGTGCGATGAGTGTCGGCGTGTTGGGCGACCCTTCACTGTGCTTCCACCCCTACACTACACCCAGGTTAAATGCTGCCTGTTTTGGTGCGATGAGTGTCGGCGTGTTAGGCGACCCTTCACTGTGCTTCCACCCCTACACTACACCTAGGTTAAATGCTGCCTGTTTTGGTGCGATGAGTGTCGGCGTGTTGGGCGACCCTTCACTGTGCTTCCACCCTTACACTATACCTAGGTTAAATGCTGCCTGTTTTGGTGCGATGAGTGTCAGCGGGTTGGGTGACCTTTCACTGTGCTACCCCCTTACACTACACCTAGGTTAAATGCTGCCTGTTTTGGTGCGATGAGTGTCAGCGGGTTGGGCCACCCTTCACTGTGATTCCACCCCTACACTACACCCAGGTTAAATGCTGCCTGTTTTGGTACGATGAGTGTCAGCGTGTTGGGTGACCTTTCACTGTGCTACCCCTCTACACTACACCTAGGTTAAATGCTGCCTGTTTTGGTGCGATGGGCGTGGGCTTCTTGGGCGACCCTTCACTGTGCTTCCACCCCTACACTACCCCTAGGTTAAATGCTGCCTGTTTTGGTGCGATGAGTGTCGACGTGGTGGGTGACCTTTCACTGTGCTGCCCCCTACGCTACACCTCGGTTAAATGCTGCCTGTTTTGGTGCGATGGGCGTGGGCTTCTTGAGCAACCCTTTACTGTGTGATGCCCCCCTACACTGCACCTAGGTTAAATGCTGCCCGTTTTGGTGCGATGGGCGTGGGCGTTTTGGGCGACGCTTTCCTGTGCTACCCCCCTCGCCTAGGTTGAATGATGCCTGTTTAAGTGCGATAGCTGCAGACGTACCTTAAATGTGTTGCACCCCCTGCACTGCGGTTAGGGTCAGTGCTGCCCAGTTTTGTCTGCTTTTACTGCGGTTCGTGCGGGCGTTACCCGTATAGCCTACGGTCAGACTGGGCGCTGCTCTTATGTTGCGGTTTTGGTGGATGGTACCCTTCTTACTGCTGTACTCCTTTTATACGGCTAGTTGGCGGGGCTGCTACCATCACTGAGGCTGGACGGAGTCGAGGCCCATGTCTTGCTGTTTGCTGGAACACAGATATATCGCTACTTACAGCAGGGACATCACAACAATATATCTGCCTCCATAGCTTCTTTACGCGTCGTTCCCATCCCGCCTCCTTCCCCCACACCCCCTCCTTCCGCTGCCTTCCCTCCAGATAACAAGCAACATGTCTACCAGTGAGGAAGCGGGCTACTCGGGGCAGGCTAAGGTCTTTCACGAACCCCAACCTGGATGCCCACGAGACAGGGAGAGCTCGCTCGAGATCCCGCGACTCGAGACGGGGGGAACCACCGGAGGCGGGTCCGGTGACGAGACAGAAGATGGAGCACCATACCTCCACCCGTTCCCACCAACCATGAGGGTCGACTCGCCGGTTCGCGCTGAGAAGAAGACGGACCAACCCCCACCGGACTCGGTCGGGGGCATCTCGACGCCAGCTCTCGCCAGCCCCGGGGGAGCGCCACCAGCTGCCCCCCCCGCGCTCGACAGGGCACCACCGCCGCCACCTGGGCTCTCCGCGCTCGACAGAGCGCCGCCCCCAGAGCTCCCGGGACCGGGGCGCCCATGCCGCCCCCTTGGACTTGGCATACGCGGCGGCGCGGGACCAGCGGGCGCTCGACGACGCCAACCAGACGATAGCACGCCGACGTCGGTTTGACGAAGATATCGAGCAGGCGAAGACCGCTGCGCGGGAGTCGTCCATGGTAGCGAAGAGAGCGCAACAAACCCTCGACCAACCAGTTGCGTCAGCTGCAGCGGGAGCTACCGCGGCCCCCTTGCCTTCGTCGCGCCCGCAGGGTGTCGCATCCCAGCGACCACGACCCGGGAACGACGCTTTTTTCAAGGGAATCGTCGCGTGCATGGCGTCTGCACCGACGGTAGACTTCTCCTCAGCGTTGGCGACCGCGGTGGAAACGGCCTGCGGCCTCCTCCCGTCAGAGAGGCCGGCGTCGCGGCAAGCCGACGTCCTCAGTGGAAGCGGCCTGGGCTCGCGTGGATTGTACGCCCTATGCTAGACAGACGAGAGCCGCCCCGACCCTTGCCGTCCTCAAGGCCCTTCTGACAGCCCACGACGAGGACGCCGACCCTGTCTTTTGGGCGAACCCCGGAGGAAGAGCTGGCAGAACGAAGCCGGGGGAAACAGCGCCGCAGCGACGGTCGCGACCGCGGGGACCGCAACCGTGGGGGTGGCGGCAAAACTGGTGGGGGTGGCGGCCAAAATAGTGGGGGTGGCGACCACCACCACCGCCGCGGGGGTGACAGCGCATCGGGTGCTTGTGTGCCTGAGGGCGCCGCCGAGGGGGCAACTTTGGTCCAACAACCGGGGCAGTTGGCCGCAGCTCTGGCGGAGGCAACGGAGGGCGGAGGAACCGCGCGAGAGGACGTTCAACGTGGGACGACTAGTCAACCTCCTCCCGCTCGTCTTCGTCCTCGAGCACGGACCACAGCGAGGTGGTCGTGGTAGCAGGCAAAAGTGTCAAGAGCCATGGCAGGAGGAACATCTGGGCCTGAGGCTTTCACCCTTCTGTTGCGTCTGCTGATCGCGCACTTCGACGGGGTTGACACGGAGGAGGGCTACACATAGTTGCATACTTTTGGAATGTGTAACGGCATGCCTTTTTCAGATTTCAGTCGGGAGTTTCCCGTACTTATGTTGACCGCTACGGGGAGTGAGCGTGTTTCGTCTCCGGGGACGGATGTGGTGTTGGAGGTGGTTCGGGTGGCGGCGAATGAGCAAGTTCCGGCTCTCCTGCCCGCGTTGTACCCTGGTTCGAAGGCAACGGACCCGCGGCCATACGCCTCGTTGGATGCTATGTGGCGGGCTTTTAGTGACAAATAAGACACCTGCCGTCAACGGCGAAACTTTTTTTTTCTCTCCCTGTTTCTTCGACGGGAGCGCGGTCATCCGCCCCGTCGGGGCCCCGGCCCGCCGGTCATGGGCGCGGCCAGGGCCGATTGCCGCCCCAGTCGCTTTTGTGGCAGACGGGATCGAACCATTTATCAATTGTCACGCCCATCGATGATTCATCTGACCCTTGGCTTGACCACACATTGAACTGCTGGCCACTAGAAGAGCATCACCATGTAGAAGGTTTCGCCGTTAAGGCCTCGTTTAAGACAGACAACCCTCCCCTTTGGAGCGGCCTCCTTTCACCTCGTGCTAATGCCCTCCGAGAAAAAAACCGGGGGCTTTGCCTCAGCTGCCACGAAGACAACCATTCCATAAAGCATTGTAGGCATCCTTTCATTACTGCGAGTGGCTGCTTGAACCC
The DNA here is from genome assembly GCA_012845835.1 of Undaria pinnatifida. Classification (NCBI taxonomy): domain Eukaryota; class Phaeophyceae; order Laminariales; family Alariaceae; genus Undaria; species Undaria pinnatifida. The sequence continues at coordinate 11,116,811 of JABAKD010000023.1, read as the reverse complement.
TGAAATTGGCCAACTTGGCGACGATGACGCTAACCGACGTTGACACACACGCATGATCTGCTACCGCCGAGACGACAAATCTTCTCGCCCGAACAACCACAAGAAAAATCGTCGCCATCTTTCAGGATCAGGGCCAGGTAGACTGTCACAACGCTACCACATACACGTCGGATCACCAAGGTGGTATCCTGCTCTCGCCACCTCTTCTGCCCCCGCTCCTGCTCTTCGAATGCGCTTTGGAGCCGCCCACAACCCGGGCGAAAGTACACTCGCGCGCCAACCTGGCACATTCCGTAACGGCAATTGACAGCTCGACGGTGGTACGGCACCGTCGACAATACTGTCGGGGGGTACCTATTTTGGTTCCAGAAGATGCTCGTGTTCTATTGCTAGCCTGCCCAGTAACGCAGCACAGGTAGCCTCTGTCAAGAGCCCACGGGCTCCTTTGCCGTCTGCGGAAGATTCTCACGGCGTAGTACCGGCGGCGGAAACTAGCGCTTCAAGCGTGGTTTCCTCCAGCCAGGTAATATCCTTTCTTGCTTTTTCGACGGCGACAACGCGCGCTTTCAGCGACGTTCCCCTCGGTCATGGTCTGAGTTCGGCGACGGGAACCGCGCTTCCAGCGCCGTTTCCCTCAGCCGCGGCATAAACTCAGCAATGGGGGTACGCGCTCCAAACGCCGCCCCCATCAACCATGGCACGGGAGCCTGCGCTTTGCGCGCTCCCCCCCCAGGCACGCGTCGCGCAACAATATAGCTGCGGTGACGGCGCGTCGCCTTTTTACGCGTATGTGTTCATCCCCCCCTCTCCCTGACCAGGCGGTGGCGGTCGGTTTGAGGTGTGGGACGGTCGACCCTCGAAACACTTTTTCTGACCACGAGGTGGCGGTCGATTTGAGGTGTGGGAAGGCCAACACTAAAACACCGAGATCTTTTGCGAGGCTCGATCCGGTGTTTGCTCGCGGTAACAGCGGGTGCTCTGTCCTTTTTTTTTCATCAAGGAGGAGTCGACAAGATTAGCTACCTCGTCTCTTTTTTCCAAGAGATATAACGGAAAAGAGCCTCCTCGGGTAAAAACATTATTGCCATTTCCCCGAGCCCCGCTCCAGAAGACGCCCACAGGGTCTACGGACCCTGCTTCGTCTTTTAACACGCTAACCCACGTGTTTCAGGCTACGTCTGCCCCAGTGGCACAGGAAGAAGATCCGACACTGCGCGACGGGCCAGTGGTGACTCCACGGCCTCCAGCCTGATCAGCTGGACGCTATTCCCGTAAAATTACGGAAGAATCGCGCCTCTCGTCAAACAGAAACAGCTCAGAGCCTCTGCCCCTTCGGGCGCAGTTAGAGCAGTTTTCTTGCGATTATACGCCAAAAAGCGAAGAGGCCACGACGCGATAAACGGTGGGTTCGGACTCGCGTCGTGCTCCCGAGGCCTGGTGTTCCTGAGGGGGACACTACAGGCCCAAAGAGCCGAGGACTAGAGTTCCCAGACGGGGACATTGCAGACCCAAATGCCCAACGAGGCTACCGACGGGTTGGCACCGTCGGTGTTGGACTCTTTTTCGGATGCAGCGAGGGCGGCTTCTTACGAGTTTCCATCAGCGAGTGAGGAGGACCCGAGGCGAGAAACCCCAGGTTCGGGCGCGCATGTTGCTCCCGAGGCCTGGTGCTCCCGCAAGGGGAAACTACAGGCCCAAAGAGCCGAGGACAGATGCAGACCCACAAATGTCCAACGAGGCTACGGACGGGTTGGCACCGTCGGTTTGTGCCATTTTTCGGGCGCAGTTAGAGCGTATTCTCGCGCTTTTCCGCCAACGAGCGAAGAAAGACCCGAGGCGAGATACCACGGGTTCGGATTCGCGTCGTGCTTCCGAGGCCTGGTGTTCCTGGACGGGGACATTGCAGGCCCAAATTTCAACACGGCTTTTGACCCTTCTCTCGAATACCCCACAGCCAAAGTGGTGTTGTTCTGGCAGCCCCCATCCTAGTTTCCACCGTGGTCCCCTTCGTCGTTTGCCGTGGACGACGTACCATATTCTTGCGCGGAGCAGTACATGATGGCCGAAAAGACCAAGCTTTTGCAAGACCATTGAGCAGTGGGTCTCATCATGTCGTCGCCTCGTCCAAGCACACGCAAACGCATTGGTCGAGGCGTGCGCAACTTTGACTCCGCTGTTAGGGACACAGAGAAGCAAAACGCCGTGTCACCTGGCACCTACGCCAAATTCACGCAGAACCCAGCAGCCATAGAGAAATCACCTTTCGAGCTCTGACAACAAGCTTCTGGCTGAATCCAGCCCTCTGAACCCAGTGTGGGGCATTGGTCTCCGGGCGGATGGTCCGAGGGCTAACAACCCATGCCAGGGGAGAGGAAAAACTTGCTCGGTGAGGCACTTTCTGCCGTTCGCGCAGCTATTTGCGACAATGAGACCGGGTCGGCGCACCCGGCCTCCCCTAGTCGGTTCCGCCCCTGCACTACGAGTGCAAGAACCAAGAAATCTCGTCCGCGCCTCAACCGGACCGTTAACAGCGGCCAGCGCTCGCAAAGCTTCCCCTTCGGCGTTTCCGACCTATTTCTCGGGCGCGCTGGCCAATTAAAAGCGGTGGAGGTTTGAAGTTAGCTTCTGGCGTCACCCCTGACTTTGCGCTGTCAGAACACGGCCTCTGTTTCGTCAAGGGTACTGTGACGCTGGACGACGTTTCGTTCACTATGAAAATCGCGTATATCAGTCGAGCAACGCTCGACTCGGAGCGGCACTGGACTCCTCTAGATTTGGGGACCGACAGCATTGTTTGGGCTACCAAACACCCTTGAGGGTACTGTGGAGACCAAAGTTCCGCATATCCTCCGGCCACAAGACACAGGAAAGCACTGGCAAAGTGGGGACCCTCCATGCACGAGTCCAGCGGTAGCTTGAGTTCGTCACCGCGTTCGGTTGCACACTCGAGTACCGCAAAGGCAGCGCCAACGGCATCGCCGATTTTATATGGCCCGTTTTCCAGAGCCTGTTACGGAGTACGACCGCAGTGGCTTGACAAACTTCAACCCCGTGGGGTTGCCAAGCCCCAACCCCGTTGGAGAAAGCGGTATCTACCTCCTACGGACCCGCGGACTGCGCGCTCCGTCTTCGCCGATCCCAGGGGTCGGTTTGGGTGGACTCGCGCCCTTGCCGAAAACACTGTCTTGGGTGGGCTCGTGCCCCGCACTGAACATGCTGCCTTGGGTGGGCTCCCTCTCACCTCTACCGCGTTTCACGATTATCGCACACACGAGCCACGTATAAGGATTGACGGCCTTTCTGCTTCCCCGGGGAGATTCTTCGCTTGTTTTTCTGCCTCCGTCGCCACGACCGAAGGCTGTACCGGCCGCGGGTCGATTTCACCTGCCGCCGACACTGTTTTCGCTTCGGTTTTCGCCATACCCATCGAGGGCGGCACGGGCTCCACAGAAGCCCTGGCTGCAGCGACGCCCATCGCACGGCCGACATATCTATCCCGGAGTTCTTTACAGGAGACGGCCTCGCCGCGATCACCGGTTCGACTGTGTCCGTCTCCACCATTCTTGGCACTCCAGCCCCTCCGTCGTCGACGACGCGCCGACGAACAGCGACAACAACAGGTAATGCACCCCCGCTGTTGATTATGGATTCGCGCTCGGCGGGGCCCCTCGGCCATCTTCCAGACGAGGTACAACCCCGCCGCGAGTCCCACGGCCGCGGCCGACCCCGTCGACCGCCGCAACCGCTGTTCTTGCCGACTCGCTGGTCGGCACGGTGCCACTACCGTCCGACCGCGACTACGCAGAGCCAATATGGGAACTCCTCTCTTACGGCTCACGCCTTCTCCTGGCGACACGTCGGCTGCATATACAAGGTCGGACGCCCTCGGCAACGCTGCTGACTTGCGGTTCGCTGATTCCGTCGCGCGTTATTCACATGGCGATTGGAAGCGAGAGCACCACGCTGAGCCGACGTGCCACGCCATGATGCGTTACGTTTCTACCGGCCGGCCATCGGTCCTGCCGCCCGACTTTTTGTCGTGCTACCTCTCGCACAATCGTCCATCCCTCTCAGACCAAGGAGTTGGCGGATAAGGATCGACTACATACAACCGACGACGACATCGTCCTACCCTTAACCCGACACTGCCGCCAACAAGGTCTGACAAACCCAACTCTGCGGGGCGGGCTGCTTGCCTGCTAAACGACGAGCTAGTTCGCATCTACGTTCCCCTGCTCATGCGCCCTTGGATCATGCAAGCTTGTCACTTGACGTCTTCTTGTCACCTTGGCACCACGCGCACGTTGCGCATGCTAGAGCGTTTTCATTGGTGGATTGGCATGAGTGTGTGCACCCGGCGGTGTCTTCGCCACTGCTTGAAGTGCCAAGCGCGGAAAACCCCACGGCTGACTGTCCGCTGGCCCATCATCACAATGCCTCTGCCGGAAGGTCTAGGTGTCGCCGTCAGTGTTGACTACTTCGGCTCCCTTCCGGTCAGACCAGGAAGCAACATCTACATCCTGCTGTTCACCGATCGCTTCAGTCGTTGGGCCGACATGTTCCCCGTCACTGCCGCTGAGTTCACCGCGGAGGGTACATCCAATATCCTGGTGAAGCAATACATCTCCTTGTGGGGGTGCCCGCGCACCATACTCTCGGACAACGGACTGCAGTTCTGCTCCAAGCTTTCACAAGCTGTGTATCAGCTGTTGGGTGTGCACAAGCTTGCTACAAGCTCCTATCATCCCAACTGTAACGGGGGTGTTGAGCTGGTAAATCACACTATGGCACAAATGCTGGCTATGGTCATCAACGAGCGACAAGACCATTGGGACTTGCATCTGCCCCAAGTAAAATTCGCTAACAACAACTCCGTCAGCGCGGCGACGGGTCTGGCGCCCAACGAGGTCCACATGGGCAGACTCCCACGGCTCCCCTTGACGTTTTTCGACCGCACTGGTGTCGTGGGACACCAGAGTCTGTCCCGTGACCACCTGGTCTATTGCGACTTGGCCACTGACCGGCAAAAGCGCGTGAACGACATTGTCCGCGCACACCACGCCCTCACCGTTTCCCGTGTTAACCGCAGAAACTCCGCCCTCGCCGACGTGCTGCGTCCAGCACCTAACTTCACTGTGGGTGGTTGGGCATGGGTATACAGTTCTGCCTTTACCATCCGCCAGGGTGTAAAGGTGAACACCGACGCCAAGGTACTCAAGACCAAACTCGCGCTTAACTGGAAGGGCCCATACAAGGTCCTGGCCGTTGGTGCCTGCTCCGCCGCTGAGACCCCGGATGGCTCGCCGCTCGGAAGCCACCTCCTTTATTTGGATCTCCAATTCGACCTGCCTGGTTCGGACGCTTGTCGGCGTGTGGCCAACGAGCGCTGCAAACCCTGTGCCAACCCCCACGACAGCGGGGACATGCCCAAATACCTACCGGCGGGGCTGACACAGTATGTTCTCAACAAATTTTCCCAGAAGTCCCTGCCGTACCACGTCATTCAAGACGACGTTTCGACTCCTCTCCAACGGCTGGAGGTGGAGCAGATCACTGGTGATCAGTCGGTACGGGGGCGAGGTGGCGTCATCGCGGTGCTATACAAGACGCACTGGGCGGGACTCTCCGAACCTTCCTGGGAGCGGGAAATGGACCTCCACCTCTCCCGCTCCCACATCTTGCGTTATTGGGCCGAAGCCCCGGACCAGCACCGCCAAACCAACCGCCTCTACTGCCGAATGTGGATCGGAGCGGCACAGCGTGAGCTCTCCCGCAACAACGGGGAACGTTTCCTAGCGCCGGCCTACGCCCGTGTTCCCCGCGCCGATTGGCTCCGTCGCTACCGCGAACCAGTACTCCCTAAGGAAGCCCAATTTTGGTACAAGGGAAACGATGGTTTATGGTGGCTTGGAAAAATCAGCGCGAGCACTACCGAGGACAAGGTATACCTGGTCCGCTTCCTGGACGATCCGGGACCGATCAAACTTCCTCTTCCCCCGGCGCGCTACACGACTTCAACGGGAGCCGTACGAGGTTCTCGGTGCTTTCAAATTCACATCGCCAGTGCGTTTCCTCGGGGAATCCAACGTAACGTAGACGAATCTCGAGGCGCGGCCGTGGCCAGTTGACTTCCAAGCCACCACCTCTCCTCGATAGTTCTTCATTTTGTTTTGAGTTATGAGTTTTGCGTCTTTGTCGTTGGGTTGTTCGTAGTGTCCTGAGAGTCTTCGTCGGGTTTAGAGGCGGTTCTTCCATTGATTTTTCTTTCTGTCCTGCCGAACCCCCTGCTCAGTGCCGGGTCAGGGTTTGGGTAAAACGCCGCTATCTGAGGCGCAGGGCTGTCGCCTTTTCGTCATTGTTCAATTTCACCCTGCCGACGCCCTCCTCAGCCCAGAGCCGGGGGGCGACCAGGGTACCCTGTTCGCGCGTAACGTGGTACAGGGCTATGTACGGATCAATGTGTCATCTTTTATATTTAGTGTGTTGTATTCGTTCTGCTTTGTTTTTTTCGTCTAAACACTTCCTCCCCTAGCGGGGCTGTAGGTATTGCCACCTTCCATCCCTGGTAGTTGTCGTTTCCTCGTCTAACCCCCCGCCTCGCCGATGGCCCGCGGGAGGTTGTTCGCACGACTTCTCCCTTGTCTTAGCGCCTGTGTTCCCCTCCATATCGACGAGGGCTCGCCTCGCCATAGCACCTTATCTGTGGTTGGTTTACCGTAGAGCCTTCCCTGCCCCCTCCCGCTACACCGGCGAAATGCGGCAGGTTCTAGAGCCTTTTCTGCCCCCCCCCGCCACACCGGCGGCACGCGGCAAGGTTTTGATGGGTGACTATTGCCTTGTTGTAGGGTCTTCGTTTATTTCTACTGCTTTTCTTCGCGTGTTCCTGGCTCCTTAGCGAGACGGTAAGAGGTGTGGGAGTGGGATTTGAGGAGCCGCATCTTCGACTCATGGTCTAGTTCGTAGAACCGGAGTTTCCCCGAATCTCGCGTATTTCTGCATATGCGACTCATCAGGGTGGGCTAGCGTTAAGATACGGCGTCGAAAGGCCTGTAATTATCCGAATTTGAGATCATTTGGATGGGTTTCGTATGTTGAGGTTGGCGGTTTATATTCGGGAAAGTTAGGAACTAGATCGGAGGCACGTGCCTCCGATCTCAGAAGCTATCCGGGACTCTCGTGGAATCGAATAAAGCTACGTCTCTACGAAGGAAAAGAAAGTGAGTACTCTCCGAGGACCTGCTCAATTGGCAGACCTGCAGGGGGCATTCTGTGTCCCCACCTTTAATTTAACATATAGCCACAACGAGACTAGACGGGAGTAAATGTCTATGTTGGCGGATAGTAACCATTAAAGACCAGTGTTTTTCTGTCCCCTATATCTTCTCACCAACTCAGCTGTTGAAAGAGTAAGAGTTACAAATAACTTCGCAGCATTCTAGTGTGCCGTTTAAACTACTCACCACCGACGACCTACAGCTTTATTAGAGCAGTGAAGTGCTATGCTTATGACAATACGTACCTCCGTCTCTTTTTCGCATTTCTTTCATGTTTTTTAGTGCATCATTTATTTTCAATGTACGAGCTGTCCTGCCAACAACGTGATGTTCCCTTGATCGTCCGTTAAGCCACTGATTTCAACCGGTCGGAGCAAAAATAATGGGTGAATCTCATGGGCTATTCCATGGGATTACCCGTAGGTCGATTCGTACGTACATTGGGATGTCCATCATTCCATGAGATGTATCCCGTATAACATCCTATGTGACGCCCATTATAATGTTGTTCGCGCATTCCATGGGATATCCCATAGGGCATTGCATCTCATGCTCATGGGAGGTCGTCTATCCCATTGGGTTTCATCCAACCCACGGGATGTTCCATGGGATCGCCCATGAGTGATTGTTCGTCCCACGGGATACTATGGGACATTACATCCCATGCCCATGGGGAGCGGTTCATCCCATTGGATCACACACATCCCGCGGGATGTCTCCATCTACTCCGTGGGGTGTCCCGTGGAGCGGAATAGGGAGATGGCGCGGGATGAAATATGAGATGGCCCGTGGGGTGTCGTTCATCCCGTGGGACGTGGCATCGGGCGTTCCACCGGATACTTATTCCCATGGGCCATCCTAACGGGCATCCGGGAATGAGACCATGATATTCGAGCTCGGGGGACTTTTCACTTGCTATTAATGTGGCGGGGAACATTCCCATGTGTTTCCATGCTTTCCCTAAAGGTCCCCACTCGTAGCGCGTTGGCTCCCTAGTATCCCTATGCCCCTGTTTCGAGGCACACCACCTCCGTTTCCCCCCCTTTTTTGGGGCCAAACTTGCGTTGTGTCCGTTCTGCATAGTAAATCTGGTATAATCAACTTCTATTTTATTATAGTATTCGTTACAGTGTTGTATATTATACATGGTATAATGGCTAGGGTTACGTAGACTCACTTGCTTCCGTATTTTATACGGTACGTAGCATATTACACCTATAACAAACAGCGATAAGTTACCGTGTTGTTTACTATACCTGGTATAACAACAAGAATTACGCGCTTATTTGTTCCCGTTTTGTATACTGTACGTAGCATAATAAACCTACAATAGATAGCAAGTATTTGTAACCGTCCTGCGTCCTGGTACACCAATTATCTGTTTAAGTACTCGTATTGATGGATTATTACCAATTACCCGGTTACATAGATTGCCGGCCGCCCCGGTGGTCTAGTGGTTACCCTCGAATACTACTACAAGGTAACATTGGTCCTTGGGTTCGATTCCCACCTTGTTGATATTGTGACTTTATTTGCAACAATGCACAAATATAAAAGGATCATCTACTGAGAACGCCTAGCTGCGGGGGTAGGCACAATTTGATGCGGGTCGACGAGGCAAGAAAATGCTGAAGTCTTCTCGTGATACAAATGAAGGCATGTACCGTACAAGGTGGGGATGGGAGAGGAGGGCCCGCTATGTGACTCCAGATCTGTGGCTCTACGGCGGGGGAGCGCGAGAGTAGTGCGAGGATAATAAATTGGATGAAGAAAAATAAATAAACACCAAATATTACCGTCTGTCTATTGTGCAAAATAACCTGTTATGATAACAGGGGAGCCACCGACCTGTAACCTTCACGAGGGTATACACACCCCGTAAGACGCGCGATCGAAGTACCACAATTAGCTTGCAAAGCTGAGTTTTGATCGAAATCCTTTTTGGTCGATGTCACAGCTGAAGTGTATTTTTCATTTGTTTAACTAAACGCCCGCGCTGGTGATCATGTTTCTTTTCGAGGTATTATTGGCTCCACTTTCATCTGCTTCGTATCTGTTCCCTATAGTGTCCAGGCATGACGAGCATGGTGTTGAGCATGGTGTTGAGAACTTTTTGTTGACCTTAAGGATTCAGCTCTATATGCATGGAAACGCCCGGCTTTGAATTGCACTGGTAAATATCTGTGGCACAGCAGCCCCCTTCTTTGGTGCAATTTTTATATTGCGCATCATAGCCTTGGACGTCGACATGACAATACATCATAACATTGGGCGTCGATGACAACATGGCTGAGATATTTCGCATTAAATGACAGCAGCACAGCAGAGCCCCCTAACAAACGTCGATCACCTAGGCGTTCTGCATCTAGCTCGATGGTTCGCACGCTGATTGGGAATGCCGGCAGCTCTATTCTTATTATTGCCATCCGCATATATATGTGGGCAGGATACGCTTTGCCGCCGATCACTCACAACCTGTTGCTCGCCATCCGGCAAAGTGTTACATGCTGTTTGACGTCGGTCGCCCTGACGCCCTGTATATATCTCGATGGTTTGCACGTGGGTTGGGAGTGCAGCACGTTAGGCCTCTTGATGTATTTTCATGTCTACCATCATCGGCAAATGTGGACAGGATAACCTTGCTGGCAATCACTCACAACCATCCATAGAAGAAAGAACAAGAAGAAAGGCCAAGAATACGAGACAAGGGAACCCATTCGCAATTCCATTTGGCACCTTGTCTCTGCTAAACATTGACCTACTTACCCGTTTGGCCATGCTCCAATCTTCTCTTACATGATATAGTAATATAAATATCGAAATCACAAAGCTAGGGCGTGTAACACGACTCCATTTCCCCGTCATGGACCTGCCCCCCACCAAAGTTAAGTAGCCACCCCCCCCCCTACTACTACGATCTTATTTTTGCGGAGCACGTGATGGAGCGAAGCGAGAGGGGTGCGACGTAGTCTCTCCGTATCTTACGGTCAGCTGTGTCCAGGCTGTCAGCGAGAAAAAAACCGCAACAAAAGGCAAAACAGGCTTGCTTTACTTAAATTGCGCAGGCTTATTGCAGATGTGTGTGTCTGTCTGTGCAGAGAAAATGGCCCCTCAAAAATAACGAACCCAACCAACCCGGCCGTTACAGACGCCCCTATTCACGACATCCATCAACCTCTGACCGCGTCCACAACCTTTTTGAATTCGTAGAGCTTGCTCGTGATATGTCCGATTTGCCCAGCCAGCTAGTTGGTCGGGGTAGTTGCTCGGCGGGGTGGGGTGTTTTCACAAACACAGCTGTTACTTCCACCCATCCACACAACAATCACACGTCTCGTACCACATTACCATTATCATGATCAGAGTCGTTGACCACCACCACCATCGTCCATCACCACCATCCACCCACCCACCAACACCATCGCCACCACCACCACTGCGGCAGGAGTATGCACGGAGTACGGGGTGGTGGCGATGGTGGTGGGTGAGTGGGTGGGTGAGTGGTGGTGATGGACGGTGGTGGTGATGGACGGTGGTGGTGATGGACGGTGGTGGTGATGGTGGCGGAGGTGAAGGTGCAGGGGACCGTACGTTAGCATATATGGCAGCACTGTTTTTTTTTCAGATCCTCATCACCAAAATCTGCCAAAAGCATTTTGTTTTGGTTTGGGACACGTGGGAGAAGGGGCGCCCACTAGAATTAAGTGTCAACGAGGGCAGGTTCGAAGAGGCGATCACCACCAACCCGTACTGGGTACGTACTCGTGCGGGCGTGGTGGTGGAGGGGCTCGTACCAGTGCCAAAAGGCACCGCATGCAACAGCAGCGAGGACCAGTTTTTTGTTTAGTTGGGACGAGGGAGAAGGGGAGCCGACTGCATATTGGGTGTCAACGAGAGCACGTGCCAAGGAGTGGGCTGAGTAAACTAAGTCGATGAGAACGAGAGTACGTGCGAACAAGAGGACTGAGTGGGCTAAGGCGATGACCGCGGCAGATCAGCACCAAAACGAGCTGCGAGAAACGTTTTCTTTTCTGGGCCGGGCGAGGCCAGGGGAGAAGGAAACGGAATATACTACTACTGTTTTTTAAGCTGGGCTAGGATATATTGTGACGGGGCACTGTACGAGAAGGAAACACACTAGTACGAGGTCGTACCCGCAATAGAAAGGTTTTTACTGCGTACGAGATAGAAATGCACCGCTGTACATGCACGTAACAGGCTGGTAACAGCATGTGAAGTTATAGGTGGGGACACAAAGTGCCCCCTGCAGATCTGCCAATTGAGCAGGTCCTCGGAGAGTACTCACTTTCTTTGCCTTCGTAGAGACGTAGCTTTGTTCGATTTCACCAGAGCCCCGGATAGCTTCTGAGATCAGAGGCACGTGCCTCCGATCTAATTCCTAAAAACGCCAACCTCATCATACGAAACCCATCCAAATGATCTTAAATTCGGATAATTACAGGCCTTTTGACGCCGTATCTTAACACTAGCCCACCCTGATAAGTCGCATATGCAGAAATATGGGAGATTCGGGAAACTTCGGTTCTACGAACTAGACCATGAGTCGAAGATGCGGCTCCTCAAAACCCACCCCTACACCTCTAACCGTCTGGCTATGGAGCCAGGAACACGCGAAGAAAAGCAGTAGAAATAAACGAAGACCCTACAACAAGGCAATAGTCACCCAAACAAAACCTGCCGCATGCCGCCGGTGTGGCGGGGGGGGGGCAGAAAAGGCTCTAGAACCTGCCGCATGCCGCCGGTGTAGCGGGAGGGGGCAGGAAAGGCTCTACGGTAAACCAACCACAGATAAGGTACTATGGCGAGGCGAGCCCTCGTCGATATGGAGGGGAACACAGGCGCTAAGACAAGGGAGAAGTCGTGCGAACAACCTCCCGCGGGCCATCGGCGAGGCGGGGGGTTAGACGAGGAAACGACAACTACCAGGGATGGAAGGTGGCAATACCTACAGCCCCGCTAGGGGAGGAAGTGTTTAGACGAAAAAAACAAAGCAGAACGAATACAACACACTAAATATAAAAGATGACACATTGATCCGTACATAGCCCTGTACCACGTTACGCGCGAACAGGGTACCCTGGTCGCCCCCCGGCTCTGGGCTGAGGAGGGCGTCGGCAGGGTGAAATTGAACAATGACGAAAAGGCGACAGCCCTGCGCCTCAGATAGCGGCGTTTTACCCAAACCCTGACCCGGCACTGAGCAGGGGGTTCGGCAGGACAGAAAGAAAAATCAATGGAAGAACCGCCTCTAAACCCGACGAAGACTCTCAGGACACTACGAACAACCCAACGACAAAGACGCAAAACTCATAACTCAAAACAAAATGAAGAACTATCGAGGAGAGGTGGTGGCTTGGAAGTCAACTGGCCACGGCCGCGCCTCGAGATTCGTCTACGTTACGTTGGATTCTTCGAGGAAACGCACTGGCGATGTGAATTTGAAAGCACCGAGAACCTCGTACGGCTCCCGTTGAAGTCGTGTAGCGCGCCGGGGGAAGAGGAAGTTTGATCGGTCCCGGATCGTCCAGGAAGCGGACCAGGTATACCTTGTCCTCGGTAGTGCTCGCGCTGATTTTTCCAAGCCACCATAAACCATCGTTTCCCTTGTACCAAAATTGGGCTCCCTTAGGGAGTACTGGTTCGCGGTAGCGACGGAGCCAATCGACGCGGGGAACACGGGCGTAGGCCGGCGCTAGGAAACGTTCCCCGTTGTTGCGGGAGAGCTCACGCTGTGCCGCTCCGATCCACATTCGGCAGTAGAGGCGGTTGGTTTGGCGGTGCTGGTCCGGGGCTTCGGCCCAATAACGCAAGATGTGGGAGCGGGAGAGGTGGAGGTCCATTTCCCGCTCCCAGGAAGGTTCGGAGAGTCCCGCCCAGTGCGTCTTGTATAGCACCGCGATGACGCCACCTCGCCCCCGTACCGACTGATCACCAGTGATCTGCTCCACCTCCAGCCGTTGGAGAGGAGTCGAAACGTCGTCTTGAATGACGTGGTACGGCAGGGACTTCTGGGAAAATTTGTTGAGAACATACTGTGTCAGCCCCGCCGGTAGGTATTTGGGCATGTCCCCGCTGTCGTGGGGGTTGGCACAGGGTTTGCAGCGCTCGTTGGCCACACGCCGACAAGCGTCCGAACCAGGCAGGTCGAATTGGAGATCCAAATAAAGGAGGTGGCTTCCGAGCGGCGAGCCATCCGGGGTCTCAGCGGCGGAGCAGGCACCAACGGCCAGGACCTTGTATGGGCCCTTCCAGTTAAGCGCGAGTTTGGTCTTGAGTACCTTGGCGTCGGTGTTCACCTTTACACCCTGGCGGATGGTAAAGGCAGAACTGTATACCCATGCCCAACCACCCACAGTGAAGTTAGGTGCTGGACGCAGCACGTCGGCGAGGGCGGAGTTTCTGCGGTTAACACGGGAAACGGTGAGGGCGTGGTGTGCGCGGACAATGTCGTTCACGCGCTTTTGCCGGTCAGTGGCCAAGTCGCAATAGACCAGGTGGTCACGGGACAGACTCTGGTGTCCCACGACACCAGTGCGGTCGAAAAACGTCAAGGGGAGCCGTGGGAGTCTGCCCATGTGGACCTCGTTGGGCGCCAGACCCGTCGCCGCGCTGACGGAGTTGTTGTTAGCGAATTTTACTTGGGGCAGATGCAAGTCCCAATGGTCTTGTCGCTCGTTGATGACCATAGCCAGCATTTGTGCCATAGTGTGATTTACCAGCTCAACACCCCCGTTACAGTTGGGATGATAGGAGCTTGTAGCAAGCTTGTGCACACCCAACAGCTGATACACAGCTTGTGAAAGCTTGGAGCAGAACTGCAGTCCGTTGTCCGAGAGTATGGTGCGCGGGCACCCCCACAAGGAGATGTATTGCTTCACCAGGATATTGGCTGTACCCTCCGCGGTGAACTCAGCGGCAGTGACGGGGAACATGTCGGCCCAACGACTGAAGCGATCGGTGAACAGCAGGATGTAAATGTTGCTTCCTGGTCTGACCGGAAGGGAGCCGAAGTAGTCAACACTGACGGCGACACCTAGACCTTCCGGCAGAGGCATTGTGATGATGGGCCAGCGGACAGTCAGCCGTGGGGTTTTCCGCGCTTGGCACTTCAAGCAGTGGCGAAGACACCACCGGGTGCACACACTCATGCCAATCCACCAATGAAAACGCTCCAGCATGCGCAACGTGCGCGTGGTGCCAAGGTGACAAGAAGACGTCAAGTGACAAGCTTGCATGATCCAAGGGCGCATGAGCAGGGGAACGTAGATGCGAACTAGCTCGTCGTTTAGCAGGCAAGCAGCCCGCCCCGCAGAGTTGGGTTTGTCAGACCTTGTTGGCGGCAGTGTCGGGTTAAGGGTAGGACGATGTCGTCGTCGGTTGTATGTAGTCGATCCTTATCCGCCAACTCCTTGGTCTGAGAGGGATGGACGATTGTGCGAGAGGTAGCACGACAAAAAGTCGGGCGGCAGGACCGATGGCCGGCCGGTAGAGATGTAACGCATCATGGCGTGGCAAGTCGGCCCAGTGTGCTTCTCTCGCTTCCAATCGGCATGTGAATAACGCGCGGCGGAATCAGCGAACCGCAAGTCAGCAGCGTCGCCGAGGGCGTCATACCTTGTGTGTGCAGTCGGCGTGTCACCAGGAAAAGGCGTGAGTCGTAAGAGAGGAGTTCCCATATTGGCTCTGCATGGTCGCGGTCGGACGGTAGTGGCACCGTGCCGACCGGCGAGTCGGCAAGAGCAGGGGTCGCGGCGGTCGACGGGGTCGGCCGCGGCCGTGGGACTCGCGACGGGGTTGTACCTCGTCTGGAAGATGGCCGAGGGGTCCCGCCGGGCCCGAATCTATAATTTTCAGCGGGGTTGCATTACCCGTTGTTGTCGCTGTTCGTCGGCGCGTCGTTGACGACGGAGGGGCTGGAGTGCCAAGCATGGCGGAGACGGACACAGTCGAACCGGTGGTCGCGGCGGGGCAGTCTCCAGTAAAGACCTCCGGGATAGATAAGTCGGCTGTGCGATGGGCGTCGCTGCAGCCAGGGCTTCTGCGGAGCCCGTGCCGCCCTCGATGGGTATGGCAAAAACCGAAGCAAAAACGGTGTCGGCGGCAGGTGAAATCGACCCGCGGCCGGTACAGCCTTCGGTAGTGGCGACGGAGGCAGAAACACGAGCGACGAATGTCCCCGGGGAAGCAGAAAGGCCGTCAATCCTTATACGTGGCTCGTGTGTGCGAAAATCGTGAAACGCGGTAGAGGTGAGAGGGAGCCCACCCAAGGCAGCATGTTCAGTGCGGGGCACGAGCCCACCCAAGACAGTGCTTTCGGCGAGGGGTTCGAGTCCACCCAAAGCTGTGCTTTCGGTGTTGGCACGAGCTCACCCAAGACAGTGTTTTCGGCGGGGGCGCGAGTCCACCCAAACCGACCCCTGGGATCGGCGAAGACGGAGCGCGCAGCCCGCGGGTCCATAGGAGGTGGATACCGCTTTCTCCAACGGGGTTGGGGCTTGGCAACCCCACGGGGTTGAAGTTTGTCAAGCCACTGCGGTCGTACTCCGTAACAGGCTCTGGAAAACGGGCCATATAAAATCGGCGATGCCGTTGGCGCTGCCTTTGCGGTACTTGAGTGTGCAATCGAACGCGGTGACGAACTCAAGCTACCGCTGGACTCGTGCATTGAGGATCCCCACTTTGCCAGTGCTCTCCTGTGTCTTGTGGCCGGAGGATATGCGGCATTTTGTTCTCCACAGTACCCTCCAGGGTGTTTGGTAGCCCAAACAATGCTGTCGGTCCCCAAATCTAGAGGAGTCCAGTGCCGCTCCGAGTCGAGCGTTGCTCGACTGATATACGCGATTTTCATAGTGAACGAAACGTCGTCCAGCGTCACAGTACCCTTGACGAAACAGGGGCCGTGTTCTGACATCGCAAAGTCAGGGGCGACGCCAGAAGCTATCTCCAAACCTTCACGGCTTTTAATTGGCCAACGCGCCCGAGAAATAGGTTGGAAACGCCGAAGGGGAAGCTTTGCGAGCGCTGGCCGCTGTGAACGATCCGGTTGCGGCGCGGACGAGATTTCTTGGTTCTTGCACTCGCAGTGCAGGTGCGGAACCGACTAGGGGAGGCCGGGTGCGCCGACCCGGTCTCATTGTCGCAAATAGCTGCGCGAACGGCAGAAAGTGCTTCACCGAGCAAGGTTTTCCTCTCCCCTGGCATGGGTTGTTGGCCCTGGGACCATCCGCCCGGAGACCAATACCCCACACTGGGTTCAGAGGGCTGGATTCAGCCAGAAGCTTGTTGTCAGAGCTCGAAAGGTGATTTCTCTATGGCTGCTGGGTTCTGCGTGAATTTGGCGTAGGTGCCAGGTGACACGGCGTTTTGCTTCTCTCTGTCCCCAACAGCGAAGTCAAAGTTGCGCACGCCTCGACCGATGCGTTTGCGTGTGCTTGGACAAGGCGACGACATGATGAGACCCACTGCTCAACGGTCTTGCAAAAGCTTGGTCTTTTCGGCCATCATGTACTGCTCCGCGCAAGAATATGTACGTCGTCCACGGCAAACGACGAAGGGGACCACGGTGGAAACTAGGATGGGGGCTGCCAGAACAACGCCACTTTGGCTGTGGAGTATTCGAGAGAAGGGTCAAAAGCCGTGTAGAAATTTGGGCCTGCAATGTCCCCGTCCAGGAACACCAGGCCTCGGAAGCACGACGCGAATCCGAACCCGTGGTATCTCGCCTCGGGTCTTTCTTCGCTCGTTGGCGGAAAAGCGCGAAAATACGCTCTAACTGCGCCCGAAAAATGGCACAAACCGACGGTGCCAACCCGTCGGTAGCCTCGTTGGACATTTGTGGGTCTGCAATGTCCCCTTCTGGGAACACCAGTCCTCGGCTCTTTGGGCCTGTAGTGTCCCCTTGCGGGAGCACCAGGCCTCGGGAACAAGATTCGAGTCCGAACCTGGGGTTTCTCTCCTCGGGTCCTCCTCACTCGCTGGCGGACACTCGTAAGAAGCCGCCCTCGCTGCACCCGAAAAAGAGTCCAACACCGACGGTGCCAACCCGTCGGTAGCCTCGTTGGGCATTTGGGTCTGCAATGTCCCCGTTTGGGAACACCAGTCCTCGGCTCTTTGGGCCTGTAGTGTCCCCCTCAGGAACGCCAGGCCTCGGGGGCACGACGCGAGTCCGAACCCACGGTTTCTCGCGTCGTGGCCTCTTCGCTTTTTGGCGTATAATCGCAAAAAAACTGCTCTGACTGCGCCCGAAGAGGCAGGGGCTCTGAGCTGTTTCTGTTTGACGAGAGGCGCGATTCTTCCGTAATTTTACGGGAATAGCGTCCAGCTGATTAGGCTGGAGGCCGTGGAGTCACCACTGGCCCGTCGCGCAGTGTCGGATCTTCTTCCTGTGCCACTGGGGCAGACGTAGCCTGAAACACGTGGGTTAGCGTATAAAAAGACGAAGCAGGGTCCGTCGACCCTGTGGGCGTCTTCTGGAGCGGGGCTCGGGCAAGGCAATAATGTTTTTACCCGAGGAGGCTCTTTTCCGTTATATCTCTTGGAGAAGGGAGACGAGGTAGCTAATCTTGTCGACTCCTCCTTGATGGTAAAAGGGACAGAGCGCCCGCTGTTACCGCGAGCAAACACCGGATCGAGCCTCGCAAAAGATCTCGGTGTTTTAGTGTTGGCCTTCCCACACCTCAAATCGACCGCCACCTCGTGGTCAGAAAAAGTGTTTCGAGGGTCGACCGTCCCACACCTCAAACCGACTGCCACCGCCTGGTCAGGGAGAGGGGGGGATGAACACATACGCGTAAAAAGGCGACGCGCCGTCGCCGCAGCTATATTGTTGCGCGACGCGTGCCTGGGGGGGGAGCGCGCAAAGCGCAGGCTCCCGTGCCATGGTTGATGGGGGCGGCGTTTGGAGCGCGTACCCCCATTGCTGAGTTTATGCCGCGGCTGAGGGAAACGGCGCCGGAAGCGCGGTTCCCGTTGCCGAACTCAGACCATGACCGAGGGGAACGTCGCTGAAAGCGCGCGTTGTCGCCGTTGAAAACGAAAGAAAGAAAATAAAAGAAATTACCTGGCTGGAGGAAACCGCGCTTGAAGCGCTAGTTTCCGCCGCCGGTACTACGCCGTGAGAATCTTCCGCAGACGGCGTAGGAGCCCGTGGGCTCTTGACAGAGGCTACCTGTGCTGCGTTACTGGGCAGGCTAGCAACAGAACATAAGCATCTTCTGAAACCAAAATAGGTACCCCCCGACAGTGTTGTTGACGGTGCCGTACCGCCGTGGAGCTGTCGATTGCCGTTACGGAATGTGCCAGGTTGGCGCGCGAGTGTACTTTCGCCCGGGTTGTGGGCGGCTCCAAAGCGCATTCGAGGAGCGGGAGCGGGGGCAGAAGAGGCGGGCGAGCGCAGGATACCACCATGGGTGATCCGACGCGTATGTGGTATCGTTGTGACAGTCTACCTGGCCGTGATCCTGAAAGATGGCGACGATTGACCAGAAAGATGGCGACGATTCTTCTTGTGGTTGTTCGGGCGAGAAGATTTGTCGTCTCGGCGGTAGCAGACCGTGCGTGTTTGTCAACGTCGGTGTGCGTCATCGTCGCCAAGTTGGCCTAGTTCAGGGTTCAAGAAGCCACTCGCAGTAATGAAAGGATGCCTACAATGCTTGAAGGAATGGTTGTCTTCGTGGCAGCTGAGGCAAAGCCCCCGGATTTCTCGGAGGGCATCAGCGCGAGGTGAAAGGAGGCCGCTCCAAAGGGGAGGGTCGGCTGTCATAAACGAGGCCTTAACGGCGAAACCTTCTGCATAATGATGCTCTTCTAGTGGCCAGCAGTTCGATGTGTGGTCAAGCCAAGGGTCAGATGAATCATCGATGGGAATGACAGTTGAACGATGGCTCGATCCCGTCTGCCACGAAAGCGACTGGGACGGCACTCGGCCCTGGCCGCGCCCATGATCGGCGGGCCGGGGCCCCGACGGGGCGGATGACCGCACTCCCGTCGAAGAAACATGGAGAGAAACAAAATGTTTCGCCGTTGACGGCACATGGCTTGTTTGTCACTAAAAGCCCGCCACATAGCATTCAACGAGGCGTATGGCCGCGGGTCCGTTGCCTTCGAACCAGGGTACAACGCAGGCAGGAGAGCCGGAACTTGCTCATTCGCCGCCACCCGAACCACCTCCAACACCACATCCGTTCCCGGAGACAAAACACGCTCACTCCCCGTAGCGGTCAACATAAGTACGGGAAACTCCCGACTGAAATCAGAAAAAGGCATGCCGTTACATATTACAAAAATATGTAACTTAGTGTAGCCCTCCTCCGTGTCGACCCCGTCGAAGTGCGCGATCAGCAGACGCAACAGAAGGGTGAAAGCCTCAGGCCCAGATGTTCCTCCTGCCATGGCTATTGACACTATTGCCTGCTACCACGACCACCTCGCTGTGGTCCGCGCTCGAGGACGAAGACGAGCGGGAGGAGGTTGACGAGCCGTCCCACGCTGAACGTCCTCTCGCGCCATTCCTCCGCCGTCCGTTGCCTCCGCCCGAGCTGCGGCCAACTGCCCCGGTTGTTGGACCAAAGTTGCCCCCTCGGCGGCGCCCCCAGGCACACCAGCACCCGATGCGCTGTTACCCCCGCGGCGGTGGTGGTGGTCGCCACCCCCACCATTTTGGCCGCCACCCCCACGGTTGCGGTCCCCGTGGTCGCGATTGTCGCGGCATTTCCCCCGGTTTCGTTCTGCCAACTCTTCCTCCGGGTTTCGGCCAAAAGACAGGGTCGGAGTCCTCGTCGTGGGCTATCAGCAGGGCCTTGACGAGGGCAAGGGTCGGGGCGGCTCTCGTCTGTCTAGCATAGGGCGTACAATCCACGCGAGCCCAGGCCGCTTCCACTGAGGACGTCCGCTTGCCGCGACGCCGGCCTCTCTGACGGGAGGAGGGCGCAGGCCGTTTCCACCACCACGGTCGCCAACGCTGAGGAGAAGTCTACCCTCGGTGCAGACGCCATGCACGCGACGATGACCTTGAAGAAGGCGTCGTTCCCGGGTCGTGGTCGCTGGGATACGACACCCTGCGGGCGCGACGAAGGCAAGGGGGCCGCGATAGCTCCCGCCGCAGCCGTCGCAACTGATTGGGCGAGGGCTTGTTGCGCTCTCTTCGCTACCAGGGACGCCTCCCGCGCAGCGGTCTTCGCCTGCTCGATATCTTCGTCAAACCGACGTCGGCGTGCTATCGTCTGGTTGGCGTCGGCATGACCGCCCCGGTCCCGGGAGCTCTGGGGGTGGCGCTCTGTCGAGCGCGGAGAGCCCAGGTGGCGGCGATGGTGTCCTGTCGAGCGCGGGGGAGGCAGCTGGTGGCGCTCCCGCAGGGCTGGCGAGAGCTGGCGTCGAGACGCCCCCGAGTCCGCTGGGGGTTGGTCCGTCTTCTCAGCGCAAACCGGCGAATCGACCCTCTTGGGTGGTGGGAACGGGTGGAGGAGTGGTGCTCCGTCTTCTGTCTCGTCACCGGAACCCGCCTCCGGTGGTTCCCCCGTCTCGAGTCGCGGGATCTCGAGCGAGCTCTCCCTGTCTCGTGGGCATCCAGATTGGGGTGCGTGGAAGACCTCAGCCTGCCCCGAGTAGCCCGCTTCCTCACTGGTAGACATGTTGCTTGTTGTCTGTATGGAGGGCAGCGGAAGAAGGGGGTGTGGGAAAAGGTGGCGGGATGAGAACGACGCGTAAAGAAGGTATGGAGGCCGATATATTGTTGTGATGTCCCTGCTGTAAGTAGCGATATATCTGTGTTTCAGCAAACAGCAAGACATGGGCCTCGACTC
The DNA here is from genome assembly GCA_012845835.1 of Undaria pinnatifida. Lineage (NCBI taxonomy): Eukaryota > Phaeophyceae > Laminariales > Alariaceae > Undaria > Undaria pinnatifida. The sequence goes on along the minus strand of JABAKD010000023.1, from coordinate 11,095,717 downwards.
CGTCCAGCATCAGTGATGGTAGCAGCCACGCCAACTAGCCGTATAAAAGGAGTGCGGCAGTAAGAAGGTACCAACCATCAAAACCGCAACAAAAGAGCAGCGCCCAGTCCGACCGTAGGGTATATGGGTAACGCCCGCACGAACCGCAGTAAAAGCAGTCAAAACTGGGCAGCACTGACCCTAACCGCAGTGCAGGGGGTGCAACACATTTAAGGTACGTCTGCAGCCATTGCACTTAAACAGGCATCATTCAACCTAGGCGGGGGGGGTAGCACAGTGAAGGGTCGCCCAAAACGCCGACGCTCATCGTACCAAAACAGGCAGCATTTACCCTAGGTGCAGTGTAGGGGTTATCACAATAACGGTTCGCCCACCACGCCGACACTCATCGCACCAAAACAGGCAGCGTTTAGCCTAGGTGTAGCGTAGGGGGTAGCACAGTGAAGGGTCGCCCAACACGCCGACACTCATCGCACCAAAACAGGCAGCATTTACGCTAGGTGTAGTGTAGGGGTGGAAGCACAGTGAAGGGTCGCCCAACACGTCGACACTCATCGCACCAAAACAGGCAGCATTTACCGTAGGTGTAGTGTAGGGGGGTAGCACAGTGAAAGGTAACTCAACACGCTGACACTCATCGCACCAAAACAGGCAGCATTTAGCCTAGGTGTAGTGTAGGGAGGTAGCACAGTGAAAGGTCACCCAACACGCTGACACTCATCGTACTAAAACAGGCAGCATCTACCCTAGGTGTAGTGTAGGGGGTAGCACAGTGAAGGGTCGCCCAACACGCCGACACTCATCGCACCAAAACAGGCAGCATTTAACCTAGGTGTAGTGTAGGGGGGCAGCACAGTGAAGAGTCGCCTAACACGCTGACACTCATCGCACCAAACAGGCAGCATTTAACCTAGGTGTAGTGTAGGGGTGGAAGCACAGTGAAGAGTCGCCTAACACGCTGACACTCATCGCACCAAAACAGGCAGCATTTACCCTAGGTGTAGTGTAGGGGTGGAGGGGTAGCACAGTGAAGGATCGCGCAGCCAACCGCATAAAAACGGGCAGCATCTGCCCCCACAGTAGTGTAGTGGGGGGTAGCACAGTGAAGGTTCGCGCACCAACCGTATAAAAAAAAACGGGCAGTATAACCCCCCGAAACAAGGTAGTTTCCCCCGACCGCGCTAAAGAGGGACGGTCGCGCCTACAGTAGTGCTGATTGCTGCAGTATCACTGCTGTGTTAACAGGTAACGGCAATTTCAGCCGCACCAAGATGGGTAGTGTAGTACCAACACCAGCTGTAGAAAAATGTGCACGCCCACAGTCGAATAGAAAGGCTGTTTGCCCCCAAAGGTACCGCATCAAACGGGCTGATCTCCACTGCACTATTAAAAGCTGTGAATCGCAGTATCTCCGCGAACTGTGTAGTAAGCGCTCTGTAACGGGCAGTAACTGTCCGCACATGTGCAGAGAAGAAGAAAAAAAAAATCCCAGCGTAGACCCTAGCATTATCGTGAAGGGCAGCACATGTACCAACAGCAGCAGAAAGGCAGCGTTTGCGCCCACAGTAGTATACATAGTGCTCAGCATCTCCGCCAACTATAAACCGCATTTCAACTGGCAATACCCGTCGTGACAGCTGCAAAAAAACAAATTGCAGCATTTATTCTAGCGGCATTGTGGAGGGGCAGCACATGTACCGGCAGGAAGACGGCCTAACGCCCGTACAGCTGAAAAACAAAATCCGTACAATACCCACTCACTCCCACCGATAAAGGGACAGTTACGTTGACAGCAGTGCAGAGTGCCGCACTGTCACAGCTGTGCATACACAGAAAGTGGTATTAATAGTCCCCGCTTACCCATGAATGGTGGAATATAGGGCATCGCACACACCAACAGCCTTGCCCAAAAACGCCAGCACAGAGTTTCAGCGTTCACTAAAATGAAGTTGTAGTCACGGGGGGGCCAGGACGAAAAAAAAACTCTCGAATCGAACTTGCAAGGAACACTCGCACAGCAGTGGAGGGTGTCAGAGCTGCGGTGCTGTAACTGTGGACGCTGGGGCAGTGAAGGGTCGAGCTATGTGGTGGATGGGCAGGAGCAAAGTAGGCGGCTTGGCTGCTGTACAGTGACTTCTACAGCAGAGAATCCGGCGGTATATGGCAGGCATTGACAGCGAGCCCATTATGCTGCACTGTAGTTGGTACCTCTGCGAACATGATGATGGTGGTTGAAGCTACGCGACGCACAGCAGTAGTGGAACGCTGTTGATCGAGAAAGATCGGAGAGTGGTCCGAGGTGCATCAAATTAGTAGCAGTACTAATTTCGGCAGAAAGGGAGCAGCTGTTTGTTCGACGCACAAGACGGGTCGACGTATGTACTGAAACCCATACGATAACGCGTGTACTGGAAAATTCGACAAACGAAAAAGCCCAAACATTCCACGAGCACCGCCTGTTCCTTCCCAGGTAGATCACAACGAAGGAGCCCCGACATGAGCTCCAAGAGCACGGTGCCCGTAGTCCAAGGGGGTCCCGCGAAGGGCGGTCTGGCTCCGACAGCAAAGGTGTATGCTAGTCGATGGGCTCTCTCAGCAAGCGAAGTCCCCGTCGAGGGTCATTCGAAGGGTTGATTCCAGTGTGCTTGTCTGTTGCGTGTCGTGCATATGCCTCCGAGCCCCAAAGCGCAAACAAAAGTACAAAGTCGATGGCCGATCTTGGGGCTTGTGCTGGCAACTCGCGGAGATGTGCTGTGCAACATGCTGGCAGAGCGCGGAGCAAACAAGTCTGATGGGTGGGGCTCGGGCAGTTCCACTGCGGAGTGGTCTATGACCAGCTGGCGGTGAACTGATGCGACCAAAGGCCGGGACGAGGAGTGTGCTCCGAAGAGCAGTGTCGTCCGCACGTACTCGGAAGGTGTCCTCTGGTGCGTGCCCAGCAACCAACAGGAGGAACCGAAATTCGAGACAAGGAGTGTGCTCCGCAAACCAGTGTCGTCCGCACGCACTTGGAACGTGTCGTCCGTGTGGTACGTGCCCGGCGACCAACAGGAGGGGCCCCTGCCATCTCACTGCTGTTGTGGTCGCCGTTGTAGGAGGAAGGGCGCTCCCTCCATTGAGAAGCCACCCAAGAAGGAACAGGGATTGTGGGCTCGATAGAAAAGCAAAAGCAAAATCGCTACGAAAAAAAATCGGAGAGATTTGAGGAACGCTGCCACAATAGCATATCACGCTCGTCGACGCCACATGATAAATGAAAGGTGGGGACACAGAATGCTGTTAAGATACGGCCTCGAAAGGCCTGTAGGTATCCGAATTTGAGATCATTTGGATGGGTTTCGTATGATTAGGTTGGCGGTTTATATTCGGGGAAGTTAGGAATTAGATCGGAGGCACGCGCCTCCGATCTCAGAAGCTATCCCGGGCTCTGGTGGAAACGAATAAAGCTACATCTCTACGAAGGAACGAAAGTGAGTACTCTCCGAGGACCTGCTCAATTGGCAGACCTGCAGGGGACACTCTGTGTCCCCCACCTTTAATTTCACATGTGGCGTCGTCGGCAGGTCGCCATAGTACCTTTTTTGTGGTGTTGGTTTACCGTAGAGCCTTTCCTGCCCCCCCCCGCCACACCGGCGGCATGCGGCATGTTCTAGAGCCTTTTCTGCCCCCCCGCCACACCGGCGGCATACGGCAGGTTTTTGATGGGTGACTATTGCCTTGCTGTAGGGTCTGCTTTTCTTTCTACTGCTTTTCTTCGCGTGTTCCTGGCTCCATAGCCAGACGGTTAAAGGTGTGGGAGTGGGGTTTGAGGAGCCGCATCTTCGACTCATGGTCTAGTTCGTAGAACCGGAGTTTCCCCGAATCTCCCATATTTCTGCATATGCGACTCATCAGGGTGGGCTAGTGTTAAGATACGGCCTCGAAAGGCCTGTAGGTATCCGAATTTGATATCATTTGGATGGGTTTCGTATGATAAGGTTGGCGGTTTATATTCGGGGAAGTTAGGAATTAGATCGGAGGCACGCGCCTCCGATCTCAGAAGCTATCCCGGGCTCTGGTGGAAACGAATAAAGCTACATCTCTACGAAGGGACGAAAGTGAGTACTCTCCGAGGACCTGCTCAATTGGCAGACCTGCAGGGGGCACTCTGTGTCCCCCACCTTTAATTTCACAATGCCCCCTGCAGGTCTGCTAATTGAGCAGGTCCTCGGAGAGTACTCACTTCGAGAAAGGGCATAAGCTGGTTAATCGAAAGAAGAGCCGCCCCTATCATAGTGCATACTAATCCTTTGGTATATCACATCCTGTGCTCTCCAACTTAGGTTACGTGTTGCTACATGAAACTCACCAACCTGGTAGTGCGATAAAGGAAAAGCACTATATATGGTAACAGGAGAGGCCGCCCCGTAACACGCGCTGTGTAGGGGAATTGCAAGGCACGAAGTACAATGCAGTATGTACAGAGTAAAATTAACCAGGAACAATTAATATTGCAACGTTTCTACGCTGACGTGCATCGACTAATGATAATCTGTTCTACTACTATTACTGGGAGTCATTGTAAACAGGAGTAAATCTACGCGAAAACGAGAAAAAAAAATACCTGGTACTATTTTCAATGTATTCTTTTGGTTATTATATTTTGTCCGTCCAAAACTTTTCATTGCTAGTTCAACCCATTGTACAAACATTTTTTTTTTTCGTACACTTCTACTTTCTCGCTTCTGGACAAGCCGCGATCACAGGTGTCGTCCCTTCTCCCCCCCGGTTCTTGCCTTCAATTTTTATCGCGCATAGGGTTCAGCAATCCCACTGCTCGTCGATTTTTAATCGAGTGTTGCTAACTCGCGCTCTCGCGCTTTCCGCAAGTCAATTTGTGCGCAAGAAAAAGTCCCCACGAATTTATACGTGTATGCATTGGGGGGGATTCGGACTCACGAAACTGACCTATACCAGGCCCGAGGATAACCTGATACGCCACCGGGGTGACCGGCTACATACACGGGTCTGACGATGGAGTTCGGGATCTTGATCGGAAGCTGAAGACTTTACCTTTCCATCGATGGTTTGAAGCTCAGATACGCCACCCAGCGTGCAGGGGGGCGGAATGGAAATTGGCCAAAAATCATTCCCAGTGACGAGTTCCCAATAATCAATTCTTGTTACATTGGCGTTGTCCTGTGTTGCCGTCTGTTGGGATACATGCTTGCAAAACGCTTCGAGACCCGAACTGCACTGAAACATGAGACGATCGGATGTATGTGTCTTCGTACCCTGGTACGTCGTAATTAAACTGTTCCGCATTGCTTTCCGAGTGAACACAAAAGGCTTAAATGTAAGGAACAAATGGTGTTCATCTTAAACAGCAGTGGCGCCTATGATTCTGTCCAGCGTGGTACATGTCATACCCTGCATTGCCCTCCGTGGCCGCGCGGGGCTGCTGCTGCTGCTGCTGCCGTGCGAGTACGTAGCTCTCGGTTGCACCACCTTAGCTTCCCTGGCAGGTTTCTCACTCCCACGAGCGTCAGTGCGTTGGTTTTACCGTATCTTGACGATCTGACGGCCTTCTATTCGTCGCACTTGGTGGCCAAGGTGGTACCAGGTACATCCCCAGTTCAGCATGCACTGGGCGCTGCGAAACCATTTTTTTTCGCGGATCTAGGATTTTGTACAACAAAACAGAACGGTGCTTTTGCAGGCAGCCAACCCGCACCAGTCATCGATAGTGGTGAGTAGCCGTAGACGGTGATTCGAGAACCACCTGGGGCGATACATCCCGTCTTCTTCCGCCTTTCCGATCACTGTTTGTGACCGCCGATTCCTGTAGAGTAGATCATCCAGATTGTGCGGTATCGTCTTGCCCCTCGATCGGGACTCCCGATATCGTACCGACCCGTGTGACGGAATAATTCGGGCACCTTGAACCACAGTTTCCGTGGGCCTAACTAAAGTGTTTTGTTTTTCCGTTGTACAGCATGAAGCCGACGAAAACAGGAGTCGTGACCTCGGTTCGTCACCAGCTTCACGTTTTTTTGCATGGATGAGCCATGCGCCAATTTCCCAGTAGGCTGCAGGAACAAATTAAGTAGGAGACGTGGAAAACTCCGGTCGTTTTGATGACACGATTTAGTTAGGCGCTTTAGGCGGTGCGAATAATTGTAGCAAACGAGGTTCGCCCATTGCGTCTCCCCCTTTCCAGGGTAGGAAACCAGGTGCCCGTGGCAAGGCGCCTCGTTTTGGTGAGCTTCAGCTAGGTGTTGGTTATGGCAGCATATAAAAATACTGTAGTGTTGCACCCCCAGAATTTTGTCGCCCATCACCAACGAGCCCAAGAGGTGATCCCGACATCCACGTACGTTTCCTCGCCGGTTATGCCCGTTACAGTACCGGTAACGCCTGTGATGGCCATTTAACAGCATACTCAAATATGTTCAATCGGAGATGTAGCCCCGCGCCTTCCTTACCGGTTGTTTCAGAACAAGAAATAAGATTGCTTGTATGGGAAAGCAGTTTGTCTGGAGGATGTTAGATTCCTCTGACCAAGATTGTTGTAGCGCCGCTTGTTTTTTTTATCCTGACCAAGATTTTGTAGCCGATTGCTTTTTTTTATTCATGACCAAGATTGTTGTGGCCGATTTTTTTTCCGCATGCCATTATTTGCTTGGGGGATGATTTCGGAAAGCCCCTATTAATCACAACACGTACTCGTCAAAGTACACGCAGGGTCGCATGCACGACGTTCGCACCCTGGCAACTCTTAATAGGTACAATTTTTCTTTTTGTCGACGATTGCAGACGAGGCAGTCTCGATTCAAAAAATAAAATAACTAACCACGTCGGCCGAGCCTGTAGCAACGCCGGTATCAGCTGGCCGGTATCGCCTGTGCGGTCGCTTCAAAACACGCACACACCCATTCTATCGGCCGTGGCGGCTCCGCGCCGCCCTCCCCGGAAGTCTCAGAAAAAGCGATTTTGTCCCCTGTCTGGCAGATGTCTCATCCCAAGCATGTAGACCTCACTGACTCTAAGATAGAGGTGCCTGATGTCTTATCTGAATTTCAACATTTCTGGGGAGGGAAAATCAACGTCACACTTTCCCGCCATACCACCCATGTCCGAGTTCACGCCGGGCCTAATGCCAGACGCACATACCCCGGCATAGCTTTCATTGACACGGGTTCCCCACAGCAGTATTCTGTACAAGTATGTTCTCTCATAGTGGAGTCCGTCCGAAAGATTGACTGGCGCACGTAAATGTCAATTGCTTATTCCCCTTTTACTTTATATCAGCAATCAGCAGTTACCATTACTCTGTTGTGCGTCTCAATACGCTGTGTTGTTTTTGGTTAAGACGTCTCTGGCTTAGAAAACATTTTTCAGCAACGATGAGCGCAGTTCGATCATTGCGTGCCGAGTCTACTACAATCCACAGACCCGCCTGTTGTATAATTGGCAGCTCATCGGCTCCGGACACCATCATTCACATCTGTCAGGTTTAGCCAAAGAAGTATGGTAGGATAAGGATTTCGGTTACTGTCACACCACTATTACAGCGTTTCGATTGATGCTTGTGCACCAATGTCAACCGCGGGCGTAAGGCCATTTCCTATGCAGTTGGATTTGTCAGCCGAAAACAGCCTTTTTCGACTGAAGCCCAAATCGGGCTTTCTTACACTCGAAAAAGGGCTTTTTTGACTGAGATTTCCGACTGGCGGATCCAGTCTAAAAGCTCGACTTTTTCGACTGGATCCTCCAGTCGAAAATCTCAGTCGAAAAAGTTTTACACGTGCTTTTTGAACCGATCGCATTGCTCATCCCACCACCAAACACACACCCACACGGCCACACGGCCACACACCCATACCAGGTACCACACTGCAGTGTCATACAAGGCGCTGACGCTGGCTTGGCTATCCCTGCGGTTGCTTCTCGCAGCAAGTCAGCGTGGCGCATTCCTAATTCCGCTCGCGAGCAGCGTGTATCACACGACGGCAGCAGCGTGCGGTCTTGATCCCATGTTGCCGACAACGGCTGCGCCTGCTGTAGCTTTGGTGGCTCTCGGCTGAGTGCAACTCCACGAACGTAGTTTTAGCGGCTTTCGGCTAAGCCCAAAGCCACCAATTCTCTGGGACGAAGGTTTGTCGAGCCGTTGCTGGCGGAGAAAGCGCGAAGCACAGAGCTGCCAACCGATTTCGCCTGCTGTACAGCAGTACTCCCTCACACCAACCGCCTCTAGGAAGAGCACAAAAACTATAGTATCGTCTCGACTGACGATAAGAAGAAGGACCAGAATAATTCAGTCGAAAAAAAGTCCAGTCAAAAAGGGCCGTTTTCGACCGGCGGAATCCAATTGTATAAGAAATGGCCTTAGTCAAATGATATTGTTGGTAGACAGGTATGTCAGTGAGAGGTAAATCAGAATCGTGGATATGCCGAAGTATAGTACTGCGTAAAGCCGCGAGACGTCGCGCGCGGAAAACACCCACTGTTATGCCGCTGATTTCCCTCCCGCTGCCATTTTAGTTGGGGGGGAGAGTATCGTTCGACGTTCTACATCCGTTGCACGGAATAATGAACGAGCCCATGTATTATTATCGTATAAATTGTATGGATTACCGGGTTTGGAGTCCTAGACGAAGATAATCAGTGTGAGATTGTCAGATCCTCTTTCGTTTTTGGTTTCCCGAAGCTGTAGCATCACCCACGCAGGATCCGATGACAGGTGTTCCCGAACACACCAACGCCTTGCCGCACAGCGTGCGGAACATCGGGGATCTAGCACTGTTTTGCTGCCTGACAGGTTACGTTCTTACCCCAGAGCATCAGAAACCGGCAAGGCACGTTTGACGAAAGGCGTGAAGAAGCTCGCACTTATTTCATGGTGGATACTGGAGGACGACGGTTCGGACACGTCACCAGCGCCCCGTCGGAAGGGGACACCAGATCACTCTACGCCGCTGATTGTTTTGGTTTTATGTTGTTTTGTTTGGGGTTGGCATTGCAAGTAAGAAAATAAATGGTAGACAGGCATAGGCGCAGCGCCGTCGTTGCGAAGATTCCCAGTTATTCGGTGTTTCCTTTGGGAGGAAAATGTTCAGAGATACATGCATTCTTTCGAAGAAGGACGGGTTCGTGCTTGAGTGGGCCTGTAGGAAGTTGGATCAAGAAAATGGGTTGCATCCTGGGTGGGCCGGAGGCATAGTAACGGTAGTATTGAAACGGTTGCATCCACGCCCTCCGATTTCGTTGAGGCTGCCGTTCGGGGAAGGATTGGGGACATGGAATCTGGGCCTGTAGGAAGTTACCTGGATCACGAAGATGGGTTGCATCCTGGGTGGACCGGAGGCATATTAACGGTAGTATTGAAACGGTTGCATCCACGCCCTCCGATTTCGTTGAGGCTGCCGTTCGGGGAAGGATTGGGGACATGGAATCGCTTGCGTCAACGCCCCCATATTTCGTTGAGGCTGCTGATCGGGGAAGCATTGGGGAGTTGGAATCGCTTGCATCAACGCCCCCAGGTTTCACTGAGGCTGTTTTTCGGAAAAACAATGGGATTGCATTCGGGTTTCATCGTCGCATTGAGCGATTGACCATGTTAGAGTATCGAGGAAAGTTCTCAGCTTGCCACCCCACGTTACTTTGAGGGGCATGGGTGAGTAGGGCAAACCTTGGATTATATCTTGTGTTTCGGTTTGCGCTCAGAGCGAGGCTGTTCTGTCCTTCTGTCTTTATCGATTGTTCAGTCTGAATGGTCATTAAAGGTTTTGTTCGGGTCGCGTTGAGTTCATTAAACGTCTCAGTAATGCACGCATATGGTTGTCATCAAATCAATTGCGTGAGATTACTGCTATGACTTCTTACCTTGCGATAATTGCTTTTGAGTAGCAAACTGTTTGGTTTGCTACTAAAAATCAGGGTGGGCCAATGTGGTAATAATTTATAAGATAAATCAAAAGATTATAACGTAAGTTGAGTGTTCAGGGTAGGCTAGATCCAAGGAATAGGTCAAGACACCTACATACGAGTACCTGGTGTTGGAGTTGACCTTCGCTCGTAGTCGTGGGTAGATCTTGGAGTAGGATATGGATCTATCTCGCACAAATTCCTTAACAGTAGCTGGATGAATCACGGGTTTTTGGTAGGTGGAAACGTCGACGTTGGGTACACTACTCAGATTCCAGGAAAAAAGTTAAGAAGAATATGAAAGTCGTGGTACAGAATTGATTGCCAGCCAGTAGTTGTAAGGTCGGTAAGTTTTGAGAGCAGATTTCCCGGGGTTTGTCGTGGTTGCCCTTTCATGCCAGAAGCTCAATGGGTGTGGCTTGGAGCCATCTCGAGTCGATGCACGATGTGCTAAGCCACCGGGGTCGGGTGAGACTGATGGAAGCGAGTATCAGGCGAAAGAAGTCAGTGTGTGACGGATAGGTAGGCGGACAACAGTGAAGAAGAAGGATGAAGGATGCTTAATTACACATGATCCATCACTCATATTTTTTGACCAGTTTGCGAAGCCAGAAAAAGCGTTTATTTCGTCAGATGGAAGAACCTGCAGATATTGTATGGAACGAGGTTTGTAATGGAGTGCCCCCCGTAGAAGGATACTATAGATTCGACGTGAAGCCACGTGACATTAGGTGTCACATTCACGTCAAGACCACCATAGATGGACGGTAATGTAGGTGACGATGATGGGACAAGCAGGACGCCCCTCATCTCACTACCTGCTCTACCTGTTCTACCCTGCGTTTCCCTGCGTTCCCTCGCACTGCCGTGCCTGGGCCTGTTACGTATGTCTTTTAGTACCCTCTTTAGGGAAATAATGCAAATAAGCTATTGATTCTATCCAGCGAGCCATGAGGAGAGACCAAACAAGGGCACCGGAACCCATGAGGAGCACGCTTCCCAACACCGACCAACCACGCATCCTCCCACTCGGAGTACCACTACAATTGGCGTCGTCGGCAGGACCCCAGATTGGCGGCTGCTCACCCGCTCGTCACAGGACGTGCGACGTTTCAGTGGCAACGTTGGGCCCGCGAACGACGGATCCCCACTCGCCGCCACGGTGTTGACAGCACCCCGGCCCCTGGGCCCTAGGTACAGTCCCGTCATGACGACGGAAAACTGGCGATCATAGTTGACCAGGATATGCCCTGAGCCCCCTGCCCAGTCTTCCTTGCAACCCTCGTGAATTGCGTGGACACGGACCACAGGTATAGCATTTCCTAGCGAGTTCTATCCTGCTCATCCAACGCCGCTTGGTGACAGGACCCCCAGGGTATCTTCGCCTCGGTCCTTTATACGCCACCCACGGAGGCCCTCCCAGAGCCACGGTGGTACAATACCGAGACTCCCTTTGCAATCACGTGGACCCAACCGGCTCTATCTCTGAATCAGCCAGCTGCACCCTCGCCATCGAAACGCGACAGCCCTACAGACAGCCGCAACTGACCACTGCTTGGCGGCTCACCGCAGCCAGCCTACACCGAACTACCTCTTCTGGGATGTTCAACCTTTAGGAGTGCCACCCTTTTGGATTCTTCTTCTACGCTTTTTTCTTATCACCGTGTGGAGTAGTTTCCGACATTGCCCGAGACCGATATTTTGAGTGACAACACGACCCCGCAACTCACCCGGCTTCGACCAAGTATCGGAACCGTTCCTACGACCAGTCATGGAGAATGGTTCCGAGGCCGACAAGCGCCGTAAAATATTTCCATACCACCACCCAGCGACCCTCGACATCTACCACCGCCCTCCCAGCTCGTATCTCTAGCTTCGGCAACGGTACACGCGTGATTGACAATCCCTAATCGGCAGAAGCGACAACCCCTTTATTCGGTTGGCAGCCGCCTTTGCCCCCTAACCCACCGCGTTGCAAACGGGTTATCCCCTTTCGGTCTCGGCAGTTCTCATCGAACCCTCCTACTACTGACTTCGTTCCGACCCTTGCCAACGCGACAGAACAACTTTGCCGCGCCCCCCCCTCCCACGCGACGGGTTTCCACGGAGCACCTCTGTCCCGGCCCCCTTCATTGCCGCCTAGGCGCACCTGCCGATTACCCCATGCCCTTCTCCACCCCGACGTGTTACCAATGAGCCGCCTTGCTCCGGTCTCCGCCGATCCCGCCCATACCACGGCCCACCACCTGCACGCTTGTGACCACACGCGACCCAACAGAGCCACTGTGCTCGGGACCCGTTTATCCCGCCGAAAGTCACAGCCTAGCGATGTTTCCTACGGAATCGAGGATAGCAGCCATTTCCCTCCATCTGGTTGAGTTGGCTTCCTCGAACTCGTCACCGATCTGTCCCAGACACCGCCCACCATCTAGAGAAAGCAACCGCCCTCCTCCTCACGGTCTGCTTAGTTCTTCTTTCGACAAACGTTGGAGCCCCTACCGCCCCCTTTTCACGGCTACCCTGGCCCGAACCATCCCGCCTATACCAGGCCACCTACGGTACCTCCCGGCCAGCTTTTCAGTTTACCCACCAGCGTTCCCTGGTTTCCCCAAACACAGCAAACCCCCGATTTATCGCTCCCGACCCAGCTCTTTAGCTGCCCCCCCATTAACCAGATCAAAACCCCCAACGGCCCTTCAGCCTTCCTCGACGACACAACCACGGACGACTTTCCCAACCCCGGTTCATCGGCGCTCGCGCGTCGATGCTTCCGTCTACACCGCCTTTCTCATATCCACCTTGGTTCGCCACCACGGCGTTCTATTCCCCAGCAGTTAATTTTTTTAGCTTGCGGTACATGTCTTCCTTGTTCAACCACCGACTGATTATCTTTCCGTTGCCAGTGAACACCGAACAGTTCCCTTCCAGGCCAACGGTCGTGAATCCCCATCCGTCCCTGAAGACACGTCTGGGACAACCATACCGCCACCCCCCTTTTGTCTCAACAGCCCTGTAGGTTTGCCACCTGAACCTAGGCAACCCCTACCCGTCCTTGTAGGCACGTCAGTGACAACACATCGCCACCTCCCCTAACCTAGCTTTTTTATAGGTTTGCCATCTGAACCTGTGGTTTTGTTCCTTTCCGATTATGACCGCTCCGAGCCGGGCATCGGCTTGGATGGGCTCGTTCCCCCGTCCCTCCCAACCCACCACCACATCCAGCCGCAGCCATCTTCCGAGTTGGAGTCAATTTTCTATCCGGGCATGAGCGTTTCGAACCGAGTATCGGTTTGAGTGGGCTTTCTCCCTCTCCTCTCCGACCCACCTCTACCATTCCACCGCTTCCCTTTTTCCGAATTATATATTTTTTAATTCTCGGTCTCTTAAACCTCCCGAGCCTGGTACGTATGGGACTTTTAAAGCCAGAAATCGGGCCCTTCCACGGCTTCTTCGCTGTCTACGTCGAACGATGCGAGCATTTCATCCCGGGTATCGTTTTGGGTGGGCTGATTCCCCCTCCGTTTCGACCCACCATCACCATCCGCCCCCATCCACCGGCGACGCGCAAACCGTGCACCTCTCCTGCTAGGCATTGACTTGGGTGGGCTCAAACCCCATCCCCCCTGCCCCATGCACCACCACGATTCGCTGGAAATACTTTCGGCAACTCACCGTCGCGGACCATGCCAAATCCGTCGACCCCTTCTCCGCCCCAAAACCTCCGTCGGGTCTATTTCGGCCCATGGCATCGTCTCCGGTCCGCTAGCCAGCTCCGATAAAGGCGCCGAGGACGCTGGCGCTCCTCCTGGATCGGCTTTCAGGCCGTCCTTCGTTCTCCCCAGCGCCCTCCATTGGCGCATCCTTTTGAGGCCCTCCTCATCCTTGGTCGGACCATTGTTTTCCCAGAGCCGTCATCGCCCACAGCTGCTGCTGGAAACTGTGGACAGCCCTTTCGACTACGGTTTTTCTCGCCAGTACCTGTGGCTACAAGTCCAAGATCATCGACGCCTCCCCACTGCCGCGCGAACACCGCGACCAGAGCTTCGTCGTCGCCTGAGCTTCGCGACTAGAGCTCCATCTTCACCAGAGCTTCGTCGTCACCTGAGCTTTGCGACCACAGCTCCACCTTCACGGGAGTTCCACCTTTCACCAGAGCTTCATCGTCACCTAAGATTTGCGACTAAAGCTTCATCTTCACCAGAGCTTCGTCGTCACCTGAGCTTCGCGACCAGAGCTCCACCTTTTCCGGAGTTCCATCTTTCACCAGAGCTTCGTCGGCACCCGAGCTTCACGACCAGAGATCCACGTTTTTCAAATCTCCATCTTCGACAGAGCTTTCTCGTCACCTGCGCTTCGCGACCAGAACCCCTCCTGCACTGAGATTCGTCGTCACCTGTCGTCACCTGAGCGTCGCGACCAGAGCTCCACCTTCGTCAGAGCTCCACCTTACACCTGGGCTCCACCTCCATCCCCCGCGACTTCTACATTCGATGTATTTCCCCTTCAAGCCACTACCAACGGCAAGGCAACCTTTTCTTTTTCTGGCCACTACCACCAGCCCCGGCGTCGTCGACACCATCTACTCCGACAATCTGAGAATTATTTCACCGACTTCTGCAGCCATGCATCGATGGGCCTGCCGTTTCAAACCGCTACGAGCGACGAGACGCCCTCTTCCTGACCACTACCACCACTCTGGCGTCATTGTACCGTCAGCGCCGACCAAATGGGACATATTTCCCCGATTCCTGCCGCCACTGTGCCGGTAGGCCCGCTCAGTCCGCTACCAACCGACCTCGGTGACACCGCCATCGTTGCCTACTTCAGGCCTTCTCTACCGCCTATTCCAGCAACCACGCGGTCATCCTCGCCGCGTACAAAGCTAACTCCATCACCGGGAGAACCGCAGGCATCTCCGCAGGCCAATTTTAAATGACTACTACAGCGTCAACGCTTGCGTCTACGTGTACGCTGTGGAACACGCACATTTCACCGCCCCGTACGCGATCCGACACCTTCTTCAACCAACCATATTGCGCTCCTGCAGCCTCGTCTTCTTTCGTTACTGAGCTCTTACCGCATCGTCCGCGAACACCGCGCCTTCTCTGGTTCGTGCTCGGAGCTCTTCAACACGTTTTACTGGACCATCATCCGTCTCCAGTGCTCCTACCACATCTTCCGCGAACACCACGATGTTACTGTCTCGCGATCGGAGCGCTGCAGCACACCCTAGTACGACCACCATCCGCGTTTGATCGGATTTTTTCTTCAGACCCTACACCATCCGGTTCCATAATCAACCTACGGCGTGTCTCCTGCACATCTTCGCGGAGCACCATCTATGGATCGGAGTGTCTACAACGCCACGCGACAGGGATATCTGCAGCCAGGGTATTATCGCGTTGACTCGCAGCACTTACCCATTTGTCTTGTTGCCCCTCACCCTAATCATTTTTTTTTTGTTCCTTTTTGAGCTTTTTGCATGGGATTTGTTTTGTGCGCACTGGCTTCTTCATTTTCTCTTTTGGGATTGATTTTGTTGTTCAGTTAGTTTTAAGGTGCCTCTCCTTTGCCTTGACTTTTCAGGTTGTCACACTTTTGACCAGCACGTATGTTCGGTGCTTGTTTCGGTGTGCTACCGTGGCCTTCCAGCCACTGATTTAGCTGGCTCCATGTTCGTAATCAGGCCGAAAATTCGTGATGGTTCCGTCTTCCTGTTTGTGCCGGTTTAGCCTGCTCCGTTTTCGTAACTTGGTCCAAACCTGCCGTGTTTTCATTTCCTCTCGTCGGTTCATCGTACCCTTCTTTCACAACCCGCGAAATCGCTGTGGATTTGTTTTGGTTGGCCTCTCCCTTGGTCTCTGCACTACGTACAAAATAGGTGCATATTTGGGCGTCGTATTTTGGATTCCTACCGCTGTGGCATATACGTCTTAGCCCTTCCTCAACTCTTTGCACTACGTACGTCATAGGTGCTTATTGAAGCGTCGTACTTTTTCTCTTACCACTGTGGTATATGTGCTCTGGCCCTTCCTCTGTTTTCCGCACTACGCACGCCGTAGGTGCTTGTTGAGGCGTGTTGTCCGCCTTGTTTGGGTCATATAGCCCTGCACAAGTTCCCTCTTCTCGGTTAGACGTCCAAGTGGTTTCGCGTATGTTTTACCAAATTTTTCGTCGCTTAGCTTCCAGTAGGAATGGCTCTATAGTAGGCCACATTTTCAGAGTTTCACGACATCAACGTTTTGCTAGTATTTTCGGGTCCGTCGGTTGTTCACGACCCCCCCTCTAGGCTTCTTTATGGTACCAACCCCCGAAACCACGGTAGTTTCGCTTGATCCTCATTAGCCTGAACTTTGCTTGCACGCTGTGCATGCTCCCCGCTAGCATGTTTAGAATTGTACGTCATTTGCCCCCTCCCTCTGTCCGGCTTACGGTATCAGCCCGCGACATCATAACAGTTGCGTCTGACTCCTTTTCAGCCGATATATCGTCTGCACCATGTGCGTGCTCTTTCGCAGAGTTTTTGAGCCCTCCGTTGTGTTAAGACCCCGTTTTTATCGCTCTCACGATATGAGGTGCAAATAATATCGTATTAGCTTGGTTTTTCTACCTTGGTTTTCCTTCCCCCTGCACTATGTGCCGGATAGGAACGTACACCCCCTCTCCTCTGCAGTGTGTGCATTTTCGGAACGTTTTTCCTCCCGACTCTGGCGTTCGTGATTTTTCGGAACCTATACCTTCCGCTTTCGCGTCTATGCAATGCGGGTATTAGTTTTGTTTCCTGATATTTCTGGATTCGCTTGCTCCTTAGTTGTTATCGCTGTGCGCCTCCTCCTTTCTTCTGGGGGAATTTTTTCGTGAACGCCTAGTGCCCGCGTGTTGTATTTGGACCCTACTGTCTGAGTACAATTCTACCTGGTAGGTACCAGTATCGTCAGTGTTATTGCCTTGTGGCTCCCCAAAGTATTCCCTTACAGTCTCACTATCGTTGAAGCTCCTAAAACGTTTTACCGTAGTAGTATGCCTTCTGTCTTCTTCGCCTCATTCAAAGTATGACATTTGTTCGTTTTTCGGTGATCTTCATGGGCGCCTTGATCTTGAACTTGTGCCCAAGTTGTTCTACTTTTCTACAGTACGACGAAGGTTCGCCTTTGTGGTATTGCTTCCGCCTTCTACCGCCGATGTAGCCTGCCCACGTTTCGTGCATACCAACGAACCATGGCGTTTCCGAGCCATGTCGTGGTTTCCCATCGTCACCATTTCAACTCGTGTTATGCAATTGGCGACAACATAGATGCTTCCCGCGTTATTTCTCCTCGTTTTTCGCGAGGCATTACCTCCCTTCTTGTTGTTGTTGTACGTTCCTTGCCTCTTGGCATACTTCTGTTTTGTTGTGGTGCCCTATTTGCTTCTTGGCGTACTTTTTTCTACAACTCACTTCAATGCGCTGTATCCCCAGCCACTTAGTATTGCGGCATTCCAGCTGTTGCTGCCGTTTATGGTCCTACCTTGTCGACGACTGGCTTCACGTTGAGAACCCTCGTTTAGGTCTCACGTCAGCGGTCTCGTGCTGACTCTCCAGCCCATCTGTCGGTTCTCTTTGGCCTCTACTTTGTTTGGTCGCACCTGCCCCCAAAAGCCCCTTGCTGTGGGGCTCCGTTCTAGCTTTGTATCCAGCGGATCTATTGCCCTGGACCACTATTTCTTACCTTTTTTCTCGGCACCCCTACACCTACGGTCCCACGACGACACTGACCCCCGTCCTGTCTTTGCAGCTAACAGGTCTTGTTTATCTTTTTCTTGTTTCTTTTCGGCATACCTGCCCATGGGGTTTAACTACACCGGCCTTGATCATGGCTTTACAGCCCGTCATGACTGTGCAGTCCACAAGCCGTCCTCTCTTGGCCCCCGTTCTTCTCTTGGCTTGTTGGCGTACTTGTCGCATCGGTCCCACGTTTCGACCCCAGTTTGGCTTCGCAGCCCATATTGGTTGTTTCCTGTTGACCCCCTTCATGTTATGTTTTCGGCGAAATCGTTTTCGAGGGAATGTATTCGCTATGTACCTAGTGTTGCTCGTTTTTTGAAAGTATCCTTTCAAGGTCCCTTGCTATGGACCTTCCTTCTTTTTGTCAGGCTCCAGTACGTTGCTATGACACGATTTGCCTACTTCCTGTTTTTCCGTGTATTTTTCTCGGTTACCTTTTTAGGGTTGCTCCACGTTAGCGACCTCGTGTTCCCGACGTACAGTACCTAGCTGCGGCTTTCTTCATATTGTATTATCTGTTCCCTGCATTCTTTCTCGAGCTAGATACTTGCAGCGCTGCTTCGAGCTGAACGAATATCTTCGTGTTGACCCCATTTTTTGGCTTGCTTTATTATGGTTGAATAGCCTCGCTACGTTTGCTGGCGTCGTTCCCGTTATTAGTTAGCCTCTCAAGGTGTCATATAATGTCGACTCTCTTTCCGGCTTCCGATAGTACCTTCAGTCTTTCTGTGTCTACGTTTCAGTTTCGTCCTTGTTCGCGTATTGCTTTGGCTAGGTGACCTCACTACTTATCTCTTTCCGTTTTCCTGGTACGGTACCCAGAAAGCTTCTAAGGGTACTCCACTGTTGCCCCCCGGTTCAGCTTTCCGGCTCATCACACACGCCTCCAGTACCACCATTTTGGTGTTGTTTGTATCACTGTTTAGGTGTTGTCTTTTTCTGCGTTTCATCGATTTATTTTGGTTGCCTCGGTTTCCCGTTTCACAGTCCGAACCAGGACCTTATGCTAGCCTCCTAGGTCCCACATTAGTGTTAAGGTATTAGTGGGGTATTAGTCCGTTTGACCACTTGCAACTGGTTAACCAATAGCTTACTCAAACTAAGCCTTATAACACTCTCCCCCCCTGAAACGGCGGGATAGCAGGTCGGCCGGATATACGGGCGGACCTGTCAATATATCCAAGCTGTTTCATTTCCTGGGTATACCGGGGAGAGTGTTTTTCAAGTTCGCCACGGGAAAATCTGAAAAAGTTTATTATGGTGGATGTGGGGATCGAACCCACGACCCAAAAACCCATGGTCTGTCGACGACGCCATTTGTTAAGGACTTTAGTGGAGTATTAGTCCGTTTGACCACTTGCAAAAGGTTAACCAATAGCTTACCCAAACTAAGCCTTATAACATTAGGGCCCCTGTGCTTCCGTGACACCTTAGCGTACTGGTTCTTTAAAGTTTTGCCTTTCGACCGTTGGTCCCACGTCAGCCTTCCAGGTCCAACCTTGTAGACCCTGACATTATTTTAGGCAGTGCTCTTCATTTTCTCTCGTTTCAGGCTTCCTCTTCTGCCTTTCAACTTATGGCCCGACGCTTGCAAACTTTTTCGCGTCTTGGTTGTTTCTCTTTCACCGTCCAACCGATGGTCCCACGTCAGCTGTTCATGTCCAACGTCGCGGACTCTGACGTTCTGTTAGGCAGTGTTTCTTGATTTCTCTCTTATCTTCCGGCATATGGACCGAACGCACGCCCCTTCGGCGCTACGTTTCAGGCCGTAAACTCGTCTGGTCTTCACAGCGTGACACGTGTTCCCTTCTTCTCTTCTGACTTGGGTTCCGCGTCTATACCTTCCTTTTTGGTCCTATTCGCATCCTTGCGCTCAGTGGCCGCACCCTTCGTGTTTTCGTAGGCCGATTGCTACTGGTATACCGTAGGTACGTACCCTTTCTCGAGCTCTCACGGTTGTGAGCTCCATCATAGGGTTGTACATCTTGCAATGAGGCATTTAAGCCTCATAATCACGAGGTGTGGGGGAATCTATAGCCTCATTTTCGTTTGTTTCGAATAGCCGCATCTTTGATCCCCTTTCCAGTTCTGGATGTTTTTGTTGACATCCTTAGATTGGCAGGCGATCTGAATTTACGCCTATTCAGGATGGCCTAGTGTAACGGAGTTCCCTCCGTAGAAGGATAGTTTATAGCTTCGACGTGAACCCATGTCATGGTTGAGGCGAAACCACGTGACATTAGATGTCACGTTCACGTCAAGACCACCATAGATGGGCGGTGATGTAGGTGACGATGATGGAACAAGCAGGACGCCCCTCATCTCACTACCTGCTCTACCTGTTCTACCCTGTGTTTCCCTGCGTTCCCCCGCACTACCGTGCCTAGGCCTGTTATGTCTGTCTTATAGTATCCTCTTTAGGGAAAAAATGCAAATGAGTTATTGTTTCTATCCAGCGAGCTGTTAAGATACGGCCACGAAAGGCCTGTAAATATCCGAATTTGAGATCATTTTCGAATGGTTTCGTATGATAAGATTGACGTTTTATATCCGGGAAAGTTAGGAAATAGATCGGAGGCACGAGCCTCCGATCTCAGAAGCTATCCGGGGCTCTGGTGGAAACGAATAAAGCTACGTCTCTACGAAGGAAACGAAAATGAGTACTCTCCGAGGACCTGTTCAGTTGGCAGACCTCCAGGGGTACTCTATGTCCCCACCCATAACTCCACATGTGGCGTCGACGAGCTTGATATGCTATTGTGGCAGCGTTCCTCCAATCTCTCCGATTTGTTTTTCGTAGCGATTTTGCTTTTACTTTCCATCGAGCCCACAACCCCTGTTCCTTCTCGGGTGGCTTCTCACAGGAGGGAGCGCCCTTTCTCCTACAACGGCGGCTACAACAGCAGTGAGATGGCAGAGGCCTCTCCTGTTGATCGCCGGACACGTACCACACGACGACACCTTCCAAGTACGTGCGGACGACACTGCTCTA
The DNA here is from genome assembly GCA_012845835.1 of Undaria pinnatifida. NCBI lineage: Eukaryota > Phaeophyceae > Laminariales > Alariaceae > Undaria > Undaria pinnatifida. The sequence continues at coordinate 11,075,054 of JABAKD010000023.1, read as the reverse complement.
CGGAGCACACTCTTCGTCTCGGGTTTTGGTCCCTCCTGTTGGTCGCTGCGCATGCACCACACAGACGACACCTTCCGAGTACGTGCGGGCGACTCTGCTCTTCGTAGCACACTCCTCGTCCCGGCCTTTGGTCGCATCAGCTCACCGCCAGCTGGTCATAGACCACTCCGCAGTGGAACTGCCCGAGCCCCACCCATCATACTTGTTTGCTCCGCGCTCTGCCAGCATGTTGCACAGCACATCTCCGCGAGTTGCCAGCACAAGCCCCAAGATCGGCCATCGACTTGTACTTGTTTTGCGCTTTGGGGCTCTGAGGCATATATGCACGACACGCCACGGACAAGCATACTGGAATCAGCCCTTCAAATGACCTTTGACGGGGACTTCGCTTGCTGAGAGAGCCCATCGACCAGCATACACCTTTGCTGTCGGAGCCAGACAGCCCTTCGCGGGACCCCCTTGGACTACGGGCACCGTGCTCTAGGAGCTCATGTCGGGGCTCTTTCCTTGTGATCCCACCTGGGAAGGAACAGGCGGTGCTCGTGGAATGTTTGGGCTCTTTCGTTTGGCGAATTTTTCCAGTACACGCGTTATCGTAAATCCGTCTTGCGCGTGGGACGAACTGCTGCTCCCTTCCTGCCGAAAATAGTACAGCTACTAATGACGCACCTCGGACCCCTCTCCGATCTTTCTCGATCAACAGCGTTCCACTACTGTGCGTCACGTAGCTTCAACCACCATCATCATGTTCGCAGAGGTACCAACTACAGCGCAGCATAATGGGCTCGTTGTCAGTGCATGCCATATACCGCCAGATTCTCTGCTGTAGAAGTCACTGTACAGCAGCCAAGCCGCCTACTTTGCTCTTGCCCATCCATCACATAGCTCGACCCTTCACTGCCCCAGCGTCCACAGTTACAGCACCGCAGCTCAGACACTCTCCGCTGCTGTGCGAGTGTTCCTTGCAAGTTCGATTCGAGAGTTTTTTTTTCGTCCTGGCCCCCCCGTGAATAGAACTTCATTTTAGTGAACGCTGAAACTCTGTGCTGGCTTTTTTGGGCAAGGCTGTCGGCGGGTGTGATGCCCTATATTCCACCATTCATGGGTACGCGGGGACTATAATACCACTTTCTGTGTGAGCACAGCTGCGACAGTGCGGCACGCTGCACTGCTGTCAACGTAACTGTCCCTTTATCGGTCGGAGCGAGTACGGATTTCTTTTTCAGATGTCTGGGCGCTAGGCCGTCTTCCTCCTGCCGATACATGTGCTGCCCTTCCACGATGCTGCTAGGATAAATGCTGCAAATTGTTTTACGGGGTTCCACAAAGCTGCTAGGATAAATGCTGCAAATGTTTTTACGGTAAGCGTGATGCCAATGCTGCCAGGATGAATGCCGCATTTTTTTTTTCTTGCATCTGCCACGATGGGTACTGTCCATTGTAATGCGGTTTACGGTTGGCGGAGACGCTCAGCTCTATACGGTAGGCGCAAACGCTGCCTTTTTACTGCTGTTGGTACATGTGCTGCCCTTCACGACACTGCTAGGGTCTACGCTTATATATTTTTTTTCTTCTCGGCACATGTTCGGACAGCTACTGCCCGTTACAGAGCGCTTACTACGGTTCGCGGAGATACTGCGCTTCACAGCTTTTAATAGTGCAGTGGGGATCAGCCTGTTTGATGCGGTACCTTTGGGGGCGAGCAGCCTTTCTATTCGACTGTGGGCGTACACATCTTTTCTACAGCTGGTGTTGGCACTACACTACCCATCCTGGTGCGTTTGAAAAAAAATTACCGTTACCTGTTAACACAGCAGTGATACTGCAGCAATCAGCACTACTGCAGGCGCGACCGTCCCCCTTTAGCGCGGTCGGGGGAAACTACCTTGTTCGGGGGGTTATACTGCCCGTTTTGTACCTGGTATACGGTTGGTGCACGAAACTATACTGTCCTCCCCCCCCCTACACTACTGTGGGGGCAGATGCTGCCCGTTTTTATACGGTTGGCTGCGCGATCCTTCACTGTGCTACCCCCCCCCCCCCCTACACTACTGTTGGGGCGGATGCTGCCCGTTTTTTTTTTATACGGTTGGTGCGCGATCCTCTACTGTGCTACCACCCTACACTACACTTAGGTCAAATGCTGCCCGTTTGGGTGCGATGAGTGTCGGCGTGTTGGGCGGCCCTTCACTGTGCTACCCCCTACGCTACTACACCTAGGTAAAATGCTGCCTGTTTTGGTGCGATGAGTGTCAGCGTGTTGGTTGACCTTTCACTGTGCTCCCCCCCTACACTACACCTAGGCTAAATGATGCCTGTTTGGTGCGATGAGTGTCAGCGTGTTGGGCAACCCTTCACTGTGCTTCCACCCCTACACTACACCTAGGTTAAATGCTGCCTGTTTTGGTGCGATGAGTGTCAGCGTGCTGGGCGACTCTTACACTGTGCTCCCCCCCCCGCCTAGGTTAAATAATGCCTATTTAAGTGCGATGGGTGCAGACGTACCTTTACTGCTGTGTTACACCCCCTGAACTGCTGCCGTTAGGGTAATTGCTGCCCATTTCTGGCTGCTTTAACAGTGGTTCGTGCAGGCGTTTCCCGTATACCCTACGGTCAGAGTCGGCGCTGCTCTTATGTTGCTGTTTTGGTGGATGGTACCCTTCGTACTGCCGTACTCCTTTTATACGGCCAGTTGGAGTGGCTGCTACCATCACTGATGCTGGACGGAGCCGAGGTGCATGTCTTGCTGTTTGCTGAAACACAGATATACCGCTACTTGCAGCAGGGACACCACGACAATATATCTGCCTCCATAGCTTCTTTACGCGTCGTTTCCATCCCGCCACCTTCCCCCACACCCCCTCCTTCCGCTGCCCTCCCTCCAGACAACAAGCAACATGTCTACCAGTGAGGAAGCGGGATACTCGGGCAGGCTGAGGTCTTCCACGCACCCCAACCTGGATGCCCACGAGACAGGGAAAGCTCGCTCGAAATCCCGCGATTCGAAAAGGGGGGAACCACCTGAGGCGGGTTCCGGTGACGAGACTGAATACGGAGCACCATACCTCCACCCGGATTCACGAACCAATAGGGTCGACTCGCCGGTTCTCGCAGAGAAGAAGACGGACCAATCTCCGCCGGACTCGGGGGCGCCTCGACGCCAGCTCTCGCCAGCCCCGGGGGAGCGCCAACAGCTGCCCCCCCCGCGCTCGACAGGACACCACCGCCGCCACCTGGGCTCTCCGCGCTCGACAGAGCGCCACCGCCAGAGCTCCCGGGACCGGGGCGCCCATGCCGCCCCCTTGGACTTGGCACACGCGGCGGCGCGGGCCTAGCGGGCGCTCGGCGACGCCAACCAGACGATAGCACGCCGACGTCGGTTTGACAAAGATATCGAGCAGGCGAAGACCGCTGCGCGGGAGGCGTCCCTGGTAGCGAAGAGGGCGCAACAAACTCTCGCTCAATCAGTTGCGTCGGCTTCGGTGGGAGCTACCGCGGCCCTTTCGCCTTCGTCGCGCCCGCAGGGTGTCGCATCCCAGCGACCACGATCCGGGAACGACGCCTTCTTCAAGGGCATCGTCGCGTGCATGGCGTCTGCACCGAGAGTAGACTTCTCTTCAGCGTTGGCGACCGCGGTGGTGGAAACGGCCTGCGCCCTCCTCTCGTCAGAGAGACTGGCGTCACGGCAAGCGGACATCTTTTCAGTGGAAGCAGCCTGGGCTTGCGTGGATTGTACGCCCTATGCTGGACAGACGAGAGCCGCCCCGACCGTTACCCTCGTCAAGGCCCTGCTGATAGCCCACGACGAGGACCCCGACCCTGTCTTTTGGCCGAACCCCGAAGGAAGCGTTGGCAGAACGAAACCGGGAGAAACAGTGACGCAGCGTCAGTCGCGACCGCGGGGACCGCAACCGTGGGGGTGGCAGCAAAAATGGTGGCGGGGGAGGCACATCGGGTGCTGGTGTGGCTGAGGACGCCGCCGAAGGGGAAACTTTCGTCCAACACCTAGGGCAGTGGCCGCAGCTCTGGCGGAGGAATGGCGCAAGAGGAACGTTCAGCGTGGGACGGATCGTCAACATCCTCCCACTCGACTTCGTTCTCGAGCACGGACCACAGCGAGGTGGTCGTGGTAGCAGGCAAAAAGTGTCAAGAGCCATGGCAGGAGGAGCATCTGGGCCTAAGGCTTTCACCCTCATGTTGCGTCTGCTGATCAGGCACTTCGACGGGGTTGACACGGAGGAGGGCTACACTAAGTTGCATGCTTTTGAAATGTGTGACGGCATGCCTTTTTCTCACTTCAGTCGGGAATTTCGCGTACTTGTGGTGACCGCTACGAGGAGTGAGCGTGTTTTTTCTCCGGGAATGGATGTGGTGTTGGAGGTGGTTTGGGTGGCGGCGAATGAGCAATTGTCGGCTCTCCTGCCTGCGTTGTACCCTGGTTTGAAGGCAATGAACCCGCGGCCATACGCCTCGTTGGATACTCTGTGGCGGGCTTTTAGTGACTGAGCGCAAAATAGAAAACCTGCCGTCAACGGCGAAACTTTTTGTTTCTCTCCCTGTTTCTTCGACGGGAGCGCGGTTGTCCGTCCCGTCGGTCCCGGCCCGCCGATCATGTGCGCGGCCGGGGCCGAGTGCCATTCCAATCGCTTCCGTGGCAGACGGGACTAAGCCATCATTCAACGTCATGCCCATCGATGATTCCTCTGATCCTTGGCCGAACCACACATCAAACTGCTGGCCGCTACAAGAACATCATTATGCAGAAGGTTTCGCCGTTAAGGCCTCGTTTAAGACAGACGACCCTCCCCTTTGGAGCGGCCTCCTTTCACCTCGCGCTGATGCCCTCCGAGAAAACCGGGGGCTTTGCCTCAACTGCCACGAAGACTACCATTCCTTCAAGCATTGTAGGCATCCTTGCATTACTGCGAGTGGCTGGTTCAACCCTGAACTTGGCCAACTTGGCGACGATGACGCACACCCACGTTGACAAACACGCATGGTCTGCTACCGCCGAGACGACAAATCTTCTCGCCCGAACAACCACACGAAAAATCGTCGCCATCTTTCAGGATCAGGGTCAGGTAAACCGTCACAACGCTACCACATACACGTCGGATCACCACGATGGTATCCTGCGCTCGCCCGCCTCTTCTGCCCCCGCTCCTGCTCCTCGAATGCGCTTTGGAGCCGCCCACAACTCGGGCGAAAATACACTCGCGCGCCAACCTGGCACATTCCGTAACAGCAATCGACCGCTCGACGGCGATACGGCACCGTCGACAATACTGTCGGGGGGTACCTATTTTGGTTTCAGAAGATGCTTGTGTTCTATTACTAGCCTGCCCAGTAACGCAGCACAGATTTCCTCTGTCAAGAGCCCACGGGCTCCCACGCCGTCTGCGGACGATTCTCACATTGTAGTACCGGCGGCGGGAACTAGCGCTTCGAACGTGGTTTCCTCCAGCCAGTTAATTTTTTTCTTTTTCGACGGCGAGAACGCGCGCTTCCAGCGACGTTCTTCTCGGCCATGGTCTGAGTTCGGCGACGGGAACCGCGCTTCCAGCGCCGTTTCCCTCAACCGCGGCAGCACTCAGCAATGGGGGTACGCGCTCCAAACGCCGCCCCCATCAACCATGGCACGGGAGCGTGCGCTTTGCGCGCTCCCCCCCCAGGCTCGCGTCGCGCAACAATATAGCTGCGGAGACGGCGCGTCGCCTTTTTACGTGTATGTGTTCATCCCCCCCTCCCCCTGACCAGGCGGTGGCGGTCGGTTTGAGGTGTGAGACGGTCGACCCTCGAAACACTTTTTTCTGACCACGAGGTGGCGGTCGATTTGAGGTAGGGGAAGGCCAACACTAAAACACCGAGATCTTTTGCGAGGCTCGATCTGGTGTTTGCTCGCGATAACAGTGGGCGCTCTGTCCTTTTATGTTTCATCAAGAAGGAGTCGACAAGATTAGCTACCTCGTCTCCCTTCTCCAAAAGGCATAACGGAAAAGAGCCTCCTCGGGTAAACACACTATTGCCACTTCCCCGAGCCCCGCTCCAAAAGACGCCCACAGGGTCTACGGACCCTGCTTTGTCTTTTGACACGCTAACCCACGTACGTCAGGCTACGTCTGCCCCAGTGGCACAGGAAGAAGATCCGACACTGCGCGACGGGCCAGTGGTGACTCCACGGCCTCCAGCCTGATCAGCTGGACGCTATTCCCGTAATTTTAAGGATGAATCGCGCCTCTCGTCAAACAGAAACAGCTCAGAGCCCCTGCTCCTTCGGGCGCAGTTGGAGCAGTTTTCTTGCGATTTTTCGCCAAAGAGCGAAGAGGCCACGATGCGACAAACCGTGGGTTCGGACTCGCGTCGTGCTCCCGAGGCCTGGTGTTCCTGAGGGGGACACGACAGGCCCAAATAGCCGAGGACTGGTGTTCCCAGAGGGGGACAATGCAGACCCAAATGCCCAACGAGGCTACCGACGGGTTGGCACCGTTGATGTTGGACTATTTTTCGGGTGCAGCGAGGGCGGCTTCTTACGAGTTTTTGCCAGCGAGTGAGGAGGACCCGAGGCGAGGAATCCCAGGTTCGGACTCGCATCTGGCTCCCGAGGCCTGGTGCTCCCGCAAGGGGAGATTACAGGCCCAAAGAGCCGAGGACGGGTGTTCCCAGAAGGGGATATTACAGACCCACAAATGTCCAACGAGGCTACCGACCGGTTGGCAACGTCGGTTTTTGCCATTGTTCAGGCCCAGTTCGAGCGAATTCTCGCGTTTTTCCGTCAACGAGCGATAAAACACCCGAGGCGAGATACCACGGGGTCGGATTTGCGTCGAGCTTCCGAGGCCTGGTGTTTCCGAACGGAGACATTGCAGACCCAAATTCCAACACGGCTTTTGACCCTTCTCTCGAATACTGCACAGCCAAAGTGGTGTTGTTCTGGCAGCCCACATCCTATTTTCCACCGTGGTCCCCTTCGTCGTTTGCCGTGGATGACGTAATTTTCTTGCGCGGAGCAGTACATGATGGCCGAAAAGACCAAGCTTTTCCATGACCATCGAGCAGTGGGGCTCATCATGTCGTTGCCTAGTCCAAGCACACGCGAACGCATTGGTCGAGGCGTGCGCAACTTTGATTCCGGTGTTGGGGACAGAGAGAAGCAAACCGCCGTGTTATCTGGCACCTATGCCAAATTCACGCAGAATACAATAAAATAAATTCACGTTTTGGGCTCTGACAACAGCCGTCTGGCTGAATCCAGCCCTCTAGACCCAGTGTGGGGCATTGGTCTCCGGGCGGATGGTCCCAGGGCCAACAACCCATGCCAGGGTAGAGGAAACTTGCTCGGTGAGGCATTTTTGCCGTTCGTGAGGATATTCGCGACAATGAGACCGGGTCGGCGCACCCGGCCTCCCCTAGTTGGTTCCGCACCTGCACTGCGAATGCAAGAACCAAGAAATCTCGTCCGCGCCGCGACCTGACCGTTAACAGCGGCCAGCGCTCGCAAAGCTTCCCCTTCAGCGTTTCCGACCTGTTTCTCGGGCGCGTTGGCCAACTAAAAGCCGTGAAGTTGTGGAGATAGCTTCTAGCGTCGGCCCTGACCTTGCGCAGTCAGAACACTGCCCCTGTTTTGTCGAGGATACTGTGACGCTGGACGACGTTTTGTTCACTATGAAAATCGCGTATATCAGTCGAGCAACGCTCGACTCGGAGAGGCACTGGACTTCTCTAGATTTGGGGACCGGCAGCATTGTTTGGGCTCCCAAACGCCTCCGAGGGTACTGTGGGAAACAAAGTTCCGCATATCCTCTGGTCACAAGACACAGGCGAGCATTGGCAAGGTGGGGACCCTCAATGCACGAGTTCAGTGGTAGCTTGAGTTCGTCACCGCGTTCGATCGCACACTTGAGTTCCGCAAAGGCAGCACCAACGGAATCACCGATTTTTCTGCCGTTTTCCTCAGCCTGTCACGGAGTACAACCGAAGTGACTTGACAAACTCCAACCTCGTGGGGTCCACAAGCCCCAACCCTGTTGGAGATGGCGGTATCTACCTCCTACGGACCCGCGGGCTGCGCGCTCCCGCCTCGCCGATCCCAGGGATCGGTTTGGGTTGACTCGCGCCCTCGGCGAAAGCACTGTCTTGGGTGGGCTCGTGCCCCACAACGAAATCACAGCTTTAGGTGGACTCGAACCCTTCGCCGAAAGCACTGTTTTTGGTGGGTTCGTACCCCGCACTAAACATGCTGCCTTGGGTGGGCTCCCTTTCACCTCTACCGCGTTTCACGATTTTCGCATACACGAGTCACGTATAAGGATAGACGGTTTTTCTGCTTCCCTGGGGAGATTTTTCGCTCGTGTTTCTGCCTCCGTCGCCACTACCAAAGGCTGTACCGGCCGCGGGTCGATTTCACTTGCTGCTGACACCGTTTTCGCCGCGGTTTATGCCATACCCATCGAGGGCGGCAAGGGCTCCGCAGAAGCCTTGGCTGCATCGACGCCCATCGCACAGCTGACTTATCTATCCCGGCGTTCATTACAGAAGACGGCCCCGGCCGCAATCACCGGATCGACGGTGTCCGTCTCCGCCATTCTTGGCACTCCAGCCCCTCCGTCTTCGACGACGCGCCGACGAACAGCGACAACAACGGGCAATGCACCCCCGCTGTAGAATATGGAATCGTGCCCGGCGGGGCCCCTCGGCCATCTTCCAGACGAGGTACATCCCCGTCGCGAGTCCCACGGCCGCGGCCGACTCCGTCGACCGCCGCGATCCCTGCTCTTGCCGACTCGCCGGTCCGCAAGGTGCCACTACCGTCCGACCGCGACCACGCAGAGTCTATATGGGAACTCCTCTCTTACGGCTCACGCTTTCTCCTGGTGACACGCCGACTGCATATACAAGGTCGGATGCCCTTCATGACACTGCTGAATTGCGGTTCGCTGATTCCGTCGCGCGTTATTCACGTGACGAATGGAAGCGAGAGCACCACGCTGAGCGGACGTGCCACGCCATGATGCGTTACGCTTCTACCGGCCGGCCGAACGTTTGGCGTGCTACCTCTCGCACAAGCGTCCATCTCTCTCAGACCAAGGAGTTGGCGGATAAGGGTCTACTACATACAACCGACGACGACATCGTCCTAATCATCCGTAACCCGACACTGCCGCCAACAAGGTCTGACAAACCCAACTCTGTGGGACGAATTGCTTGCCTGCTAAACGATGAGCCAGCTCGCATCTACATTCCCCTGCTCATGCGCTCTTGGATCATGCAAGCTTGTCACTCGACGGCCTCTTGTCACCTTGGCACCACGCGCACGTTGCGCATGCTGGAGCGTTTTCATTGGTGGATTGGCATGAATGTGTGCACCCGGATGTGGCTTCGCCACTGCTTGAAGTGCCAAGCGCGGAAAACCCCACGGCTGACTGTCCACTGGCTTATCATCACAATGCCTCTGCCAGAAGGTCCAGATGTCGCCGTCAGTGTTGACTACTTCGGCCCCCTTCCGGTCACACCACGAGGTAACACCTACATCCTGCTGTTCACCGATCGCTTCAGTCGTTGGGCCGACATGTTCCCCATCACTGCCGCTGAGTTCACCGCGGAGGGTACAGCCAATATGTGAACCAATACATCCCCTTGTTGGGGTGCCTGCGCACCATACTCTCGGACAACCGACGGTAGTTCTGCTCCAAGCTTTCACAAGCTGTATATCATCTGTTAGGTGTGCACACGCTTGCTACAAGCTCCTATCATCCAAACTGTAACGGGGGCGTTGAGCGTGTAAATCACACTATGGCGCCAATGCTGGCTATGGTCGTCAACGAGCGACAAGACGATTGGGACTTGCATCTTTCCCACGTAGAACTCGCTTACAACAACTCCGTCAGCGCGGCGACGGGTCTGGCGCCCAACGAGGTTCACATGGGCAGACTCCCACGGTTCCTCCTGACGGGTTTCGACCGCACTGGTGTCGTGGGACACCAGAGTCTGGCCCGTGATCACCTGGCCTATTGTGACCTGGCCACCGACCGACAAAAGCGCGCGAACGACATTATCCGCGCACACCACGCCCTTACCGATTCCCGTGTCAACCGCTGAAACTCCGCCCTCGCCGACGCGCTGCGTCCAGCACCTAACTTCACTGTGGGTGGTTGGGCATGGGTATACAATTCTGCCTCTTTCATCCGCCAGGGTGTGAAGGCGAACACCGACGCCAAGGTACTCAAGGCCAAAGTCGCGCTTAACTGGACGGGCCCGTACAACGTCCTGGACGTCGGTCCCTGCTTCGTCGCCAAGACCCCGGACGGCTCGCCGCTCGGGAGCAACCTCCTCTATTTGGATTTCCCTTCCGAACTGCCTGGTTCGGACGCTTGTCGGCGTGTGACCATCGAGCGCTGCAAACCCTGTGCCAACCCTCACGACAGCGGGGACATGCCCAAATACCTACCGGCGGGGCTGACACAGTACCTGCTCAACAATTTTCCCAAGAAGTCCCCGCCGTACCATGTCACTCAAGACGACGTTTCGACTCCCCTCCAACGGCTGGAGGTGGAGCAGATCACTGGTGATCAGTCGGCACGGGGGCGAGGTGCCGTCATCGCGGTGCTATACAAGACGCATTGAGCGGGACCCTCCGAACCTTCCTGGGAGCGGGAAATTGACCTTCACCTCTCCCGCCCCCACATCTTGCGCTATTGGGCCGGAACCCCGGACAAACACCGCCAAACCAACCGCCTCTACTGCCGAATGCGGATCGTGGCGGCACAGGGTGAGCTCTCCCGCAACAACGGGGAACGTTTCCTAGCGCCGGGCTACGCCTGTGTTCCCCGCGCCGATTGGTTCTTGCCACTTTAAGGGAGACGATGGGTTATGGTGGCTCGGAAAAATCAGCGCGAGCAAGACCGACGACAAGGTATACTTGGCCCGCTTTATGGACGACCCGGGACCGATTAAACTTCCTCTTCCCCCGGCGCGCTACACGACTTCGACGGGAGCCGTACGAGGCTCTAGGTGATTGCAAGTTCACATCGCCAGTGCGTTTCCTCGGGGAATCCAACATAACGCAGATGAATATCGAGGCGCGGCCGTGGCTAGTTGACTTCCAAGCCGCCACCGCTCCTCGATAGTTCTTCAGTTTTTGGGGTTATGAGTTTTGAGTCTTTGTCTTTGGGTTGTTCGTAGTGTCCTGAGGGTCTTCGTCGGGTTTTGGGACGGTTTTGCCATTAATTTTTCTTTCTGCCCTGCCGAACCCCCTACTCAGTGCCGGGCCAGGGTTCGGGTAAAATGCCGCTATCTGAGGCGCAGGGCTGTCGATTTTTCGTCATTGCTCAATTTCGCCCTGCCGACGCCCCCCTCAGTCTAGAGCCGGGGGGCGACCAGGGTACCCTGTTCGCGCGTAAAGTGGTACAGGGCTATGTACGGGTCTGTGCGTCATCTTTTACTTTTTATGTGTCGTATTTGTTCTACCTCGTTTTTTCGTCTAGACGCTCCCCCCCTTAGCGGGGCTGTAGGTGTTGCCACCTTCCATCCCGGGTATTTGTCGTTTCCTCGTCAACCCCCCCGTCATGGCGATGGCCCGCGGGAGGTTTTTCGCACAACTTCTCCCTTGTGTTAGCACTTGTGTCCCTCCCGATATCGACGAGGGCTCGCCTCGCAATGGTACCTTTTCTGTGGTTGGTTTGCCGTAGAGCCTTTCTGCTCCCCCCGCCGCACCGGCGGCACGCGGCAGGTTTTTGACTGGATGATTTTGCCTTGTTGTAGGGTCTACTCAACTGCTTTTCTTCGCGTGTTCCTGGCTCCATAGACAGACGCTTAGAGGTGTGGGAGTGGGTTTTGAGGAGCCGCATCTTCGACTCATGGTCTAGTTCGTAGAACCGGAGATTCCCGAATCTCTAATATCTCTGCATATGCGACTCATCAGGGTGGGCTAGTGTTATGATACGGCCTCGAATGGTCTGAAAATATCCGAATTTGAGATCATTTAGATGAGTTTCGTATGATAAGGTTGGCGTTTTATATCCGGGAAAGCTAGGAAATAGATCGGAGGCACGAGCCTCCGATCTTAGAAGCTATCCGGGGCTCTGGTGGAAACGAATATAGCTTCGACTCTAGGAAGGAAACGAAAGCGAGTACTCTCCGAGGACCTGCACAATTGGCAGACCTGCAGGGGGTACTCTGTGTCCCCACCCATAACTTCACAGAGCCATGAGGAGAGACCAAACAAGGGCACCGGAACCCATGAGGAACACGCTTCCCAACACCGACCAACCACGCATCCCCCCACTCGGAGTACCACTACAGTTTGGACAGGTAGCGAGCATACAGCAGTCTCGCGAGTGAGATTCACCAGACCGAGCGAGCCGAGTTCAATTCATATTACAAGTCTCTGGGTGCTGTAGTATAATTTTCCCAGTGATAATAGCCTCTGCGTGCTGTAGTAAAAAATTCCCAGCGACGATAGTCTCTGGGTGCTGTAGGCAAAAATCGCAACAATCCCCAAATCCCGTCGTTTTGAAATCGAAGTTCAGGTCTATTTCCATCTAGTTTTTGCTATCAGATCCCCTCCCCAACTAAATCCAAAAATACAAGCTATTTGGCTCTGTCACTAATCAATCATCAGTTGGTCGGCAAATTTTTCATGAACCGGGACAGGTTTATATTAATTAAATTACGCGGGCGAAGCCCGCGAAACCTTTATGAAATCCCCTTGATAATAATCCCGAACGGATTTTTGTGTGCTGGCGCGTTTATCAACGGCGGCTTGCCTATGGTGTTACTTGTACTGTAATTGCCACAACCCTTCGAAATTGTCTCCAATTTGAACAAAATGTTTTGCGTTGGATTCCTTAGATTCTTTGCCTGTGTCAATGACCAGAAAGTATACCTGGTAATAGTAGTAGCGTCTTTTGCCGTTGTTTCCACACATATTATTGCACAAGCCACTACCTGGAAATTGTTATCATTTTTTAATCTGGGTATTTTTCCTCCATCTTCTCTGGTGAAGAGCGAGTTGGCTAAATTCGATGTAGGTCGACAAGCAGGGGGCATGTTGAAACCTACCGGGGACAAAAAAATACGGGCAGTCCCGGCCGGGAGAGATAGCGACAGCTACCCGTGGAAAGGACGACGCCTATCTGTGAATAAAACCTCACCAAGTCGAGCCGGAAACAATACGTGTATGAAGCCAATGCTAGGAAAAATGTCCTTCTCGCTGCTTATTCCAGGCCGCAATCCTCCTGCTGAATACAGCGGATGCAGCGGTGTCCCATTTCTTTCGGAAGGTGTTCTTCTCTGTTTTTTTTTAGTTGAGTAGCTCGAGAATTCTGGATTATTATCTTTAGACCTCTTCCCTGTTGTGCAAATAACAATAAAATACGAGTATGTCACAAGCGAATCCCGGCAGCGTGACGGTGGCGTCTCAAGCTCCCCACCTACCTCTTATGAACTCCCTCCAAAGTTTTTTATAAATCAGGCCAACCCGGACTCTGATAGGCCCGCTCCCTTTTTCTGCGGGGCTATCTACCTCTCACAGCCCCCCCAACAATTTCACCGACGTGCTGCAACCTGATTCCCCATCTCTTGAGCGACAGGGCGGGCGGGTGGGAAAGCTATCAATTCTAATGAGCACGCTGTTTGACGCCTTTCAATCCTACGATGCTACGCGCTCTCGCTGCCCTGTGCCCCAGGCGACTGTCTCTTGCAAGCGCGACAGCTCTTCTGTCGCTGCTGTCTGGGCTATCCTATTTTTTTCGTCTCGAGACGATCGACCGAAAATCGTCTGTATAACCAGAATCCCTTCCACGCCTCCACAAACACTACTTTCCTCTGTAAAGTTACATTTGCTATATAGCTCAAGAATTCTGGATTAATTTGTCACGTGTAGACCTCTTCCCTGTTGTTCAAAATAACAATAAGTTTATGAAGCGGATATTATGATGTTGGATCTAGTTCAAAATTCTTCACCTAGAGGAGTAAAAACACCACAGCAACCATTATAGTGGAGAAAAACAACATTTATACATATATTAAAAATAATAATATAAATAGGACCCCTCCCATTAAGAAAAACTCACCCACATAATATGCTAGAAGTGTACTACAAGTGCCAACAACGCAGCTTACAAAGATCGAGTATTGACCCTAAATTCGTCGAACTCACAGCTGACGTCCTTAAAATATTTTAATTTAATAAGCTGTTAAAATACATGTATGTCACTAGCGGCCTCCGGCCGCGTGACGGTGGCTTCTCAAACTCCCCACCTACCTCTTATGAAACCCCTCGAAAGGTTTGATGAATCAGGCCAACCCGGACTTTGATAGCCCCGCTCCGTTTTTCTGCGGGGTTATCTACCTCACATACCATAAGGCGGCCTGAGAGTAATTCTACGGTAGCCCCCCCAACCTTTCTTTGACGAAATCGCCGGTTTTGAAACCAGCGCCCGGCCGTACCTCCCGAAATACGGTGTCCCTTGCCACCCCGACGTCATTGTTCGATAACCGTTTGTAAAAGAGAAAATGTACGAAGACGTTTCTTAAATTGCACCCTTCCTTGTGTCGAGCAGCCATGGAACGTTCGTTAAAGAAAACCGCCGTTGTTTGGGGGCATATTGTGGAATCAGTCCTGAGCTAGCCGTATTTCTAAAAACTACTGTGATCGTGCGAGGGCTGCCGAAACCATTTTAGCCCCTTTCCCTGCTTCCCTTACGTATCTAGTATGTCATTAAAGCCCTAGAATTCCATCTTCCTGCGCGCTGGATTTTCATCTCCGCAATACCTTGCGCCACCAACTGGGTGCCCCCCCCGATTCTTCCCGAGTGTAGCGCAAACTGAAAGGGGTCTCTACGGCCTCATCCTACCATCAACCGCAACGCGGTCACCGCTTCCGTCCTAGTGAAAACTTTCCAACCTCGCGACGTGGCCCGGACTGTCAGCGGCGCCTCCCCTGGGAGCTGAGGATGCACGTCGAGCAATTCCAGCAGAAGTTCGAAGGCCCCCATCAACACCCTCTCCATCTCCCTCTTGTTGGACAACCGCGTACGCGTAATCGCGCACCCTCCTTTTTTTTTTATCGCGTTCCGATGCCACAGATCTGATCTGCACTGCCGTGGCCGTCGATCTGTTCCCGAACTCAATCTGTACTTCTCCGCGCGAAAACTTTAGGCACTTTTGCGTTAAACAAAACTCTGGGTTAACTTTGCCATCCGCGTATGCCCACACCTCCGACGCTCTGCACAACAGAAAATATGACACCGCGAGTCCCAACCACATGACACGTCCACCGTCTTCCATACTTATTAGGGCCTACCGGCCTTGTGATAACAGTGGCCACGACAGCGGTAATCTAACCTATGCTTTCTTTTTTGACATGCCGTGCGCGCGGTCTGTGCCCTTTCCCACAGCTGCTATCATGCAATGCGACATCGGCAAATCCCATCCGGCGAACTTTTTGTGGAGGAAGTTGATTGGGGCTATACATCCTCTAACAGTAGACTGCCGATTATTATAACTTGAAGTGGAAGTAAGAACCGACTTACGAAACAACCAATCACATCGAGCCCTAGTGTTCTCCTAAGAAGCATCCTTTTTTTCAAGCGAAAGTGCATCTACGTATTCTAAACTAATCAGCGCAGGACGCGTAGCCTAGGGCACGGCGCTACCATTTGTTATGTTTCCTGCATGCCCCGCAGATCACGTGGTTCATATTACTATTGTGCTATATTTATGTACGTGCCGAATGCTGGATCGCACGACAGCCGTCTTAGACAATTTATTGATTTCGAATCTTACGATTTCGATTCCGAATCACACAACAAATGAAGTAGCGGAAATCAGACTTTAAGTTATCAGTCGAGGTATAACTTATCAACAGAGATAGACGGTTGGTCTATAGCTCATACATATAGCGGGCACGTAGAGGAACACTATAGCATTAGCCGACCCTGAATAGTCGTAGATGCAGATCACACGACGATACGTATGGCAACGGCTGATCAAAAATCGGAAAATCGAGAAGTGGATCGAAGATACTGCTATTCAAAACAATCGATATCAAACGACAACCCACACCTCGTGATTGAGGCTGAGATGCCTCTGGGAGGGATTAACCCGTGGGCCCACTGTCACTTAACCGCTGGGCAAACATTATTGATGCAAGGGAACGCAGAAAACAAAGGACGGGGCTCCAGAAAAGGTAGCACCTGAACTGGGAAAGAAAACGTGCACTGCAGGATACCGGCCAGCGACTGAGTCTCTGTGCTTGGGACGCAAAGGGCGTGGGTAATGGAAGACCAGAAAGGTAAAAATCGAGCTAAAACCAGACATGTGCACTGCAGGATACCAGCCATCGACTGAATCTCTGTGCTTGGGACGCATGAGCATGGGTAGGAGACACCAAAAACGTTTATACCTGAACTAGCAACAGGCACGTGCACTACAGGATACCAGCTAGCGACTGAATCTCTTTGCCTGGGACGCATGTGCGTGGGCGAAAGGGACACCACACACAAAAAAGAGGTATCCGAGGAGAGAGAACGCATAAGCAAGAACAAAATCAAGAATATTGAAAGGCCATACCGAATAAGGAAAACGGCAAAGTTACAGCAGCTCAAGGGCTCCAAAACTGAAACAACGAAGATATAGTACACCCTGAAGCTATTATAACTCATCCTGAAGACACGAACAAAAAAACAAATATAAAACACTCAGCTTTGGTGGACGCTAGTGTAGCGACATACTAAGGGGGGATAGAGGGGGCTCCGCGGGGCCCGTCAGCATTGTGTAGGACACCGCGTGCCAGTCCCCCGGCCTGATGACGTTGAAGGCACCAGGATCCGAGGGCGGTACTCCGTGATGTGGTGTAAGATGATGACAGGAGGTCGATCTTGATCGGTCCCGGGTCATCGAGGAAGCGCACGATATAGGCGTTGGCGGTATAATTGTGGGTCGAGGTGCGATGGGCTACCTTGCCCGACCCCAGGAGACCGTCGCGAGCTTTGTACCAGAGGTGTGCCCCGGCGGATGGCGTCGTGAAGCCGAAGCGTTGAGGCCAGAGGGTGTGTGGGCCGAGGCTGTACCCGGGAGCGAGGAATAATTCGCCCCGGGTCCGCGCTAGTTCGCGGTGAGTAGCCCCGATGCGCATTTGTCAGTATGAGCGGTTGAACTGGCGGTGCTGTGGCGGGGTGCCAGACAACTAGCGGAGGATGTGAAGCCGGTGGTGTTGTAGGTGTTGCTCATGTTTTCATGAAGGGCTAATCAATCCTGACCAATGGGTCTCGTACATGACCGCGAGAACACCTCCCCGGCGGCGAACGAGTTGATGGCCCGGGGTCTGGTCGACCTCGAGCCGTTCCGGCGGTGGGGAGATGTCGTCGAGGGTGGCGTGGAAGGGCGGAGACTTGGTGGAGAAGGAGTTGAGCACGTACTTTGTGAGGTCGGCCGAAAGGTGCTTTGATATGTAGTGGATGTCGTCCAGGTTTCGACAAGGTCTGCAGCGGAGAACAGAAACGCGAGGTTTGCAGTCCCATCCGAACATGTCGGATGGGAGGTCGAGGTACAGGAGCTTGTCATGGAGGGGCCGACCATCTGGGACGGCAGAGGCCGGTCCTGGACCCATGGCGAGGATCTTGAAGGGGCTGATCCAGTTGAAGGATAGCTTAGTCTTGAGAACGATGGCGCCGGTGCCTTTCTTGGCGCCTTGGCGAATGGTTGCGGCAAAGTTGTAGATCCACGCCCAACCGTTGACGGAGAATGGGAGTAATAAGCGGAGGGCGTCCATGAGAGGAGGGTTGCGGTGGTCGAGACGCGATACGTAGATGGCGTGTAATTGCCGGACGGCGCGATAGGCGCGTTGTTGGCGAGCGATGGCAAGGTCGATATAAGCTAGCTGGTCCCGGTTGAGGCTTTGATATCCGCCGATGTTGGGGAGGTCAAAGACGATCGAGGGGAGGCGGGGGAGGTTGCCCATGTGCACCTCGTTGGGGGCAAGTCCGGTGGCTCCGCTGACGGAGTTGTTGCACGCGCTCTCGACGTGTGGCAGTTGAATATCCCAGTCAGGTTGTTGCTCGTCGCCGACCATGGCCAGCATACGAGCCATGGTGTGATTGACACGCTTAACATCGCCGTTGGTGCACGGGTGGTAGGAACTGACGGCAATCTTGTTCATGCCGAGGCGGTCGTAGAGGGTGGAGAAACGTTTGGAGCGAACCTGGAGTCCATTGTTGAATCGTAGAGTTACGAGGTATCCCAAGAGAGGGATATATCGGTCACCAAGGATGTCGGCCGTGCCGGAGGCGGTGAACTGGGCCTCTGTAGTGGCATACATGTCGGCGCGGCGGCTGAAGCGCTTCGTACAAAGGAGGATGTAGGCGTTGACTCGAGGCGTTAAGGGTAGGGGGATGAAGTAGTCCACGCTGACGAGGAGAGCGGGTCCATTTGGCAACGGCAAGGAAAGGGTAGGCCATCGAATTGTTTGGCGCGAGCCTTGCGCGCCTGGCACTTGAGACAGCGGCGGAGCCACCAACAGGTGAAAATGTCCATGCCGATCCACCAATAGAAACGCCTGAGCACGCCAAGACTCCGAGAAACACCCAATTGGCAAGAGGTGGTGGAGTGGCATGTGTGCAGGACCCATGGACGTATCAACATTGAAGCGTAGACGCGGGGGGGTGGGTCAAGGGGCGGAGGCGGTAGATCGCGGGCATGGCGCGTTTAGTCAGTGTGAGGTCGGTGTACGAGAAGGACGGTGTTGTCGTCGGTGGTGTGTAGCTGGCTGTTTGCACCGAGGGATAGGACCTCCACAAGAGATGGGTGACGAGTCGAGGGGATGTGGTCCAAGAGTCCGTCTGGTGGCGGCGATGATGAACCCAGGGAGAGGAACCGGAGGGTGGAGGAGCAGAGGGGCTCAGCGCGTTGTTCGCGCAGGTAGTCGGTGTATGTGTGGTGCTCGACGCTGGAACGGAGATGGAGGTCATCAATGGGCTCGACAATGGGCTCCGATAGTCGGGGTGGTGCTAGCAGATCATGGGGGGGCGGGGGGGGGGGGGGCTTGGTCCGGTGGTTTGCGATGATGAGGGGGGGTCCGGTTGGGAGGTGGTCGATGAGGTCGCGGGTGGAGACGACGAGGTGCTGTGTACAGCACGGCGTTGCTTTGTAGCAGGCCGCTGGGAGGCCGGCTTGGCCCCAAGAGTAGGTGACCGGCGCTGGGGAGATATTGGTCTTGAAGCGGCGGCAGCCGGGGGCCGACATCCAAACCCGTAATCCGCAGGAGTACGGGGAGTTCTAGCTGCAGCGGCGGAGCGTTTCCAAGACCGAGAAGATATCAGGCCTGACGAGGTACGAGGAAAGGTCGAAACCGAGACGCCCGAGGTGGACGATGGGGAGACTACGGGTGGCCTGTAAGCCAAACCGGGAGGAGCGCCAATAAACACGGCAGCTTCTCGGCGTTGGAAGGCGATTCGTCGATATGGTCGGACGAAGAGATGTGGCTGATAGAAACGTTGCAAGGCGAGTTGATGGCGAGGTCTTGGACAAAGCGGGGGCCGGCGGGATCGCGGGGGAGCAATGCCGCGGCGGGGGCTTGGTCTTGGGCTATTCGTTGGCCGACGGGGGCGCCGTGAGGCGATGCGCGGCGAGGTCTTCGTGTTAAGCAAAGCGGTGGCCGACGAGAACGCCGTGAGGTGGTGCCGCAGCGGGATCTTGGGCTTGGGCATAGCAGTGGCCGACAGGAGCGCCGTGAGGCGGTGCCGCGGCGGGGTCTTGGTTTTGGGCAAAACGGTGGCCGACGGGAGCGCCGTGAGGCGGTGCCGCGGCGGGCTCTTGATTGTAATATGGACCAACGAAACCACGGTGAGGCGAGTCGGTAGTAAGTCCTTGATCAAAATGGGAGTCGAGGGGACGGCTGTGAGGCGATCCGGAGGCGGGGGCTTGGAGATAGCGGGGACCGAGGGGAAGGCTGTGAATCGATCCGGCGGCGGGGTTCGGAGCGCCGATGGCGGCCACGAATGTCCGGGTAACCTGGGCTGAATCCGAGGCGTCCATACGCGGCCCGTGGCGGTGGTAGTCGCCGAAATCGTTGGTGGTAGAGGGGAACGGGGAAAAGGGGTCAAACCTGCCGGAGGCAGGTGGGACGAGCCCACCCAAGCCAATGCCCGGGGTGAACGTTTCGATGGCGGTGAAACCGCAGGCTTGGATGATGTGGATGCTGGCTGTGTCGGGGCTGGAGAGGCGGTTGCGTTCTGTGCAGTCGAGGTCGGTAGCCGGTTGCGGGAATCGGGAAAGGAAGTCGGCGTTGCCGCTTGAAGAACCTTTCCGGTACTCCAACGCGTAGGAGTAGGCGGAGAGGAATTTCAACCTGCGCTATACGCGGGCGTTGAACTCGCCGACCTTAGTGATGTTCTCAAGCTTCCTGTAGTCACAGTAGATGAGGAACTTGGTAGATCAGAGAAGTCCGCGGAGGTGCTTGATGGCCCACACGATGCTACCGGCCTCGAGGTCGAGGGGTATCCAGCTTCGTTTGTTGTCGAGGGTGGTGCGGCTGATGAAGTCAATAGGGCGGACGGAGCCGTCGGGTTATTATTGCTCGAGAGTGGTGCCAAAACCGTCATTGCTGGCGTCGCAGTAGAGGCGGAAAGGGCGGGAGTTGTCGGTGACAGCGTCCCAGTCTGAGTAGACCAGGATCGGGGGGGTGATTTTTTCGTAGAGGATGCCCCGGACGATAACCTCCATTTCTGGGGTGACAACAAACTTAACGCCTTGCTTCAGCAGTGCGTTAATGGAACGGAGCCGAGTGGAGATATTATTCAAGAATTTACGGTAGTGCCCAATGCCTCCAAGGAGTGAGGGGGTCTGCTTAGCGTTTTTGGGCATGGGGATCTTGGTGAGCGTGCCAACCTTATCAGCATTAGGACTAACGCCGAAGGAGGAGATAGTATGTCCCAGGAAATCATCGTCGGTGGCGCCTAGCATGACCTTGGCGGAACGTTTGAAGTTGTACTTCCGGAGGCGTCCGAAGAGGGAACGGATGTTTGCGACATGAGCCGTGGGGTCGGGGTCGAAGACGATGACGTCGTCGAGGTAGGCGGCGACGCGGTCGAGGTCTCTGATCACCTCGTTGACGACCTTGACAAACCACCCGAGCGCGGCATTGCTGCCTTGAGGCATGACGAGCCACTCAAAGAGTCGGGTGGGGATGCCGAAGGCGGTGAGTGGTATGGTGTCCTTGTCGATGGTTATCCGGTGGAATGATGACACAAGGTCTACAGAGAAAAATTACGTCCTTTTCCCAGGGAATCAAGGACCTTATCGACGCGGGGGACGGGGAGCTGGCCCGGGAAGCTGATGGCGTTTAGCTCCTTGTAGTTCACCATTATCCGGACGTTGCCATCCTTCCTGGAGATGGCGACCATTGGGCTGGCGTACGGAGAGGTCGAGTGCTGAATAAGGCCTGCGGCCAAGTATTGGTCGAGTACAGCATCGGCCTTCTTGGCGAGAATAGGGTTGATCCAGTAGGGGCGGGAGAACACGGGGGCGCTGTCTGGAGGGATGAAAATCGGGAAGGGAATAAGTGTGCACGAGCCAAAATCGGGTTTGGATGTAGAGAAGACGCCGGGAAACTCGCAGAGGACGTGTCCAAGGTCTTCGACGACCGACGGGGACCAGCCAGGACCGCGGAAGTTGAACGTAACGTCGCGCAAATGTAGGAGTAGCTGATCCCAGAGTCGAAGGAAGCTTGTCCGTGGGTCACCGCTCAGGCGTTCCAGGAGCGTAGGGCAAGGTACCTTAGGTGGGGGGGGTCTCGGTGTGAGGGGGCTCGTCGTTGGCCACGGGGATGTTGTCGTGAAGGGCGTGGATGTCGGTGATGTCGGTGGGTACTGGTTCCGTGGTAATGTGCTGTACGGTCGATGTTGTCGAAATTTGTATGAGTGGAGAAGAACAGGTCGCAGGAAGATCGCCTGGTTCGAGTTCAATGGATCCCGAGAGCGGGATTGTTTGGTGCCCATTGGAGACGAAGATTTCGGTTTCAGAGGAAATGCCGTCGCGGGAGAGCATGCCAATCAGATAGTGGCTGGTAAAGGCCGGAACACCCGAGGAGCGGACCAAGTTGGCTGAAACGAGGGTCGGCATGGACAAAGGTTGCGTGCACGCCGGCGAACTCGAGGTGGAAGGTGTCGGTGGTCGGTAGGTGGTCGCTGATGAAGGTGGTGACCCCCCCGGTGCGAGGAACCGAGAGGGGAAGTTCGTCTCAGATCGGTTGGGAAAGCTGACGGGGCAGGATGGTGTGTGTGCGCTTTGAAAAACGCATCCAGCTGTCGCGTCCCAGTAAGGCAGGATGCTGCATGGTGCCCGCAGGAACAATGCACGCCCAAACCGCGAGCTCAGCGGAAGAGGTATCGCCATGCAGAAACTGGATGCTGATCCTGACGGAGGCCGAGGTGAGGAGGGGGGGCGATTTGCCGAAGCCTCCCCAAGAACGAGGGGGCGCGTGTCGTTCGCAGATGTCCGATCCGGCGTTGTTGTACTTTATGTGGGTCCAGGGGTCAGCGGAGGTAAACGTCTGTGGAGAGCCGGTGTCCAGGTCGGCTACTAGGTCGTAGCGGCTGGAGGCGGAGGGTCCGTTGTGTACTTTGATCCCGGTGGCGAAGGAGACATCATCGATGGTAGCAATGCCGTTCGAGAGATCAGGTCCATTTTCGGCGATAGGGGGCGGTTGAATGTCAGAGGGGTCAAGTCCGGATGTAACGGTAGATACCAAAGTACATGTCGGAGTTGTTTCTGAAAGTAAGGGGTGCAGGAGTTGGTTGAGCTCGGACATTTCTGTACGGGGTGCCATAGTCGGGCTGATCTCGTGGATATCACTTCCCGAGGGCGAGCTCCGAGTGGGGCGGGATGGAGGGGGGGGGGGGTCAAGCTGACGACCGATCTTCATGAGGATGTCGCCCGAACGGTTGAGTCTCCGCCACTGCTGAGGTCGGAGGGCTTGCCACTCGGCAGCCCACGAAGCCGATACCTCAGACGAGATCATGCAGGCTGGCTTGGGCGAGGAACTTATCGCCGGTTTCCAGTAGCTGCTGGCGGAAGGGAGTGGTCGACACCTTGGCGAGGTTGCCCTTGTAAATGATGTCATAGCGATGACGCTCCCAGAGCCCTTGGTTGAATTTGGACTCGAAACGTCGGAGACGTTTCTGCTGCTCAGGGCCTGAAGAGGCGATAATATCCCGGCGGGTGGCTGTGTCGCCAAAACCCTTGGCCTTCTTCGACACCATGTATTGTTCGGCGCAGGTGTAGGACTCGTTGTCGACGGAGAAGGTCGAGGTGTACCACTGGGAAAATACGGAGGAGCAGTCCCCCAAAACGTATTTGGGAGGAGTCCAGGGTTGGTGAACGGGGGGGGGCAGGGGGGAATGGTATGGCCCTGTGGAGTGCGGTGTGAAATGGTCGGGAAAGTCGCGGTTTGGGCGACCTCGATTCCCGAGAGTGTTGGATGCGTAGTCGATGTTGTCGAGGTCCGTGGGGGGTGTCCGTGGCGGTGTGGTGGCCGCGACTGGAAACCCTGGAGGTCCCTGCTAGAAGCATTAACTGTATGCGAATAAGGAGGGGCACACTCGGAAGGAGACGCGGTACCTGCAGTAGTCCGACCGGGGGCTGGGTGGCGGTGCAGGCGGCTCCTGGCGTGGTCGTTTTGACGTGGTCCAGTCTTTCACAGAAGAATCCGCGGGTAAACTGTCCCTTGGGTCCAGGGAGAGTGATATGGTCAGTACGGGGCGATCAGCTGTGAGTCCAGAATTGCTGGAGGTCGAGTTGTGTGCTGTTATTCCGCGGTGTCGGCGGGCGCCGGTGGACGTGCGCCGAGGAGATCGTTGGGTCGAAGGCGGGAACGATGTATGGGTCGATGGTCCTGGGGTAGTGGCAGTGGATTTGGGGAGGGAATTGATTCTCCTATTAGCTGCCGTTGGCGTGTCTCCCACGAGATTAACAAGATCCGCAGAAATTTAGGCAATGGCAGGCATGGCGCAGTGTCGCGCATCGAGGGGGAACGCACAGGGGAGCGTCGTGGACGGCCTCGACGTGCCCGCCCCCTCCTGCCCACACCTTAAACCGACCGCTTGGACAAGGGAGCCAACGCTTGTTCGAGTGGTCAATGTTGAAGGTGGGTCAGGGGGGGGGGGGGGGGGGGGGGGGGGGTGAAGAGGGTCGGGCTGGTGGGTGGGGTCAGAGATTCTTGAGAAATAGTTCGTGCTAGCGTCTTGGGAGGTGCTCGGCACTGCCGCGTGTGATGCTGCTGGTGTAGTAGCGACGTGGTATTTACCATCGACAGGTCAAGTGGTGCCGAAGGTGCCTGGATGGTGCGAGTTCGCATTGCCACCGTGCTGTGTGGGTCCGAGACGCATGTTTGTGCTGTTCGGAGTGGTGGGGGGCTGGGCTGTGGAGCCTGCAACGGTGATTGCTGTGGAAGGGGGTCCGTAAGGCGGAGGGGGGGGTCAGTTACTGTGAGGAACTACCCTGGGAGCTCTGGTTATTGGAGTAGTTGCTCCACTGGGAGCTGGAAGCCTTGTTCGAGCTGCCACCAAGGCGCTGTCCCTTAGAGGTTGAGTGGTGCCAACGGTTGTGTGACTTGCCGGAGTGGTGTTGTCCCTTCGAGTTGTGTGTGGCGGTTGGAGTGAGAATTGCGCTGCACGTGTCGTTCGTACTGCCCCCTAAGGTACGAGAGCATACGCTGTTGCCACTGCTGGAAGGCATAACCACCGTCCTTAAGCTCGCCCAGACCGGGATTGAGCACTCCGGTGGAGTTGATAAAGGGATGACGGCACGTCTTCACACTGTGGTCACGTCCGTTTCAATTGAGGCACTGTCCGCTATAATAACGGAGGTCCGTAGTCCGCGCGGTCGCCATGAGGACGCGGCTCCAAAGGCGGGGGGTCGGTGGTCGAGAACGTGGTCGATACCATGTAAACCTCATCGAAGTACTCTAGAGGCCAGTCGTTGTAATCCGTCGTGAAAGGGTTCATGTCCGACGCAGGTTGTGGCGAAGTGACATTCATGACATAGGGGTTGCGTTGCGTGCCCTGTTGGTTTGAATTGCGCGAACGCGTATGCTGAGCAGATGCTGATGACAGTGGGGACGACGAAAACGTTGTGTGGCCTCCAGTGGAGGTAAAAGAAAAATGTTTTCGTCGTTAATGGTGGCAGTGTTTTTAGTGGCATACATCTGGTGTGCCTGCCACATGGCTGAGACCGAAGCAAAGGGTTCCACCGCAGTCATTAACTCTCCCGGTTCAATACCGGGGTCAAGTTAACAATTGCCGGCTATGGCTGATAGGCATTATCTCAATTACCACGTCATCCCTGGGCTTGAAAACTCTCTCTTTATTCCTGGACAACCAAGATCAACTCCCTCAAGGCCCTCAAATGAGTCGAATAAACGATGCCGGTGGGTACGCGGAACGCTTGAAGCTTCTCGAAGGCCTGGCCTTGATCGCTGTTGTCGAAGTGTGTGCTTAGAAGGCGCAGCAGGAGGCTGAAGGCAGAGGGACCGGCGTTATCCTTTTCTTTAAGGTGGGTGCCCACATGCTCAAAGAAACCGTTAATAAGGAGGGCGGTCGGGGAGGTTTGGCCAGTCTTAATCGCTTTTCGGGAGCATCTGTCCAACGGGTTGACCCATCGGGGGACCCAGCGGCAGGCCCCTAGTGTGCCGGAGGCGGAGTCATCACACCTTGATATCCAGCAGGACAAATCTGGCGCTCGCAATGAGTTGCTGTACGCTAATGCAGTTTTCTACTTCGGTGGGAAAAGGCGAGGTGTTGATGAGTTCTACCTTGCGTATATCCAAGTCAACTTATTTACGCTGAACCTCGCGGTCGTTGTCGATGAGCGCCGAGGGTACGGCGGCGGGGAGCGCCATTACAGGGGAGGGTGGGCACTGAGGGGGGTGTGGCGCGACAGAGGTCGCTACTCCAGGCGGGGAGGGTGCTGCAGAGTGATGAAGTGAGAGTGGTGGCGCTACAGAGATAGCTACACTTGCTTGTTGGGCCGGGACGGGCTGGGTTTGGGGGGTGGGCGGTGCAATAGAGAATGCAGTACCCATAGAGGGGGCGGGGGTAGGTGCCGACTGCTACTGGGGGGGGGTGGGCGCAAATAGCGATGGTGCCACTCGTCAATGGCATTGGCGAAGGCTGGTTCCCGAACGAGGAGGGGGCTATTGGGACCGGGGTCGGTATAACAGTGGTTTTACGTGATTTTTGTCGCGGCGGCTCGGAGATGGAGGCTGCCGCAAAAGAGACAGAGAGCGGGGCAACATGAAAATCGGAGTCGTACTGGTAGTCTTTCCTGGTATAGGTGGGAATCTCGTAACCATCACTTGACGATGAGGTGGCGCTATAGGAATGTCCCCGCTGGCGTTGCGTGTACCCGGAGGAGTGTCTGCTGTTGTTAGACGTGGAGCGGCCAGTCGAATGGGGGGTGAACTTGGTCAACGTCGCCGTTCTTGTTGCTGTTGCTGTTGTCGTCGTTGTAATCGTCAGGGTCTCTGTCGTTGAAGCTATTCTTCCTGGGGATGCGCCCGTCCAAGCATCCTGCCGCCCCATCGATGCTCGCGCTCGGGATTGTTCGTAGACGTGGACAGATGGCCACACATGGTCGGGGAAAGCGTACGGTATAACCACGCATTGTGTTCACGAGATTGAGGATAGCTCCCTTTGCGGCATGATCCCTGGTACTACCAAGCCCCTCGAGTGCCTCTCGTAGAGGCTGGTGCCGGAAGTAATTTTTTGCGGCAAAGGCGGCCTTGGAGACGGTGCCTCGTTCGTCGTTGTCCTTGATGCCCATGGCGGACAAGGGCTGGCGGATTGAGGTGTGCACGAACGCGATATCACGAAAACCGAGCGTGAAGGGCGGGCTGTGTTGGAATGGTGTCGCGGTGGCTGTGGGCAGTGTGATGGCGGGTGCAGTAGTGGCCCGGCGTGCCAGGGTGGTGAGGGCGGGGGTGCCTACGGCGTTCGGGAGGTCTGTGCGTTGCGCCACAAGTTGAGCCAGTTCACTCTTTGCTTGCGAGATCCTGGCGTCAAGCGCGTTCGCCTTGGGCCTATCGAGGCACGCGAGCTGGTCGTGAAGGCGTTGAAGGACGTGGTTCCCCTCCCCTACCTGGTGGTAGGGACCCAGGCTACGGTAGGGGGGTCTCTTTTTGGGCTTTTATTTCAGTGGCTAGGGGTCACTCGCGCGAGTAACCCCTTTGTTCCTATGCAATCTTACGTTTTCTTTATGTTTTACATTGACGAAATCAATCCGCAATGCAAACGTGATCTAAGCTGCGGCAAACCAAGTTTCTAAACCATCTTCATCCGTAGGGTACAGAGCTACTCGTACGAGTGGCTCAAACACACCAGTGAAAATGGGGGTACCCCCCCTACCGTAGCCTTGGTCTAGGGGTCGTCCTTTGTCAGTGGGGCCGTGGGGGTCTCGCCGCTGATGGTAGGATCGGCGGGAGCAGAAGGTGCTGGGGCAGTCTCAGCGGCTGTTGTAGCGTCCTGGGTCGTGGGACTCTCCTTATCGGAAGGCGGCTCAAAGTCCACGTAGTCGCTCTCTTGTTTAGTCGCCATCTGTCGGGACTGGTGGCGCGAGGGGGGGGGGGGGGGTTGGGTGTCGGGGTGAGACCGGTGGGTTCGTGCCACGTAACGCTGCGCACGAGGGATGGGGGAGAGGGGGGCGGTTGAGGGTGGCACTGGCCTTCCCGGATGACTCATGTCAAGGGAGGAGGGGGAGGAGGGTGGTGTGATGCCTAGTCCTCTGTCCTGAATATCGCCGTGCTCTTGGTCAGGATGCCCGGGGTCACCCTTCTGTCGGCCCCTTGTCGTACGCGAGAGCGCGTAGACCTTCCTCTCGTGAGGTGTGGTTGTGGTAGGGAGTATAGAGATGGTTTCCTGCAGAAATATGGAGTTATTTCCTCGTCGCGGGAGTATAGAGATACTTCCCGGGAGACCCGTGCAGAGCGACGGAGGGGTTCTCCTCCTATGGGTGGCTGTGGGAGGGAGTATAGAGATACTTTCCCGCGGAAGTATAGAGATACTTCCCCGTCGCGGGAGTGTAGAGATACTTCTCGGCAGACCCGTGAAGAGGGGTGGGGGGGTGTTCCTTGTGTGGGTAACGTGGCCCCAAAATGTAGAGACACTCCGGCGGTTCGTTGTGGGATCCCGAAAAGTAGAACTTCCAGCGGCGCGAACTGACGAGGCAGTATCGTACTGGATGATGGGGGAAGGTGTCCGGTGCCCGAGGTGGGAAGAGAAGGGAGGAACTCGTCGAAAACCCGGGAGTAGGTGGTGGGGTCCGGGTGCAATCAAGTAATCGGTAAGGGTCTGGGATATGTGGGGCACTGGGGGGGAGGGACTGCGTTGCGGATGGAAGAGGGTTCTTTATTACCCAATCTTTATTCAACTCGATACCCGAATCGTGACCCAAATCATCGTGTAAAGCCTCGTACGTTGTGTTCATAGGAGGTACACTTCCTTCCTGATATATTTTGGTAACAGCTGAAAGCTGGGATATATTGCGCCGCCCATGGGTCACCTTAGGGGGGGTGCAAGAATGTCGGTCACAGCAACGAAACTCTGGCAATAATAATGAAATAAGACGCCTGTAAGACGCAGTACTGCTGCAATAATCCCCGTCAGAAAAAGAAAAATCTGGAGGAAAAATCGATTAGGATGCCCATAATTTGCCCTAATACTGCAAAAATCTCCATCAAAATATTGAAAAGCTTAAGAAAAAAATCGGTTAGGGCGCCCATGATTTGTCTTATCCCTACTAAAATCTTCATCAAAATATTGAAAGTCTGAGGAGAAAGATCGATTCGGACGCCCATGATTTGCCTTATCCCTACAAAACTCTCCATCAAAATATTGAAAACCTGAGGAAAAGGTTCGATTAGGACGCCCATGATCTGCCTTATCCCTACAAAAGTCTCCCTCAAAATATTGATAACTTGAGGAAAGATTCGATTAGGACGCCAATGATGCCTTATCCCTACGAAAATCTCCATCAAAATATTGAAAATCCGAGGGAAAAACACGATTTTCTGCGCCCATGATTTGCCTTATTCCTACGAAAATCTCTATCAAAATATTAAAAATCTGAGGGAAAAAATCGATTAGGATCTCCACGATTTGCCTTATTCCTACGAAAATCTCCATCAGAATATTGAAAATCTGAGGAAAATAAACGACTAGGACGCCCATGATTTGTCTTATCCCTACGAAAATCGCCATCAAAATATTGAAAGTCTCGAGAAAAAAAACGACTACGGCGCCCATGATTCGCCTTATCCCTACGAAAATCTCGGTCAAAATATTGAGAATCTGAGGAAAAAAAACGATTAGGACGCCTGTGATTTGCCTTAGCCCTTCGAAAATCTCCATCAGAATATGTTGGAATATTTAATGTTCAGTCATCAGTATTGATACTGCTGTGAGCTACTATACTTGGCCCTAATGCATAGGAACCCAGTAACTATTACTGGAATAATGTTCGGCTAATGGTATTGAGTGACCGGAAGGTTGTAGGTATACATTACGAGTTGTTCGTACAACAGACAGTTATAATAAGTATGTTAGATGCCGTTTATCGATGCGGTATTTAGCATGCAGAAGTTTCAGCAGTAACAACTTGGACATGTGATACACAGCAGCTTACTGGTTAGTCATATATATCCAAAAGCTGGCGCATGTAGTACGTACGAGCAATGCGGTGTTACCAAATAAATTCGGCGGAACAACGTACGTATCTGGTACGAATAGTAACATTCATGGAATATGATTTTAGGTTGACTGTCGGGACGTTGACGTAGCTGAGCTCCCGGAAGCAATCCTCAGGGAACGTTGCCATAGGTACGGTAAACCATGAGCAATCCTCAGGAAACATTGCTGTAGGTAGATCAGATAACTACCCGCAGGGTACATCTGTCCGTAGCATACGCATTGTGCCGTCTCGATCAGGTGATGGCTAGACCCACCTCGATCACTCCTCATCTGTCTCTACCT
Source organism: Undaria pinnatifida (assembly GCA_012845835.1). Lineage (NCBI taxonomy): Eukaryota > Phaeophyceae > Laminariales > Alariaceae > Undaria > Undaria pinnatifida. Next base: position 11,045,037 of record JABAKD010000023.1, on the reverse strand, counting down.
TTCGGCCACCTAAGCGCCAATCCAAACCATCTTCCGTTTTCAACCTATACCCAACTGATATCACGATCACTCTGTGAGCCTCTGCACCCACACTGTTCCATACAGTGACTAGTGCCGGGGATACAACCTACACAGGTTTACATCCCCACAGGTTATCAGCTCTCGTTTCCACACGGCGTGGGGGAGCCACAGCGTCTACATTCGTCCGACCGGCAAAACCAAGCCGAACACAGCACGTCGTCGAGAAACCGCTGGCCAGCACTTCTTCTCCAGGCCATCGTGAGGAGGACCTCGGTCGAGTTCATCAAGGCTCAAGATCTCCTGCTTCACGTTCTGCACGTTCGACACGTTCGGCGAGTCCTACACGTTCAGCACGCTACTCTCTCTACGTTCAGCCGAGACATCATCTCCAGATAATATTCTGTCCGAGTTCCACGCGCGATTTTCGAACGTTGTTCTTCGAGGACTCCATCAGTTTCGACACGTTCTACATCGACGCGCCCACCGCACCCAAGCCCGACACGTTCTGCATCAACCTTTCTCGGCGTACAGGCACGTACTTCCCAAGTCGTCAGCCTCTGCATCGGCTTCCAACGCCGTCTACACCAGGTTCTCCTAAATTGTGAGCCTTCCTGGAGATTTCCGGGACTGTCGACTTTTGCGAGCAGCCTCCCCAAGAGAAACTTTCGAACCCAGCATGCATCGTTTAGCTCGTCAAAGTACTGCTCATCATGGCGCAGCGACCGAACAACAGTGTTTTAGACATGGTAGATAAACTCATCGAATCGGTAGGAAGATTTGACAGCGCCGGGTTTGAAAAATGGGAGTCCGACGCTCTGGATACCATCAGCATGCGCCGTCCTGAAGTCTTTCACATTATTGACGGTCGTCCGGGTCCGGAACCCAAACCGCGTGCAAGGCGCGGCCGTCCACGTGTTCGCGCCCCGCTTCCCACGCGGACCACATCGCGCGACCCTGCTGTGGAACCGCAGTCTACAACCGCACCGACCATTGTTACAACTACGGGCGGCAGCGGCGATAGCGGCACCGGCACAGGCGGCGAAGTTGAAGGGGATAGTACTGACGAACCTTCTCACAATCATCTCCCCCAACCCAGTCCGCTCAACCGCAGCCTGTACAGCAGCAGCTTTCCATTCAGCCCGCCAACGCGGCTACTCAACCAGAGACGGTCATCTGGTACACTGGGCCCGCTACAGTGACCACTGCAACTGCGACTGCTTCAGTTCCTGTCGACGTTTCCTCTTCTATTACGTGGACGGACGACAACAGCATCAGCAATCTGGACGACATTCGTGACTGGCACCGTGACAACACGTTCCTGGCTGACTTCCTCTACATGGCCACTACCAGCGCTCCTCGGACTTTTGTCAACAAGTTCCGGGAAAGACAGATATTCTGTCCAACGGTATCGCTGCGTGGCGTGGTCTTGTCGCAAAATACCAAAACCACACGCGAGTTTGCAAGGATATTTTGGTCAAGAAGTTCCGAGCGATGACTATAGAGGAAGATGAAGATCCGGAAGTGTTTTTTATTCGCTTGGATGAAAAGAGGAATGAGCTAGCGCTTCTGGGTAAGGCCATCGACGATGATGACGTTCTGACCATCATTTTGGGTCAGCTTCCACCCTTCCGTGATCGAGTCAAGTACCAAGCCGAAGCCCAAGAAGATTTCAATCTCGAAGAAGGTATGATCGTCATGCGCAACATGCACGCCAATCGTGTAGAAGATGAAGGTCGGGCCTCGCACGCAACGAAGGGCCGCTCCTCTGCGATGGCGGCATCTACTGCGAAATTATGTACCTTTTCCAAAAAGAAAGGTCACGAAGGTAGTAATGTTTTTAAGAAGAACAATAAGCCGGCGGGAAACACTCACGGCGGCAGGTACGGCGACTGGTGCACTCTCCACAAAACGTCTCGACACGAAAATTCTAACTGCCGTAAGCAACAGCAAAACAACGGCGGCGGCAACGGTCGCCACCAGCAAGGACGTCACCGTGGACAAGGACAGCGCAACAACGACAACGGGCGCCGCCGCAACCAAGGCGGACAGCAGCACCGTCGAAACCACAACAACGGCAACTACAACGGAGGCAACCACAACAACGGCAAATACAACGGAGGGAACCACAACAACGGCAACTACAACGGAGGCAACCACAACAACAGCAACTACAACGGAGGCAACCACAACAACGGCAGCTACAACTACGGAAATCATCAACAGGCCAACTTTACCCAAATGGTTCTCGCCCCGTCCTCTATCACCATGGTCGACGCATACAACCCTGCTGGACAGCATCCGCCGGGTTCCGCGACAGCCCTTCCCATCCCTCCATTCGGCGTGGGCTTCTCGTTTCTCGCGTCCCACACCAACCCCGAGCCGGTTCGCTTCAGCATGACCGTGGACACTGGCGCATCCAGCTACTTCCTCGACCCCAAACTGCTGCCGGACATCACCGGCAACATGATCGAGCACACCAAAATCGACCCCCCCCTCATCATCGACGTCGCCGGCAAATGACAGCTCCACGGCACCGCCATGGGGGCTCTCAAGGTGAACGTCTCCGATCACCAAGGAGTCGCCCGTCCCATCCGCCTTCCGTTCATCAGCGTTTCCAAGCTGGGGCGCCACCTGTTTTCCGGGGGGACGGCAATGAAGCACGGGGTAGGAGTGTTTTTGCGCCGAAGCCACCTTTCCTGGATATGGGGACTTTCCAATTCCCGTTAAACCGGACGCCAACTCCGACACGCTGTTTCAGTTTGACCTGGCCTTCGCTGCTGATAGTGTGGCCACGCAGCATGCGTTCGCGACTATTTCTGGATTGGATCTACCGCGGAAACTCGCCAACGTCACGGTCGTCCAGCTTCCCTCTCCTACTGCTACTGCTGCTGATTCTACAACGGCTTCTTCGCAGCATTCAGCAATGGCCGCAGTCAAATCCGCCAAGACTTCCACCAACATTTGGCACAAGCGGCTGGGTCATCCGAGCGTGCAAGTCATGGACAAACTGGCACGCACGGCGGGTAGTCATATACATCTGCATGACTCTTTTTCGGCGCGCAATACTTGTCCCATCAACAAAAGCGTAAAAAACGACCAGCGCAATACTGCCATCAGCGACGACATCACTCAGCCGTGTCAAGTGGTCTGCACCGATCTCATCGGTCCTATCTCGCCCCCTGCCATCGGAGGCTACAGCTACATGTCCAAATTCACCGACGTCCGCACGCGTCTCAAGGCCGTCTACTTCATCGCCCACAAGAACGAAGCGCTTTCTTCCTTCGTCAACTTCACACAATATGTGGTTATTCCGCTCGGCCCTCGTGTTCATCGTCTTCATACGGACAACGGGAAGCAGTATGTCAACAGCGACTTCCGCGATTACTGCAAGACCACCGGCGTTGTGCAAACGTTCACAGCGCCCCACACGCCGCAAGAAAACGGCATTTCCGAGCGCGACGGCAGGACCATCATGAGCATGACGCGCTGCTTACTGCATGAGGCGCGCCTCCCTAAACACCTATGGGGGGAGATTGCTGCTACGTTGGTCTTCTTGATCAACTGTCTACCGCACAAGGCGCTCAAAGGGGACACGCCGTACTACCGCATGTTCGGCAATCAAGCTGATCTTTCTTTCCTGCGTGTCATCGGCGCTCGTGCGTTTGTTCACGTCGAAGGACACACCACGAAGCTACAGACCAAAGCGTGGGGAGGGGTTCTTGTGGGGTACAACAACGACAGCCCGTCTTTCCGCGTCTACAACCGGGAGACAAGGCGCGTCATCAGCTCTCGCAACGTCACTTTCATCGAGGAGCCGCAGGTTGCGATGCCTGCCGCCGACGACTCGGGGGATCTTGACTTTAATGTCGAAGCCGAACCCGACTCGCCGGATGAGGATATCATCAACAAGGGCATCTCGCTTTTGGAGCAAACGGACACCACGTTATTGGACACCGGCTCAAGCGACACCAACTGCGGCAGCAGCTCCGCCGCTCAAGACTCACGTGCGGGCATGATCAGTTCGCGCCTGCGGTCATTGGTCAACAAAGACCTCCCGCAGCCTGACAGCACCAACCCCAAGCAAGATCGACCTCTTCACCAACTCAACCTGGCTACCATCGGCTCCACTCAAGGCCCACTCGACTCTTACTCCGAGTACATTGGGGTCGTCGGCATCGAAATGTTCTTCTGCCGGCAGCAGTCGAAGTGCCCAACACGTACAAGCAAGCCATGGCCTCACCTTACGCAACCCAATGGGAGGGATTCATGCACAACGAGCTCGACAACCTCAACCACCATGAAGTGGCCGGTCTCATCCCTTTGCCCTCCGTTCCCGCCGGCTATTCCGTCACCGGCACGCGCTGGGTCTACCGGGTCAAGACGGATGGCAGGTTCAATGCAAGGGTAGTTGTTCAAGGTTGGGCTCAACAGCACGGCATCGATTTCTTTACTGCCTTCGCGCCTGTGTGTCGGGTCAGTAGCCAGCGTATGCTACTGGCTATCGCTGCGTCTCACGGGTGGCCCGTTGTGGCGATGGATGTTCAAACCGCGTCTCTCAACGGAACTCTATTGGAGCATGTGTACACGAGGCAAGCGCCAGGATTCGAGAAACTCGACAGCAGCACTGGCAAGCCGTATGTCTGGAAGCTGAGGAAAAACCTTTACGGTCTGCGGCAGTCTCCAAACGTCTGGAACCTCACCCTCGACAGGGATCTTCGCTGCAAGGGCTTTACACCGATTGCATCTGACCCTTGTGTCTACACGAAAGGCAGTGGGAACAGCTACGTGATGCTGACTCTGTTCGTGGACGACATTTTGCTGACCGGGCCTGCGGAACAAATTCTTAAGGGGGTTCGCCGGGACCTACAGCAGTCGTTCGCGATGACCGACATGGGGGAAGCTACTCAGATCCTCGGCATCGACATGAAGCAAGACCTGGCCAACGGGACCATCATTCTCAGCCAAGAACGCTACACTCTTCTGTCCTCAAGCGTTACAAGATTGACACAGCAAACCCTGTCTACACTCCTGCGACGCCATCGGACCTGCAAGCTTCGGACGACAGCCCGCTACTCTCAGACACGGCAAAGCGGGACTATCAAAGTGCCGTGGGACCGATCATCTTTCTCATCAACTGCTCGGTTCGACCTCGCCTTCGCTACCATGCAAGTGGTCAGGCACATGTCTAGTCCGCGGGAGGTTCATCTCGGTCAACTAAAGCGGACTTTTCGCTATCTCCGCAAGAGGCCAGCTTTACACCTGCAGTACATGAAGAGCAGCCGTTTCGAGCTCACCTGCTACTCGGATGCAAGCTACGCTACAACCAAGGACTACCGGAGCGTCACCGGACCAAAGGTGTTTGTAGCTGGATGGCTCATCCACTTGGGATCTCAAGTCCAGCGCATCACGGCTACCTCATCCAACGAAGCCGATATTATTGCTATGAACACTAACGCTAAACACGGGCTCTATTTCGCCTGCTTAAGGAGCGAATTGGGCTGGAGCAAGCTGCTGAACTTCAAGCTACTCACCGACAACCGGAGCGCCCTCGCCTTGATCTCCACAGGGAACGTCAGCAACCGGTTAAAGCACATAGCAGTTCGGTACAGCTCTCTCCGGAACTGAGTTCGTTCCGATCAAATATTTCTTGATCACGTACCAACTACCGCGATGCTAAGCAGCATTCTCACCAAGCCTCTAGTGCGGGAGCTTCAGGACAGCATCATCCGCCAACTGGAGCAGTTCGTCTAGTACAGCACCCGCGCATGTATCGCGCACGAGGGGGGGGGGTGCGAACCTGTGCTTCAAGTGGGGTGGTACCCCTTAAGCAACCTGCGGCGTCACCTAATTGTGCCGCATAACCGAAACTGTCGGGATTTTCCACGACATCTTCTGCGAAAGTTCTCTTCGGCCCGTCGTGCGGGGGGAAACTTCTACAGTACTGCTACAGTACTGCATCGACCCGACAGCCACGGTGACTGCACAAGAGCATCTGTCCGAGCACAAGACAACTACCGACCGGATGAATGCAAAATCGTGACAGCATTGCTGTAGCGGTCACCCCTCTTCGATCACAATCTACTTTTCCCTTCTCCCATATCTTCTTTCCTTCTTTTCTCTTCTGCGCACCACCATCATCATCATGCCTTCAAGACCTGCCAGCTACAACCGCTACCAACACCGCCAAGAACGGCAAGCTCTTCGCCGCCAACACCAGCGTCTCGAGCAACAACAACGACCGCAGCAGGAGCAACAACAGCAACAGCATCGCCGTCTACCATCGCTGAGCGACCGTTTCGACAACCTGTCGTCCGGAAGCGCGCAGCAAGCCGAAAGGGAGCACCGCAGCGGCGACGGCTTCTACACCGGCAGCGGACATCGTCGTTACATTCTGACGGCCGTTTGCGTGGTCAACCCAGCACGGGAGCGACCTCTCCAAGAGCAACCGCAGAGAATCCCCATAACCGACGACGACATCTTCGGCATCTGCTGGGGACACCAGTTTCCTATCTTCGGGAAAATAAGAGTTCTTGGGCAAACTAAGGATGAAAGGTGGCTAATGGCCAGGAACTTGCGGTCTTTGGGATTCCTCAATAAGGACGCGCACCCTACGGCCCGTGAAAACTGTCTTTTGTACGTATCATGATAAGGGCAAAAACTTTACAAGTGTTCACAGGGCACAGACCCTTGCTCAGTTTTCTTGCTTACAGCAGTAGTTTTTAGTGTTGAAGAGGCAGAGGCAGGAAACATCTTTGCAACGACACCTCTGCTAGACGCTTCAACATCGTAGCAAGTACAAGTACATGTTGGAGAATCAGAAGAAGGATAAATCTCTGTAACGACACTTCTGCTAGTACATTCCAACTTAGGGTAGCACCGTGATTGAGTGCACCTGATTTGCTCTCTTTATTTCTTGTTTTCAAGTAAGTTAAACACTGCTTCTAAAGCAGTCTAGCCGAATTTCTGTCTGCTCCTGTAGTCAGAGTATCCAGCACTCTTCTTTACTTGTATGCCCTTGATTGAATGGATCTTGTCCGCCTGACGTCCACTGCGGGAGGGTGTTGGAATATTCAATGTTCAGTCATCAGTATTGGTACTGCTGTAAGCTACTATACTTGGCCCTAAGTCATAGGAACCCAGTAACAATTACTGGAATAATGTTCGGCTAATTGTATTGAGTGAACGGAAGGTTGTAGGTATACATTGCAAGTTGTTCCTACAACAGACAGTTATAATAAGTCTGTTAGATGCCGTTTATCGATGCGGTATTTAGCATGCAGAAGCCTCAGCAGTAACAGCTTGGACACATGATACACAGCAGCTTACTGGTTAGTCATATCCAAAAGCTGGCGCATGTAGTACGTACGAGCAATGCGGTGTTACCACATAAATTCTGCGGAAGAACGTACGTATCTGGTACGAATAGTAACATTCATGGAATATGATTTTAGGTTGACTGTCGGGACGTTGACGTAGCTGAGCTCCCAGAAGCAAACCTCAGGGAACGTTGCCATAGGTACGGTAAACCATGAGCAATCCTCAGGAAACATTGCTGTAGGTAGATCAGAGAACTACCCGCAGGGTACATCTATCCGTAGCATACGCATTGTGCCGTCTCGATCAGATGACGGCCAGACCCACCTCGATCACTCCTCATCTGTCTCTGCCTTTCGGCCCCCTAGGCGCCAATCCAAACCATCTTCCGTTTTCAACCTATACGCAACTGATTTCACGATCACTCTGTGAGCCTCTGCACCCACACCGTTCCATACAGTGACTAGTGCCAGGGATACAACCTACACAGGTTTACATCCCCACAGAATATTGAAAATCGGAGGGAAAAAATCGAGTTGGGCCAGGAGCGTCAAGATGGGTGCCTACCATGCAAAATCTATCACCGCAGTTAATACCCTGAACAGTTATGTGCGTGGGCGTGACGCAGTCAGCTAGTGTTGGGTGTGATAACGGGGCATGCATGGGGATACACATAGGGGAGACATCTACAGGTATAGTCCGCGGTGTTTCTATCGGGGAAACGGCGGAGGTAACCTGGCAGTAAAGATGTATTCGAGTCGGCATGATCGGCAAGCGTTTCGGGTAGGGAGGTTCTCTCCTTATTACCTTGGATAGACCAAAGTTGATGCAAAGCGTGTTGTGCCTGCGTCAAGAAAGCCTACTACTGGGGTCCGCGTGTCAACTGGCGCGTGCGCATTCAGCGACAAGCCGTAAGCGTCGAGATCTGCTATTGTTTCGTTGGGGAACGTTAACAACTTTTTTGTGAGCCTCTTCGGGTCAGCCGAGGGGCTGTTCGATTGATCTACATCAGCACCGGAAGAGGGTTCAAAGAAACGATCGTGCAGGAACATCGTGTTTACGTGATGGTCGAGCAACATGGTAGTACAGGGGTCAGGCCAGTACCTACTCGCTGCTAGCGCGCGTGTCGTCTACTATGTAGTCTCGCGAAGCGAAGAGAGCACGCGCGAGCATATACACGAAATAACAAAGAAAGTAGGAGAAGAGGCAAAAATAATGCACTCAGTACAAGTACCTACTCGCTGCTAGAGCGCGTGTCGTCTACTATTATGAGTAGTCGCGCAAAGCGAAGAGAGCGCGCGCGAGCATAGACACGAAAGAACGAAGGAAGTAAGAGAATAGGGACACGCAATGCACTCTAAAAGCACCATGAAAATAATTGACTCAGGTGTAAGACCAAAAACAAGGGAACGCCAGGATGATCACACGAAAGAGCGGAGAAGATTGAGCTAGGTTGAACGGGTAGCTGGCTGGTAGTCACCTCGCGAAGAAGAGAAGAACTGCCAACGTCGCCATTTGTTGAAGGGTGGTCTTGCGGGATCCTTGTCGGTATGACCCTCAGAAGAGACAGCTGTGTCCATCGCGAGACCACAGCTGACAGCACTACAAAACCCGGGTAGGTAGTAGATTATCGTATTAGACTATTGTTATCGAGCAAGACTTGCTGACGTTTGGTCAGGACCGAGAGGGGGGAGGAGAGGCGGGGGGGGGTGGAAGATTTGTTCTGGCCAAGCTCCATATATATACCGGCTCCCGTCCTGGCAAGGTATCCAAACTTAATGCCAAATATCAATCCCAAGTGCAAGCTGCTAACTGCCTACGTCGGCCACTTTTACAAGGCCACGTGTGTGACTCATTGCATACATGAAGTGGGAGTAAGGACCAACTCACGAAACAACCAATCACATCGAGCCCTAGTGTTCTCCTGAGAACCATCCTACTATTTAAGCGAAAGTGCAGCTACCTATTCTAAACCAATTTACGCAGGACGCGCAACCTGGGGCAGGGTGCTACCATTGTTTTGTTTCCTGCATGCCCCGCAGATCACGTGGTTCATTATACTATTGTGCGATATGTATGTACGTGGCGATTCCTGGATCGCACGACAGCCGTCGTAGATTTTTTTTTGATTCCGAATCTCACGATTCCGATTCCGAATTGCACGACAAATGAAGTAACGGAAACCATACTTTAAGTTATCAGCCGAGATATAACTTATCAACAGAGATAGACGGTTGGTCTATAGCTCATACTTATAGCGAATACCAAGTAGAACACTATAACATGGGCTGGCGCTACCCCGTCGCCCTACATGGGCAGCAGCGACGGGTATATAGCGGAAGAACTTCTGAGCGAAGTCGTCATGTGGAAGTTGGTCGTGTAACTTTCGAGGTGCGGGCGACGAAACACTGGGCTTGCGGCGGTCTCGATTGTTTTCGAAGCGTCGCAGGCGGTCTACGCTGTGCTAGGGGCCGTCGGACGCCGCGTTGCGGCTGCTCCGGTGGTCCTACCTCTCGCAAAGGTGGCTTCTCGCCTCTCAATCAGCCGACGACATGGTACCAATTGCGTGGCCGGCTTCGGTTATATACAACATGCCATGTCTAGGTGGACAAACTTCCCAAATTGGATTACGATTTTCGACTAAATTCGACTGAGAAAAAGTTCATTTTTTGTTATTTGTTGAATTTGATTTTTCGTAATAATTCTGAGAATGCCTGCTTGGTGATTCATTTTTTACCAATCAGATGCAAATTAAATTCAACAAAAAAAAAAAGAAATTCGATTTGGCAAGTTCCTCGTTAATTTGTGCCCTCAGTGGATCTGGTGATTTCTGAGCCCAGAAATAACAGCTCTTCCAACCTCTCAAAACGGGGATAATTTTACTTACTACCTCGTACCAAGTGTCACATGTCTCAACTGCCTATTTGTAACTGGTATGGTACCTGTCTGCTGTACACGTCACCCTTACCCAAAACAAGGAATCACAAGCACACATACTACAACACACCGCGCTTGTTGTGTGCGAGGCAGATCTTCGTCCACACACAAATGCGACGGCAGCAGCACCACCACCATCAAGACCACCACAGCAGCACCACAGCAGCAGAGACACAGCAGCAGAGGCGGTGGTGTAAGAGTAGTGAGCAGCGACGCAGAGTGTCCCCTGCAGGTCTGCCAATTAAGCAGGTCCTCGGAGAGTACTCACTTTCTTCGCCTTAGCAGAGACGCAGCTTTATTTGGTTCCACCAGAGCCCCGGATGGCTTCTGTGATCCGAGGTACGTGCCTCCAACCTATTTCCTGACTATCCCGAATATAAACGCTAACCTTATCATTCGAACCTCATCCAAATTACTTCAATTCGGATAATTACAGGCTTTTCGAGGCCGTATCTTAACACTAGCCCACCCTGGTGAGCCGCATTTGCAGAACTATGGGAGGTCCAGTAAAACCCCCGGTTTTACGAACTAGACCATGAGTCGAAGATGTGGCCCCTCAAAACCCACTCCCACACCTCTAATGGCCTGGCTATGGAGCCAAGAACATGCGAAGAAAAGCAGTTGAAGGAAACAAAGACCCTACAACAAGGCAAACCAACCGTTAAACCCCTGCCGCGTACCGCTGGTGTTTCGGGGGGGGGCAGAGAAGGCTCTAGAATATGCCGCATACCGCCGGTGTGGCGGGGGCGGGGCAGAAAGGGCTCTATGGCAAACCAATCACCGAAAAAGGTACTATGGCGAGGCAAGCCCTCGTCGATATGGAGGGAAACACCGGCGCTAATACAAGGGAGAAGTCATGTCAACAATCTGCCGCGGGCCATTGGCATAGAGTAGGGTTAGACGAGGAAACAACAAATACCCGAGATGAAAGGAGGCATCACCTACAGCCCTGCGAGGGGGGAAGTGTTCAGCCAGGAAAAAAAGTAGAAAAAATACAACACACAAAATAAAGTGTCATATGACACACAGACCCATACATAGCCTTATAACACGTTACGCGCGAACAGGGTACCCTGGTCGCCCCCCGGCTCTGGCCCCCCGGCTCTAGGCTGAGCTAAATTAAACTACAACGAAAAGGCGACAGTCCTGCGCCTCAGATGGCGGCGTTTTACCCGAACCCTGACCCGACGCTGAGCAGGGGGTTCGGCAGGACAAAAAAATGGAAAGAATCGCCCCGAAAACAAACCAAGACGCTCAGAACACCGCCAACAACCCAAAGACAAATACGCAAACCTCATAACCCTCATAAATAAAAAATGTAGAACTATCAGAGCGGTGGCGGCTTGAAGGTTAACTGGCCATGGCCGCGCCTCGAGATTCATCTACGTTACGTTGGAACCACCAAGGAAACGCGCTGGCTATGTGAACTGGCAGGAACCAAGAGTTCTCGTACGGCTCCCGTCGAAGTCGTGTAGCGCGCCGAGGGAAGAAGTTTAATCGGCCCCGGGTCGTCCAGAGAGCGGACCAGGTAGACCTTGTGCTCGTTAGTGCTCGCACTGATTTTTCAAGCCACCACAACCCATCGTCCCCTTTGTACCAAACGTGGACTCCCTTACGAAGCACCGTGTCGTGGTAGCGACGGCGTGCCAATCGGCGCGGGGAACACAAACATGGCCCGGCGTTAGGAAACATTCCCCGGTGTTGCAGGAGAGCTCGTGCTGTGCCGCCCCGATCCGCATTTGGCGGTAGAGGCGGTTGGTTTGGCGGTGCTGGTCCGGGGTTCCGGTTCAATAACGCAAGATGTGGGAGCGGGAGAGGTGGAGGTCCACTTCCCGCTCCCAGAAAGGTTCGGAGAGTCCCGCCCTATGCATTTGGTATAGCGCCGCGATGACGCCACCTCCAGCCCGTACCGACTGATGACCGGTGATCTGCTCCACCTCTTGCCGTTGGAGAGGGGTCGAAACGTCGTCTTCAGTGACGTGGTACGGCGGAGACTTCTTGGAAAATTTGTTAAGCACGTACTGCGTCAGCCCCGCCGGTAGGTATTTGGGCATGTCCCCGCTGTCGTGGGGATTGGCGCAGGGTTTGCAACGCTCCATGACCACACGCCGACGAGCGTCCGAACCAGGCAGATCGGAAGGGAGATCCAAATAGCGGAGATTGCTCCCGAGAGGTGAATCGTCCGGGGTCTCGGCGGCGGAGCAGGAATCGACTGCCAGGATCTTGTACGGGCCCGTGCAATTAAGCGCGAATTTGGCCTTGAGCACATTGGCATCGGTGTTCGCCTTCACGCCCTGGCGGATGGTAGAGGAAGAATTGTATACCCATGCCCAGCCACCCGTAGCGAAGTTAGGTGCTGAAAGCAGCGCGTCGGCGAGGGCGGAATTTCTGCGGTTAACACGGGAAACGGTGAGGGCGTGGTGTGCGCGGACAATGTCGTTCGCGCGCTTTTGCAGGTCGGTGGCCAAGCCGCAATAGGCCAGGTGGTCACGGGCCGGACTCTGGTGTCCCACGAAACCTGTGCGATCGAAAACCGTCAGGGGGAGCCGTGGGAGGCTGCCCATGTGGACCTCGTTGGGCGCCAGACCCATGGCCGCGCTGACGAAGTTGTTGTACGCGAATTCAACGTGGGGCAGATTCAAGTCCCTATCGTCTTGTCGCTCGTTGACGACCATAACTAGCATTTGTGCCATAGTGTGATTTACCCGCTCAACGCCCTCGATACAGTTTGGATGATAGGAGCTTGTAGCAAGCTTGTGTGCCCCCAACAACTGATATACAGCTTGTGAAAGCTTGGAGCAGAACTGTAGTCCGTTGTCAGAAAACATGGCGCCCGGGCACCCCCACAAGGGGATGTATTGCTTCACCAGGATATTGGCTGTTCCCTCCGCGATGAACTCATCGGCAGTGACGGGGAACATGTCGGCCCAACGACTGAAGCGATCGGTCAACAGCAGGATGTAGATGTTGCCTCTTGGTGTGACCGGAAGGGGGCCGAAGTAGTCAACACTGACGGCGACACCTGGACGTTCCGGCAGAGGCATTGTGATGATGGGCCAGCGGACAGTCAGCCGTGGGGGTTTCCGCGCTTGGCACGTCAAGCAGTGGCAAAGCCACCACCGGGTGCACCATTCATGCCAATCCACCAATAAAAAAGCTCCAGCATGCTCAATGTGCGCGTGGTGCCAAGTTGACAAGAGGTCGTCGAGTGATAAGCTTGCATGATCCAAATTCGCATGAGCAGGGGAACGTAGATGCGAACTGGCTCGTCGTTTAGCAGGCAAGCACCTCGCCTCACAGAGTTGGGTTTGTCAGACCTTGTTGGCGGTAGTGTTGGGTTACGGACAAGTAGGACTTTGTTGTCGTCGGTTGTATGTAGTCGACCCTTACCCGCCAACTCCTTGATGTCTGAGAGGGAGGGACGCTTGTGCGAGAGGTAGCACACCAAAACGTCGGGCGGCAGGACCGGTGGCCGGCCGATAGAAGGGTAACGCACCATGGCGTGGCACGTCGGCTCAGCGTGCTGCTCTCGCTTCCAATCGTCATGTGAATAACGCGCGACGGAATCAGCAATCCGCACTTTAGCAGCGTTGCCTAGGGCGTCCGACCTTGTATCTGCGGTCGGCGTGTCACCAGGAGAAGGCGTGAGCCGTTAGAGAGGAGTTCACATATAGGCTCTGCGTGGTCGCGGTCGGATGGTAGTGGCACCGTGCGGACCGGCAAGTCGACAAGAGCAGGGGTCGCGGCGGCGACGGGGTCGGTCGCGGCCGTGGGACTCATGACGGGGTTGTACCTCGTCCGGAAGATGGCCGAGGCGCCCCGCCGGCCCCAATCCAAAATCTACAGCGGGGGTGCATTACCCGTTGTTGTCGCTGTTCGTCGGCGCGTCGTCGACGACGGAGGGGCTGGAGTGCCAAGCATGGCGGAGACGGACACAGTCGAACCGGTGGTCGCGGCGGGGGTCGTCTCCTGTGTAGAACGCCAGCATAGATAAGTCGCCTGTGGGCTGGGCGTCGCTGCAGCCAGGGCTTCTGCGGAGCCCGTGCTCCCGTCGATGGGTATGACAAAAACCGAAGCAAAAACGGTGCAAACGGTTGGCGAAATCGACCCGCGGCCGGTACAGCCTTCGGTAGTGGCGATGGAGGCAGAAACACGAGCGACGAATCTCCCCGGGGAAGCAGAAAGGCCGTCAACCCTTATACGTGGATCATGTGTGCGAAAATCGTGAAATGCGGTAGAAGTGAGAGGGAGCCGACCCAAGGCAGCACGTTTAGTGGGGGGCACGAGCCCACCCAAGACAGTGCTTTCGGCGAGGGGTTCGAGTCCACCCAAAGCAGTGCTTTCGGTGTGGGGCACGAGCCCACCCAAGTCAGTGCTTTCGGCGAGGGGCGCGAGTCCACCCAAAACGACCCCTGGGATCGGCGAAGAGGGAGCGCGCAGCCCGCGGGTCCGTAGGAGGTAGATACCGCTTTTTCCAACGGGGTTGGGGCTTGTCAACCCCACAAGGTTGAAATTTATCAAGCCACTGCGGTTGTACACTCCGTAGCACGCTCTGGAAAACGGGCCAGAAAAATCGGGGATGCCGTTGGCGTTGCCTTTGCGGTACTCCAGTGTGCAATCGAAAGCGGTGACGAATTCAAGCTGCCGCTGGGCTCGTGCATTGAGGGTCCCCACTTTGCCAGTGCTCTCCTCAGTCTTGAGGCCGGAGGATATGCGTAAAATTGTTCTCCACAGTACCCTCGGAGGTGTTTGGGAGCCCAAACAATGCTGTCGGTCCCCAAATCTAGAGGCGTCCAGTTTCTCTCCGAGTCGAGCGTTGCTCGACTGATATACGCGATTTTCATAGTGAACGAAACGTCGTCCAGCGTCACAGTACCCTCGACGAAACAGGGGCCGTGTTCTGACAGCGCAAAGTCAGGGGCGACGCCAGAAGCTATTTCCAAACCTCCACGGCGTTTAATTGACCAACGCGCCCGAGAAAAGTGTCGGAAACGCTGAAGGAGAAGCTTTACGAGCGCTGGCCGCTGTTAACGGCTCGGCAGCGGCGCGGACGAGAGTTCTTGGTTCTTGCATTCGCAGTGCAGGTGCGGAACCGACTAGGGGAGGCCAGGTGCACCGATGGTCTCATTGTCACGAATAGCTTCGCGAACAACAGAAAGTGCCTCACCGAGCAAGTTTTTCCTCTCCCCTGGCATTTGTTGTTGGCCCTGGGACCATCCGCCTGGAGACCAGTGCCCCACACTGGGTCCAGAGGGCTGGATTCAGCCAAACACTTGTTGTCAGAGCTCAAAAGGTTATTTTTTTATGGCTGGTTTCTGCGTGGATTTGGCGTAGGTGCCAGATAAGACGACGTTTTCATCTCCCTGTCCCCAACAGCGGGGTCAAAGTTGTGCACGCCTCGACCGATGCGTTTGCGTGTGCTTGGACGAGGCGACGACATGGTGAGCCCCACTGCTCGATGGTCTTGCAAAAACTTGGTTTTTGCGGCCATCATGTACTTCGCGCAAGAATATGGCACGTCGTCCACAGCAAACGACGAAGGAGACCACGGTGGAAAATAGGATGGGGGCTGCCAGAATAACACCACTTTATCTGTGGAGTATTCGAGAGAAGGGTCAAAAGCCGTGTTGGAATTTGGGCCTGCAATGTCCCCGTCCGGGAACACCAGGCCACGGGATCACGACGCGAATCCGAACCCGTGGTATCTCGACTCGGGTCATTCTTCGTTCGTTGGCGGAAAAAGTGCGAAAATCCTCTCTAACTGCGCCCAAAAAATGGCAAAAGCCGACGGTGCCAACCCGTCGGTAGCCTCGTTGGACATTTGTGGATGTGCAATGTCCCCTTCTGGGAACACCAGTCCTCGGCTCTTTGGGCCCGTAATGTCCTCTTGCGGGAGCACCAGGCCTCGGCAGCAAGATGCGAGTCCGAACCAGGGGTTTCTCGCCTCGGATTCTCCTCACTCGCTGGCGGAAACTCGTAAGAAGCCGTCATCGCTGCACCCGAAAAAGAGTCCAACACCGACGGTGCCAACCCGTCGGTAGCCTCGTTGGGCATTTGGGTCTGCAATGTCCCCCTCTGGGAACACCAGTCCTCGGCTCTTTGGGCCTGTAGTGCCCCCCCTCAGGAACACCAGGCCTCGGGGGCACGACGCGAGTCCGAACCCACGGTTTCTCGCGTCGTGGCCTCTTTGCTCTTTGGCGTATAGTCGCAAGAAAACTGCTCTAACTGCGCCCGAAGGGACAGGGGCTCTGAGCTGTTTCTGCTTGACGAGAGGCGCGATTCTTCCCTAAATTCACGGGAATGGCGTCCAGCTGATCAGGCTGGAGGCCGTGGAGTCACCACTGGCCCGTCGCGCACTGTCGGATCTTCTTCCTGTGCCACTGGGGCAGACGTAGCCTGAAACACGTGGGTTAGCGTGTTAAAAGACGAAGCAAGGTCCGTAGACCCTGTGGGCGTCTTCTGGAGCGGGGCTCGCGGAAGTGGCAATAATGTTATACCCGAGGAGGCTCTTTTCCGTTATGCCTCTTGGAGAAGGGAGACGAGGCAGCTAATCTTGCCGACTCCTCCGTAATGGAAAAAAAGGGACAGAGCGCTCGCTGTTATCACGAGCAAACACCGGATCGAGCCTCGCTAAAGATCTCGGTGTTATATTGTTGGCCTTCTCACACCTCAAACAAACCGCCACCGCCTGGTCGGGGAGAGGGGGGAATGAACACATACGCGTAAAAAGGCAACGCGCCGTCACCGCAGCTATATTGTTGCGCGACGCGTGCCTAGGGGGGAAGGGCGCACAGCGCAGGCTCCCGTGCCATGGTTGATGGGGGAGGCGTTTGGAGCGCGTGCCCCCATTGTTGAGTTTTTGCCGCGGCTGAGGGAAACGGCGCTGGAAGCGCGGTTCCCGTCGCTGAACTCAGACCATGACCGAGGGGAACGTCGCTGGAAGCGCGTGTTCTCGCCGTCGAAGGAAAAATGTAAAATGAAAACATTACCTGGCGTAAGGAAACCACGCTTGAAGCGCTAGTTTCCGCGGCCGATACTACGCCGTGAGAATCGTCCACAGACAGCGTAGTGCCCGTGGGCTCTTGGCAGAAATCTGTGCTGCGTTCCTGGACAGGCTAGCAACGGAACACGAGCATCTTCTGAAACCAAAATAGGCACCCCCCGACAGTGTTGTCAACGGTGCCGTACCGCCGTCGAGCTGTCAATTGCCGTTACGGAATGTGCCAGGTTGGCGCGCGAGTGTATTTTCGCCCGGATTGTGGGCGGCTCCAAAGCGCATTCGAGGAGTAGGAGCGGGGGCAGAATGGGCGGGCGAGCGCAGGATACCACCATGGTGATCCGACGTGTATGTGGTATCGTTGTGACAGTTTACCTGCCCCTGATCCTGGTGGTACCCTCGCGATTGATCTGAAAGATGGCGTCGATTTTTCTTGTGGGTGTTCGGGCGAGAAGATTTATCGTCTCGGCGGTAGCAGACCATGCGTATTTGTCAACGTCGGTGTGCGTCGTCGTCGCCAAGTTCGCCAAGTTCGGGGTTCAAGCAGCGACTCGCATTAATGAAAGGATGCCTACAATGCTAGAAGGAATGGTTGTCTTTGTGGCAGTTGAGGCAAAGCCCCCAGTTTCTCGGAGGGCATCAGTGCGAGGTGAAAGGAGGCCGCTCCAAAGGGGAGGGTCGTCTGTCTTCAACGAGGCGTTAACGGCGAAACCTTCTGCATAATGATGCTCTTCTAGTGGCCAGCAGTTTGATATGTGGTCTAGCCAAGGGTCAGATGAATTATCGATGGGCATGACAGATGAAAGATGGTTCGATCCCGTCTGCCACGAAAGCGACTGGGACGGCACTCGGCCCTGGCCGCGCCCATGATCGGCTGGCCGCGGTCCCGACGAGGCGGATGACCGTGCTCCCGTCGAAGAAACAGGGAGAGAAAAAAAATGTTTCGCTGTTGACGGCAGGTGTCTTCTTTGTCACTGCAAGCCCGCCACATAGCATCCAACGAGGCGTATGGCCGCGGTTCCGTTGCCTTTGAACCAGGGTACAACGCAGGCAGGAGAGCCGGAACTTGCTCATTCGCCGCCACCCGAACCACATCTAACACCACATCCGTCCCCGGAGACAAAATACGTTCACTCCCCGTAGCGGTCGGCACAAGTACGCGAAACTCTCGACTGAAATCAGAAAACCGCATGCCGTTACACATTCCAAAAATATGAAACTTAGTGTAGCCCTCCTCCATGTCAACCCCGTCAAAGCGCGTCATCAGCAGACGCAACAGGAGGGTGAAAGCCTCAGGCGCAAATCCTCCTCCTGCTATGGCTCTTGAAACCTCTTGCCTGCTACCACAGCCACCTCGCTGTGGTCCGTGCTCGAGGACGAGGACGAGCGGGAGGAGGTTAACGAGCCGTCCCACGCTGAACGTCCTCTCGCGCCATTCGTCCGCCCTCTGTTGCCTCCGCCAGAGCTGCGGCCAACCGCCCCGGTTGTTGGAGCAAGGTTACCTCCTCGGCGGCGCCCTCACGCACACCAACACTCGATGAGCTGTCACCCCCGCGGCGGTGGTGGTGGTCGCCACCCCCACCTTTATTGCCGCCACCCCCGCGGTTGCGGTCCCCGCGGTAGCGACTGTCGCTGTGTCGCTGTTTCCCACGATTTCGTGCTGCCAACTCTTCCCCTGGAGTTCGGCTAAACGACAGGGTCGGGGTTATCGTCGTGGGCTATCAGCAGGGCCTTGACGAGGGCAAGGGTCGGGGCGGCTCTCGTTTGTCTAGCATAGGGCGTACAATCCACGCGAGTCCAGGCCGCTTCTACTGAAAGGACGTCCGCTTGCCACGACGCCGGCCTCTCTGGCGAGAGGAGGCTGCAGGCCGTTTCCACCACCGCGTTCGCCAACGCTGAGGAGAAGTCTACCCATATTGCAGACGCCATGCACGCGACGATGCCTTTGGAGAAGGCGTCGTTCCGGGGTCGTGGTGGCTGGGATGGGACACCCTTCAGGGGCGACGCAATCGGAGGGCCCGCGGTAGCTCCCGCCGCAGTCGACGCCACTGATTGGGTGAGGGCTTGTTGCGCCCTCCTCGCTACCAGGGGCGCCTCCCGCGCAGCATTCTTGGCCTGCTGGATATCTTCGTCAACCGACGTCGGCGTGCTATCGTCTGGTTGACGTCGTCGAGCGCCCGCTGGGCCCGCGCCGCCGCATATGCCAAGTCCAAGGGGGCGGCATGGACGCCCCGGTCCCGGGAGCTCTGGGGGTGGCGCTCTGTCGGGCACGGGGGGGGCAGCTGGTGGCGCTCCCCCGGGGCTGGCGGGAGCTGGCGCCGAGACACCCCCGAGTCCGGTGGGGGTTGGTCCGTCTTCTTCTTAACGCGAACCGGCGAGTCGACCCTCTTGGTTGGTGGGTCCGGGTGGAGGTATGGTGCTCCGTCTTCTGTCGCGTCACTGGAACCCGCCTCCGGTGGTTCCCCCCGTCTCGAGTCGCGGGATCTCGAGCGAGCTCTCCCTGTCTCGTGGGCATCCAGGTTGGGGTGCGTGGAAGACCTCAGCTTGCCCCGAGTAGCCCGCTTCCTCACTGGTAGACATGTTGCTTGTTGTCTGTAGGGAGGGCAGCGAAAGGAGGGGGTGCGGGGGAAAGTGGCGGGATAGGAACGACGCGTAAGGAAGCTATGGAGGCAGATATATTGTTGTGGTGTCCCTGCTGCAAGTAGCGGTATATCTGTGTTTCAGCAAACAGCAAGGCATGCGCCTCGACTCCGTCCAGCATCAGTGATGGTAGCAACCACGCCAACTAGCTGTATAAAACGAGTACAGCAGTACGAAGGGTACCATTCAACTAAACCACAACATAAGAGTAGCGCCCAGTCTGGCCGTAGGGTATACGGGTAATGCCCGCACGAACCGCAGTAAAATCAGCCGAACATGGGCAGCACTGACCCTTACCGCAGTACAGGGGATACAACACAGTAAAGGTACGTCTGCAGCCATCGTTAAACAGGCATCATTTAACCTAGGCGGGGGGGGTAGCACAGGAAAGCGTCGCCCAAAACGCCCACGCCCATCGCGCCAAAACAGGCAGCATCTAACCTTGGTGCGGTGTAGAGGGGGGTAGGACAGTAAATGGTTGAACAAGACGCCCACGCTCATCTCACCAAAACAGGCAGCATTTACCCTAGGTGTACTTTAAGGGGTAGCACAATAAAGGTACGCCCAACACGCCGACGCTCCTCGTACTAAACCAGGCTGCATTTACCCTAGGTGCAGTGTAGGGGTAGCACAATAAAGGTCCGCCCAATACGCCGGCACTCATCGCACCAAAGCAGGCAGCATTTAACCTAGATGTAGTGTAGGGGGTAGCACAGTGAAAGGTCACCTAACACGCCGACACTCATCACACCAAAACAGGCAGTATTTACCTTAGGTGTAGTGTAAGGGGGGGAAGCACAGCTACAAGTCGCCCAACACGCTGACACTCATCGCACCAAAACAGGCAGCATTTACCCTAGGTGTAGTGTAGGGGGGGAAGCACAGCTACGGGTCGCCCAACACGCTGATACTCATCGCACCACAACAGGCAGCGTTTAAGACATGCAACGTGTAGGGGGCAGCACAGTAAAGAGTCGTCTAACACGTCGACGCTCATCGCAATAAAACGGTAGCATTTACCCCAGGTGCAGTGTAGGGGGTAGCACAACAAAGGTTCGCCCCGCCAACCGTAAAAAAAAACGGGCAGCATCCGCCCCAACAGTAGTGTAGGGGGGGGGGTAGCACAGTGAAGGATCGCGCAGCCAACCGTATAAAAACGGGCAGTATAGCCCCCCGAACAAGGTAGTTTCCCCCGACCGCACTAAAGGGGGACGGTCGCGCCTACAGTAGTGCTGATTGCTGCAGTATCACTGCTGTGTTAACAGGTAACAGCAATTTCAACTGCACCAAGATGGGTAGTGTAGTACCAACACCAGCTGTAGTAGAAAAGGTGTGTAAGCCCACCGTCGAATTGAAACGCTGTTCGCCCCCAAAGGTACCGCATCAAACGGGCTGATCTCCACTGCACTATTAAAAGCTGTGAAGCGCAGTATCTCCGCGAACTGTAATAAGCGCTCCGTAACGGGCAGTAGCTGTCCGAACATGTGCAAAGAGGAAAACAAATCCAGCGTAGACGCTGGCGTTATCGTGAAGGGCAGCACATGTACCAATAGCAGCAGAAAGGCAGCGTTTGCGCCTACAGTAGTGTGGTGCTCAGCATCTCCGCCAACTGTAAACCGCATTGCAACTGACAGTACCCGTCGTCACAGCTCCAAAAAAAAAGCAGCATTTATCCTATCAGCATCGTGGAACCCAGTAAATATTTTTGCAGCATTTATTAGGGAGGGGCAGTTTGTCCCACGCGCAAGACGGATCGACGTATGTACTGAAACCCATACGATAACCCGTGTACTGGAAAAATTCGCCAAACGAAAAAGCCCAAACATTCCACGAGCACCGCCTGTTCCTTCCCAGGTAGGATCACAAGGAAGGAGCCCCGACATGAGCTCCTAGAGCACGGTGCCCGTAGTCCAAGGGGTTCACGCGAAGGGCGGTCTGGCTCGGACAGCGAAGGGGTATGCTGGTCGATGGGCTCTCTCAGCAAGCGAAGTCCCCGTCGAAGGTCATTCGAAGGGTTGATTCCAGTATGCTTGCCCGTGGCGTGTCGTGCACATATGCCTGAGAGCCCCGAAGCGCAAAAAAAGTACAAATCGATGGCCGATCTTGGGGCTTGTGCTGGCAACTCGCGGAGATGTGCTGGGCAACATGCTGGCAGAGTGCAGAGCAAATAAGTCTGATGGATGGGGCTCGAGCAGTTCCACTTCGGAGTGGTCTAAGACCAGCTGGCGGTGAACTGATGCGACCAAAGGCCGGGACGAGGAGTGTGCTCCGAAGAGCATTGTCGTCCACACATACTCGCAAGGTGTCGTCTGTGTGGTGCGTGCCCAGCGACCAACAGGAGGGATCAAAATCCGAGATGAGGAGTGTGCTCCCCAGAGTAGTGTCGTCCGCAGGTACTTGGAAGGTGTCGTCCGTGGGGTACGTGTCCGGCGACCAACAGGAGGGGCCCCTGCCATCTCACTGCTGTTGTGGTCGCCGTTGTAGGAGGAAGGGCGCTCCCTCCATTAAGAAGCCATCCGAGAAAGAACAGGGGTTGTGGGCTCGATGGGAAGCAAAAGCAAAATCGCTACAAAAAAAAATCGAAGAGATTGGAGGAACGCTGCCACAATAGCATATCAAGCTCGTCAACGCCACATGTGAAGTTAAAGGTGGGGGACACAGAGTGCCCCCTGCAGGTCTGCCAATTGAGCAGGTCCTCGGAGAGTATTTATTTTCGTTTCTTTCGTAGAGATGTAGCTTTATTCGTTTCCATCAGAGCCCAGGATAGCTTTTGAGATCGGAGGCACGTGCCTCTGATCTATTTCCTAACTTTCCCGAATATAAAACGCCAACCTTATCATACGAAACCCATCCCAATGATCTCAAATTCGGATAATTACAGGCCTTTCGAGGCCGTATGTTAACAGAACCACGATACAAACACCAAGTCATTTTAGACCCCCGATACAATTTCAAGCCATTTCAAACCCACTATACAAAAATCGTGTCATTTTAGACCCCCTATAAAAACTTGATTTATTTTCATCATTGATACAAAAACCAAGTCATTTTAGACCCAGCATACAAGTTCAAGTCATTTCAGACTCCAGATACAAAACTCAAGTTAATTCGTACCCCCGAACGAGACAATCAAGTAATTTTAAACATACTGTACGAAAAACAAGTCATTTCAGGCCATTATGCGCGTGTTCCGCCTGAAGGGAGGGCAGAGGAGGTTCTGGGGTCACGAAGTCGACGTTTTTTCCTGTTTTTTCCCCACCAATGCACACAAGTTGACGACAGTTTGCAATACTATGAACTGGTTTTATACCACACCGTATCCCTTGGCAGTAATTTGTCGCTTCTACAATCCCTCTCCGCTTCATTTACTACCAGTCTTACGGGCATGCGCGGAGCCGCAGGCGGGCGTCAGCCCGCCGCGAAGCCCACCTCGTAAATACATGTAGGATATTGTTGAGCGCCGACCACTGATAGCATGCACGCCGGCCGCCAGTCAGAACTTAGGGTTTCATTGGCCTTCGTGCTGTTGCTTACGTTCGGCCAGGCGTAAGACCCAGCAGTATTGCTGGTCAAGCTGAAGGCCATTTCGGTGGAGAACCGAACTCTCGCAGAGGTAGACGAAGAACTGCGCAGCGTGTGTGGGAATGAAGGAAGTATCCTGGTTGTCGCTAAGTCATCACGGGTGGACGACGGCTCGAGCAATAGGGTGCACTTTAAAAAGTTGGTTTGTCAGAGAGCTGGGAAAGGGAGGCGTGATCGAGATCAGTGCCTGCTCTCCTTTGACAACGGTAAGGGTATGCCCGGAGCTGGAGCTGTGTTTGCAGGGCATGCGTATATCTTGGAGTATTTTGCTGTTTGCGACGAGTGCAGTGAAACGAGTGAAATAAAACGGGACGCGAAGGGCGAACGGCATGTTGACACCAGCAGCCAGTGTTGCTAGTGTTGTCTTTATACTCTCTGATCACCGGCTTCAGTATTGTGTTGCCTTCTGTGCGCAGTGCCTGGTATCACCCGCCGGAATGGCTGCGGTACAAGCAGGATAGGTTGCCCGTTTGAGGTGCGTGCGTGGGTGGGTGTGGGTGTAGGTGTGCGGCCCACGTTGGTGCCGGGGGCACTTGTGAATACGTGCGCGGTATTTCACAATATTAGACACTTGTGAAGGCTCCTAAGTATCGTACGAGCGGAAGCTTTGAGGACGTTGGAGGCACCTATGAAGCGTGCGGATGAGACTTGAGTAAAAAACATCTAGAACCATCACCACCTCAACACTCACGCCCTTCCCATCTTCTGGGGCCACGCCCTTCCCACCCCCTGGGGCGAACGGTCGCGACACACCTCAAATGCGAAACGAGTTGAAAGCATGAGACATCGCAACCAAATAAAGTTAGTGCGTGGTATGTCGTTGCGTGGTATATCGTTGCGTGGTATATCGTTGCGTGGTATGTCGTTGCGGGTTGTCGTTGCCGGAATTGATTAAAGCTGAATATGAACATGCACATATCTGTTCCTGTCTCATATGTTCTCGTCTTGTTCACGGACAAATTTTACTGAAGCAGGTCACTGTCAGGCACGCCGAGAGTCACGGCCACCCCTTGTTGCGAAACTTGAAGCTTGAGCACAACCACGCCATTGACCGCGAGGCTATGGCGATGAAAATGCGGCTGGCTGGAAAGCTTACAGGGGAGATGCAGGGACGAGTGGTAAAGTTGAATAGTGAGTAGGCAAGATCGCAACAGCAGAACGAATATGTTGTCATAAGTGTCGTACTCAATGCCAACGAACGTTCAGGCAGCACCCATCAACTTATTGTCCCGTTTCTTGCCGTTAGGTATTGACGAGATTGTCTCATGTTGTCTCATATCGTTGTCATGTTTTCACGTTTTACCAGCTGGGGCATGAAGCCCAAGGCTATCGCGGTGGTACTGGAGAATTTGCACTGAGCACGTGAACCGTCACGCTGTTCAAAACGCGGTGCAGGTGCAAACGGGGTAGGAGCGGGCGTTCGATGCTACCGATGTCTACGACGAGGTATGTGGTCAAGTGTGAGGTGACCACCCCCCCCGGCCCTTAGAAAAATCTAGGAGGGGTCTCGGAGGGAGTATCCTTGTGTGGGGGGGGTTTCAGGCGCGGCGTGTTAGAAGGACACTGCTATCCACATGCCCACTGAACTGACTGTGGTAAACTCCGTTATCACCAGCGGTGCGCCGCCTAGCCGCCCGTGTACACGTAACGCTTGGTGTGCAGAGGTTGGCGTGGCAGCACAAACAACAACACGACCCATCATGCAAGCATACAAGAACATTTGAAGGCTCACAGACCGTGAAATTCTTCAAACGTATCGTATTTATTTCAATGTATCTCGTGGTGAACGGGCGGAATACAATCATTGGGTATGCTCTGATCGACTACGCATGATCGAGGACTAGCTGTTTGTCATGAACCCAGTACCTCTGCCGCCGCTCGTTTCCAAAACTGTACGCTCTTTGGTCCCAGGTGAAGAGGAAAACTGCGGGCTGCGGACTGCGAGGTGAAGCTTGACGAGAGAGGCCGACGCAGCCATATTTTCTGGCAGACGAGGGAGCAGGTACGTACCCAGCGCTCGTAGTGTTTCAACCAGCAATCAGTGCCCACTGGTCATTGTTACGCGTCAAGATCGACCGATGCAGCCTTTTTAAATGACGAATACGTCCCGTCAACCGCGCCCGCAGGTACCTCTGCGGAATCGATATGGGCATGTGGCATTCTACGACGATACAGCCGTGAAAAACCGGTACCGTGTGCCCATAGGTTTGTTTGCCGTCATCGACATTGACTTCAGGACGCGTATCGTCGGCCAATCCATCCCAGCGGACACGACGACGGACACTTTCACCTCGATGTTGGAGAATGTCCTTGCGTCCCGTAGCGGCAAGAAGCCGGGTGTGTTCATCCAAGACGCCGATGCTGCTATGACGGGGGCAGTCCGACACGTCTTCCCGGACACGACGGCCAGGCGTTGCTTGTGGCACCTGTACCAGAACATCACCAAAGCTCTCTCCGAAGAATTGGGCTCCAACATGCATGTGTGAACCGGTTTTGCATGGGGCACGTACAACATAAGACGCATTTTGTATCGATTTGACGGTCATTGGACAATGTCGCCTTTAATGTTGACTCTCAAATCACACGCATGTATATGTTGACATACCATTTTGTTTTGGTGGTGCGACGGCACATAAATGCTGCCCCGAACCCAACTTCCACCTCGTTGTCTTCCCACAGGCCTTCATGGACGAGTTCAAGGTGGCTCGCCAACAGACCTCCATGGCGAAGTTCGAGGAGAAGTTCAAGACCCTCACCGACAAATACCCTAAGGCAGACCAATACATGAGGGTGATCTACGAAGACCGGAAACGGTGGGCCGAGTACGTGTCCCCGCTAGCCTTCTCTGTGGGTTCGTGGACAACGTCAAGAGTTGAAGGTGTGTTTCTACTTACGTGTTATGTTTTCCGCCAGACCATGCGCAACCTCATCGCTGCTTGTTCGGTAGTGTTGGGATCGCGCGGGGAAATGTTGACGTTCACGCAAGAGTCTTGCATTGGTGTGTTACCTGTTGCAATTAAGTGTTGTTGTGCATACCAAAAATACTTTCGTGTTCGTGGTTGGTCCTTTGGTCCTTAGGTATATTCCGCTCACCCGCAACACCACAAATCAGTCAGCCCCGTTCCCTACGCCCCCCCCTGAACCATGCCCGGCCATCCATGCACCTTTCCTGGCGGATGCATGGTTGGCTGTATGATTTGATTATTCTTCCGCGATATTCGTCTTCGGAGCGCAAGTCGTGTGACCCCCCCGTACTCGGCATGCTGTTCGTGGTTTTTACGGAGGAGGAAATGAAGGTGTCGCACACCATCCGTTCCAAACTTATCACCTAATCGCTTCAACTCTCTCCGCATCGCTTCAAATGTTCGCACGTCCCGCTTTTCGCTACGCATCCTTGCAGGGCAGAACTCGCTGATCAAGGAGAAGTGCAATGCTCGCACGTCTCTCGTGGACGTCGCCACGTGCTTCACGGGCCTCGTCGACAACCCGTGTGACCCCGCAATGCTTCGTGACGCCATTCAGCACCTGCCACCTGTTCGAATGGCCATTCTGGCGCCGACTTCGTTCAAGGGCGTGATGGAAGCCTCGGAATTCTCGATCGCCCCGTGGCCGCGGCGATTAATGGAGCAAGAGGTGGGTGCGGCTATTCTGTACTGCCAGCTGGGCGGGAAGGAGATCGATGGCCCGGAACGCGCGGAGGCGTTGAAACGCACTTTCGAGTACATCGCCGAGAAGCTTTGCGACGTCTCTTCGTCTTCAAGGTTTGCGAGTCATGCGGATCTCACACCTACACGTACCTCGTGACGCTCATCTCCGACGGTAGCCACTTGTGTCAGTGCCGCACACCCCAGGTGATAGGGCTGTGCCGCCGCCATTTCTGGGCGGCCATGATCCACTCCCGACGCTTTGATTCCACGTCGGGCTCCTACACAAGCACTGGCTGACGGAGAAAGCGAGGGGCACACCAGAGGGTGATTGGCAATCTGCTGCCACGCCAAAATGGAGACAGGCCGGTCGCCACGGAGGAGCAGCCACAGGAACGGACGGCTTCCAAGGGCAGCATCTTCCAGTGTCGGCGGGGGGTGCAAGGCTTTCGTAGGGAGAAGCCAGACGGTGCAGACGGTACTGCTAGACCTGCGAGAGAAGGGCCCAACCGAACAGGATAACAAGTGTTGTACGCCGATGTTTCCAAGACACTAGCGCTGACATGCAATATTCTGTCTGACAGTTTATCGCCTGAAGCCGCCAAAGCTCTGGTAAACAAATTTTACGCCTCCGTCCGTACCCAAGCGCAGGCGCAGACGGGGGTAGGCGGGGTGGGAGTGTTGACAGCCTTCGTCAGGAACCCGAACGCTGTTCGTCTTCCCCGTAGAGCAGGTAACTCAAGAATACATGGTGCGGCGGGAGGAAGGGGCACCAGGGCGGGTGGCAAAAAAACCGACACTTCTGGGTCTTAAATGTATGGGTGGTTGTTGTAACTAAATATAACTTCCACCGGCTGGATGAACGTCCTGACGGAGTACTTTTCGTCTTCCTTTTTTGTGGTTTTCTTCAGCGCCTTAATAAAGCCGTTAAATTAGTCGGTAGGCATTCGATTGTTTGGGTACAACGGTGTTGATGACGATGTTGTAGCCTGGTTCGTTATAAAGGTGAAACGCAGACGAACGTAGTGAAAAAAAAGCCAAGCTGTATTTCATTACCAAACATGGGTCGAAATATAACCACTTTAGGCGACATTTTGGACGTTTTGAGATTTGTTGGAGTTGTTTCTTGAGAATGATCAAAACAATGAATGAAAACGTCCTAGTGCAGTACCCTGCCTGCTCACTACCCATGGACTCGCCCCCCAGTACATCCCAACCTCGCCGACGGGGTCCTGAATTGTCTTTGACGTTTTGCTGAATTTCTGAAAATGAAGACAAACACAACCTATGTATATATATATATATTCCAACACCTTTTCGCCACATAATCCCTGTGAAACGGGTGAAATACGGCCATTTTCGGGCCGACTGTTCGTTTTGGCGGGCATTCGGCGGCATGGTTCGAGCACATGCTGCAAAAAAATCAGGGCTTTTCACGGGTCGGGTCAAATCTCTCGGGTCGGATCGGGTTGGGTCAAATCTCGTGGGTCGGATCGGGTCGGGTCGTGTCAGCTGACCCGACCCGACCCGTGAGAATTTTGAGACGTCTTAACCCGACCCGACCCAACCCGCGAGAAGTTCGGGACGTCTTGCCCCAACCCGACCCGACCCGTGAGCTTTTGAAAACCTCCTGACCCGACCCGACCCGACCCGCGAGGGTTTGAAATTCTTCTGACCCGACCCCACCCGACCCGCCACATTTCGGGTGACCCGCCAGATGTGGGTTTCATGCGGGTCAGGTCGACTTGACCCGTGACATTTCTCACGGGTCAAAGTCGAAAAGTCACGGGTCAAAGCATGTATACATCGGTCGGTTGGTTGGTCCTTGGTCCCTCGTACGTTTCCCAGCATGTTGTGTTCTCTGGGTTTTTTACCGGCATTGTTTGCAGCTGATGATTATGTCATGTGTTGTGCGCGCGAAAAAAAAAACAAAAACGCACCCACATGCATGGGCATGCCCGTACCGCTAGACCACCGGGTCGACCCGACGAGCGACCAGAAGAGCGAGCAATTTATAAGCAACAAGTGCAATCTCTGGCCCCGGCAATCAGCCTCGCTGAGCCGCCTCCGGCAGCAAGCCCACAACCGGGGAGGTGGATCTGTCAGCAGGGGCTGCGATCCGCGAGAATGCATTGTCTGCTGCTGGTGCTTGCTGCTGCCAGGCTGCTGTTGCTGCTGTGCTGCTGCTGCTGCTGCTGCTTCGACGACGACTGCTCTTCTTGCCTTTTTACGTTTGGTCACATTTCGTACTGGTATGATAATTCTCGAGCTAGCTACTACTACTGCTGTATCTATCTTCTATCTGTGCAGTCTCCCGCCCCGGCAAACAGCCTAGCTGAGCCGCCTCCGGCAGCAAGCCTACAGCTGGGGCGGTGGGGCTGTCAGCAGGGGTTGAGATCCGCGAGAATCCGGGGTCTGCTGCTGCTGCTTGCTGCTGCCAGTGCTTGCTGCTGCCAGTGCTGCTGCTGCTGCTTCGACGACGACTGCCCTTTCTTGTCTTTTCACGTTTGGTCACATATCATACTGGTATGACCGTAATATTACTACTGTTGTTACGGCTTCAGCAGGTACGGGATTCGCGTCACAGTGCTGTATGGCTTGGCACGAGTAGCTATGGGTACTGCCTGGTGATTATTCTTCATATAGTGATGACATTTTATGATCGGAGCATCGGCGCGAGGGAGGCAGGAAGAGAAAATGTTTGTATTTAATTTGCGGACCCCCGAGCCCGACCCACGGGGCGCCTGCACGGCATCAATGGCTCGCAGCCGTAGGTTTTAAATAGGCGGATCCGCGGGCCAGATCCGCGGGTTTGACCCGCGGGTCAGCCCAAAGCAACTCGCTGGTCATTATGGCTCGACCCGCGAAGTGACCCGTATCTAGCGAGTCATGACCCGACCCGACCCGCGAGATTTTGAAAACCTCTTGACCCGACCCAACCCGACCCGCGAGTTTTTTAAACATCTTGACCCGACCCCACCCGACCCGTGATATTTTAAAACGTAATGACCCGACCCGACCCGATGCGCGAGATTTCGAAACCCCCTTGACACGAAAAAAAGCCTGAAAAAATGAGTTTAACTCACACAACGCCGAACAATTCAACAATAACGTTAAAAAACGTTGAGAAACAGATCTGACACCGTAAAGGACCCGTACAATTTTGGGTATCCTTGTGAGGCAGACGATGTGATTACGCAATAATCTGCAAATAAAAAAAGGTTTTTATTATGCTGTTGTAGTTCTGGGGAAGTTCTGTGGTTTTCAATTTCCAGCGCACGCAAATACGGGGGGGTAGGGTAAGGGCCATCCCCGGGTTTCCATAACAGTTACGGTTGGCATCCCCAAAAACAAAGAGCACAATTGAGAGCATATCCAACAAAACAAAACAAGTACGGAAGCGTATCTGACCGAAACACGCCTCAAAAAACACCTATGCTCTGCCCAAAACAAAAAGACAGCAGGAAAACAGGAACATGTAAGCATACAGCTGTGTAAAGGCGTATGTAGCACAAACGCACCCATGCACACGCCTCCGCCATACATCGACATTCATGCATCAATCAAGACCGACCGCGCGGGGCGGAGTTTCACCGTCCAACGTTGAACATGATGCCTCAACGACCCGACATGCCTACTACCAACCCCCAATACTTCAGACCCGCCCTTCGCCTACGCCGTCTCTCTCCACGCATTCACCCGTTACGAATCCATTATTTTTGTACCACAGCCATATAGGTTTGTATTCCTTTGTCCTTGCATCCTCACACTCGAGCCACACCCTGACATCGCAAGGGGTTCTTAGTGGAGCATTCAAGTACGCCCAATGCAGAATACCTCCCAGCGTAATGTTCGTAGAGTCCAAGCCTGGATGCCCTGACCGCCTTGCGGTCTGATGAGTGTTCTTCAATTCGTTGTATTAGAGGACAGAGAGGAGAGAAGGAGTAGAGAGCGGAGCGCTGGAGCTCTCATCGCATGAGAGAAAGTGCATAAATACGCCTACGAATGTTTACGCTACCTTCTACAACGTTTGTAACCGTCGTGCTGTGACGATCTAAACTAACACCCTCCCTGGCTCTTCACAGCAGTGACGAGACCGAACGGGCATCGAAAACAAAAAGCTAGGACCAAAGAACAGCTAACGACAGTCCCGAAGGAGGAAACCCGGCCACCGGGTCAAAACCCCCTGTATGTCGTATATCATGGAAACCATTGTGATTGTAATAATGGCCGCATTCAAACGATGACCATGGCCAGAAACTAAAATGCCAAGTAGCGCCCTACTCACCCATGCCCCTCAAAGTAGCGTGGGGTGGCGGCCTGACGAATTATTCCTCGCATGACTCATACATGGTACTCATCGAACAATGCTCACACCCCTTACTCATGACCCAACGGTAGGTTCAACTATAACTTAGGGTGAGATTTAAAAGAGTCGCAGCAAGGGATTTCGTCAAAATACCCGCATGCTGTTCTTCCGAAGCTACGAATTGAATTCAATTTTCTTTGCACGAAGAAGCTCTCGGACGAAATGTAACCGCACATCTATGTGCTTGCTCCGCGCAGAACTAACAGGGTTCTCTGCCAGTGCTACGGCCCCCTGATTATCTTCCAAAACTCGATCACATGATCTGGTTAACTCTGGACACATGAAAGATAATACTGCCCCCGTAAATAGAGCCTTCTTCACCCCTTCACCCAGGGCTATATACTCTGTTTTTGCGGTAGACAACGTAACGCACCTCTGCGTGCTACTTGCCCAACTGACGGCATCACCCCCCAAAGGTAATTACCGTCCCCGACACCGAGCGCCTGTCATTCGACTTATCAGCGTAGTCAGCATGGCTATATGCAGTCAGATCCAATCCCGAACCCCTTACACAAGTCAACACCATACCCCTTGTCCCGTGGAGGTATTCCATGATCTTCAGAACTGCTTTCCAGTGCCTGTCCGTAGGGTTGTGAGAATGGCGCGCCACAGCACGCACCGCATTCGAGATGTCTGGCCGCGTCATGGTCGACAGTCACATCAGACTGCCCACAGCCTCCCTGTACGGCCAGTCTCCCTTTGGTTCGCCTTCCTCTCTTGGACCTAGTTAAACGCCAGGGGTTGCGGGGATGTCATATGACAAGTTCACACCAAAACAATTGAGCATGCTTTCAACGAAAGCCTTCTGCGTGATCTCCAACTAGCCCAATTCCCAGTTACTATTGAAAGCACAACCAGTATACAAAGTTATCTCGCCTAGTTTATTCGTGGGAAACTCCGTATTTAATGCGGCATGGACGTCTCTGCATGCCTCGTCCGATCCTGCAATCACAATGACATCTACAAGAACGGCCATGATCAGTTCTACCTTGCCACCCACAACCATGCGAAAAACACAAGGATCAGTCCTACTCTGCTCCATGCCGAATTCTACCACGGTCTCTACCAGTAGTCCGGCCCACTTCCGTCCACTCTGCTTTAGACCATGTAGTGATATGTTGAGGAGAACAATCTTTCCTGACATTTCACCACACCCATCGGGTAGTTTCGTGTATATCTCGGCGTCGAGTTTCGCGCGGACAAAAGCTTGTCCTACGTCTAAATAAAAAATCTTCAGATCTTGCTCATTTGCAACGGCCGCCAGAAATGTAATTGACGCTGACGATGGAGTTGGTGTAAACGTTTGAAAGTAACCTACGTCTTGCACCTGGCTAAAGCCCCTAGTCACAAGTCTTGCTTTCGTCTTCGCTATGATGCCATCCTTGTCAGTCTTGTGCGAGAATACCCATGTTGCACCAACAGGTTTCCGCCGTCGCGGCGGAGTCGCAGCTTCGTATGTACCAGTCGTTTTGTGACCGTCCAACTCGGTTTTCATGGACTTACGCCACGCCGCCTTGTATCGTGAACGCTCTACATCTGCTACGGATTGCGGGGGTGGTTCTACATCCTCTGGAAAACCACTCGATATGCACACGTTTGACCCCCCCCGTATTTTCTTCCGCAGCAGGTCCTCCGGCCATCATGGCCATTGCATCCTCCGTCGTCCAGGATGTATTTGCCAGTGTGCCCCCAAACTCCGTCTACGTTTGCACTGCCGCAGAGATCGCGTTCTCGATCACACGCTGATGTTGAGCAGATTCATCCTGCAGGCGTTGGCTCTGACCCCGGACCCGGCCCATTACTGTCGGGGGTAGCCGTCCCCAGCTACTGAGTCCGTGAGCTTCCCTACCCGACAGGACCGCGGGGGGGCCTTCGTCGTTCCCTTGGTCGGCGCCGGAGGCTGCCGACGCGTCTGAGCCGCTTTCGTCCCTCCCTGCATGGACCGAGGAGGCGTCCTCCGCGCCCCGTTGAGACGAATCCATCGTCTCGACTGTTTCGGCCCTCCCTGCCGGGACCGAGGAGGCGTCTACCGCGCCCCCTTGAGACAAGTCTATCGTCTCGGCTGTTCCGTCCCCAGCATAGCCGGCAACAGAGCCTCCTGTGAGCGCTTTTGCAAGCACGTGTGTAGATCACCAGCATCTCCGGCAGCAGGTGTCTCCTGTGAGCGCTCCCGCAAGAACGCGTGCAGAGCAAACCCCCACGTCACGTCGAGGTCTGTCAGGCGAGCAAACGTTCGTCCTGCTCGTCCATCACCCCCCTCCCACCTCCATCTGACTTGCTCTTGCCGTCGGCCTCGGACCCCCTTTCTTCCTGGGACAGGAAGTCATGCATCTGGGTAGGTACAGGTGGTGAAGGCGACACGAGTTTCCAGGTGACATGGCGCGTGATACGCATAGTACGGTGTTTGGTCCGCACTCGTACGGCGTTTCGGGGGTAGTTAGGTGCAGGGCCCAGGTGAAAAATGCCTGTGCTTTCGGTTGAGACTTGTTTTCCCTCTTCTCCTTGCAGTGGCCAGGCTTGAGGAAAGGTAGAAGCAATACCGGGGGGGGTTACCGTACCACATCTCGTACGGTGACTTGTTTGCGGGGTTAGCGGACGTTGCTGTGCAGTTCAAAGCATCGCACGCC
This sequence comes from Undaria pinnatifida, assembly GCA_012845835.1. Lineage (NCBI taxonomy): Eukaryota > Phaeophyceae > Laminariales > Alariaceae > Undaria > Undaria pinnatifida. The sequence continues at coordinate 11,010,906 of JABAKD010000023.1, read as the reverse complement.
CAGTGCGACGCTTCAGCCCACAACGATTCAGTTGCCGGCATTTGCGCGCCGGGGAAAAGCTCACGAGCTTGAATTCGACCCGCCATTGCGGCCGTCTCAATCAAACCTAGCGCGCGCTCGGCCACCCCATTGAAGTGGGGACTGTCGGCCGTGGTGAATTCTTGCTTAATGAATCACGATCTATATAGGTCGCCAAACTTCCCCCCGCAAAATTCACTGCCCCCATCGGATCGGACGGTCACCTCCTGTGGCGGGACACCATCTGCTCGAGTATCTGAGAGGAACTGCTTGAACGTTTCCGCGGCGTCCGATTTGTGGCGCATAAGGACACCCACGTGTACCGTGAAAAATCGTCGCGCACGATGAAAGTATAACGCTTTCCCCCGTCAGACGTTACCACCTTAGGCCCACTCAAATCCACAAAAACCCTCCCAAACTTCTTATCTGCTCGAGTGTGTGTGGATTGCTTGATACCTCGACGGAGGCCTTAGCCATGGAGCACCCTTTGCACTCCAACAGCGTTCCCTCGAGGACCACCCCGTTCTGCTCCGCAGTCCTGCGGAGCAGTGCCTCGTGGGAGTGTCCAGCCGCGCAGCGGTAGTCGTTTTGTTGACAACGGGCCTGTTTGGCAGTTTTCCCGGGGCGAGTACAGCACAGGCATTTCCCCTATTATTAGTGCGGCTGCCGACCCGGTAGACGTAAAGGCTGCACATGTTCCCGGTCAACGGAAACACTATCGAACGCTCAGACTTGAGCTTGACTACACTCCCTGTGGGACGTCGTTCAAAAGTGCGACCGTGCTTCACGAGAGTGGGTAGGGAAAAAAGAAGATATCGGAGGTCTGGCACGTGCGCAACATTCGTCAGCGTTACTCGTACAAGACCGTTTCCGGATCGAAAGACAAAGTTAATATCGCCGTATCGTTCGATCGTGCGGGTTGTGCCGTCAGCAATGCGCAGTTTGAAATTGCACTCTCTATAGTTGATCATGCAATCTGCGGAAGGCGTCATGTCAGTAGACGCTCCACTATCGCAAAGCCAGGCCTCACCCCCTTCTTGCCACGGCGACTCCCCTTCCCCCTTTTTTCCCGAAACACATTTGCACTTGCCTGTCTCTCTTGCCTTGAAAGCTGAAGCCTCGACAGTATTGTAATCATCATCGTCGTCCGACGCCGCCAGCACAGCTTCCTCTTTTGATGTGGGGCAGACATCAGCAGCGTGCCCCCGTCCGTGGCATCTCCTGCATAGCTCCTCCGTGCAGTCGATCCTTCAATGGCCTTTCTTGCCACACCTGTATCATCTCACCTCGGAGGTACCACCATCCGCGGCTTTGGCGCTGATGCCATCACCGTCGGCAGCCGCAGCCGAGCCACCACCGTCCTCGTTGGTGCCTTTACCGCCACGTCCTTGCCATCCCCGACGTCCACCTTTTCCTTTTCCGCGGCCTCCACCTTTCCCGTGGGCAACGCCGCCGGTCCCGTTTCTGTGGCCACTATCGCCACCGCCGGCAAACATAGCATAGCCGGCATGGCCAGCATTGGACCCCTTCTGCCTGCTTCCAGAACGTCGGTGATGCCGTTCTCGTACAGCCTTGATGATGTCATCGCCGCCGATACTATCACGAGATGCAAGGTTCCTTGCCTCCACCTCGTATTCGGCAGGCAGAGTGCTAATGAAAATTGTGCACAGCATGTGGTCATCGGGGGTCATTCCAACTGTGCGCATTTCTGCGGCACGATCTTCGATCCTGCCCATCTCCTCTAGAGGGTTACACCCTGGCGCTATATTGAAACTTTTGAGGCTGCGGGAGTCGGATTTGGCCCCCGTCGTTTGAGGGCCGTACCACCCGAGGAGCGCGTCCCACGCTTCTCTCGGTGATGTGCACCTGTGCAAGATACTCTTGTCGCTCTTGCTCTTTAGGGACGTCGATAGGAAATTCCACGCGAGTGCATGTATGTGTACACGTATGCGGTTGTACCCCCTTCCGACAGGTACCGAGTTTTCAGTATTCAATTCCCCTACGGAAACGTACTCGGGTGGATCTGACACAAACGCAGATATAAAACCTACTCCTTTCGCGCAGTACCTGGCGTCTCTGGTCCAGGCAGTGAATCCGGGCTTTTTGCCACTAAATTGTGGGGCAGCGGTGTGTTTGAGAGCAAGTTTAGGTGAAGGCATATCATATCCTACTGCCAACTCACCGCCTGGGTATGACCCCCATTCTCCAGCCCCACTTGGCTGGTCTGGCTGACCCCTTGCTGGGCCAACCTCGACAAGAGCAGCGGCTCCCGTGCGTCTCGTCACTCCAACACTACGCGAGGCATCCCCACGAAAAGTAGTCTCTCTTGCAGCTGTTGTATATCCTCGCGCTCCGATCCCAACAGTAGCAGCACCATCAGCAGAAATATGTCGTGCCGTAGCAGTGGGTTTAGCCTCTTGATGGCTACCCCTTCAAGCAGCGCTGTCCTCGGCGCCGTTCCCCCTCACAGCAGTGAGTTCAGCCCCTCGTGGGCTGGCCCTTACCGCAGCGCTGCCCTCAGCGCTGCTGGACTCCGACGGGCCGTTGTTCCTCATGAGCTCGGCCATCATCTCCCTCATATCATGCATTATCGATGCTTGTCTCTTCTCTATCACCAACTGAAGCTCATTCCTCGGGTGCTGAATCTTATCCGAGGACTGTGCAGACATTCTTGGCTCCTGGTATCAGAACTTCCACTTTCAAGCCACTAGTGTGTTCGTAGAGTCCAGCCTGGATGCCCTGACCGCCTCGCGGCCTGACGAGTGTTCTTTACTTCGTTGTATTAAAGGACAGAGAGGAGAGAAGGAGCAGAGAGCGGAGCGCAAGAGCTCTCCTATCATGAGAGAAAGTGCATAAAAACGCCTACGAATGTATACGCAACCCTCAAACACATTTCTAACCGTCGTGCTGTGACGTTCCAAACTAACACGTAACCTGGCGTTAGGGCATCAAAAGGACAATAGTTATCCCACAGCCACTCCATAACACCGATGTCCCGGTGTCTTGCATGCGTGTGCTCGTTGAAGACAATGCTCCAGGTGCAGCTCCAGGTGCATCTCCAGGTGCAGCTCCAGCTCAAGGTGCAGATGTAGCTCGAGGTGCAGGTGCAGCTCCAGGTGCACCCCCATCAGGGAGAGGCGCTCCGATCCCGCCGGCCTGAACTCCGGCCACAGCATCACGCCAACAAGCACAAAACGAAATGAACAAATACGAACCACTGCTGTCACCTATGCTATCATACGCACATGTTGGGATGGACGGAATATGTACCGCAGTAACGCGCCCCACATCTTGGCAGTGGTACAGGTACAGGCATGGAGTCGTCAGTTTATAGTCGACACGGTGGGGGCAACGGCAGCCCGTCATTTTTCAAGTGACCTCTAGTTCACCTGCTGTGCTAGGCCGGCGCTCATTGGAGGGGTTGCTGCCGCGCAGGTTCAGGTGCAGGTGCAGGTGAAGTTCCTTCAGGGAGGGAGAGGCGCTCCGATCCCGCCGGCTTGAACTCCTGCAACAACACCATGCCATCCACCACCGAGCACAAAACGAAAGCAAAAGGTTTGAACAACTGCTGTAGTACCAGGTACGTATAAGATTCGTCCGTACAGCAGCAGATAAGAAACAGAGGTCTACGATAGAACCACTCACATCTGGCCTTGTGTAGCATAGGTAGAGGGTTGTAAGGAAACTACCCCACCCGCTTGTGTCCCCCTTGACCTGCGTTCTGCCGGTTTTGACAGAATAGTGCTCGTGATGTCGATGCATCGACGCTACCCTGGTTCGATGCTGTCAACGTAAATGAACTTGCAGTTTGTTGCGGTTCGCTCTCCCGAGCGGATCTATCACCGCTGCCTCCACCGGTACTTCCATCGCTACCTCCACCGTCATGATATTCGTCGTTGCTGCCTCCAATGCCCCCACCGCTGCCTCCGCCATCACTACCCACCTCGTCGCATCGACAGATGGCAGGCTCCAAGAAACGAAACTAGTCAAACTACAACCGCTGCTACACGGAGGCGCCTTGGCTCGGGACCACGGAAACGAGCCCGGTGGTCGTGGGTTAGGAGAGCCGCAACTAGACATACCAAAGTGTGCATAACCGCCACACCTGCTTGGTGCTGAGGATCCGGCTGTGGTGTCCGTTGCCTGGTGTCTGCGCTGCACGCGGTCCCGCTTGCGGCTTCTCTTCTCTCCCTGAGAGACACGGCGCGATCACAGCGCGTAGCTAGGTGCAATCAACTGAAATCTGGAATAGGTTGTGCAGGCGTTTTTTGTGTTGGCAGGCTATTCCTTCCTGCCAATGTTGGCAAATTCCCCGGCGCCGATCCTGAACAAGCTCATGATCCCTTCGTTTTTATTTTGAATATCGCCTTTACTAAACAAGCTATTCCAGCTCTGATCCGAAGAAAAAGCGCAACATGATAGACGGGACGATAAATAAAGACATGTATACCTTGTGCCTGGTAATAACGGTGCAGATGATAACGTGGGTTCTAGAGGCTGGAATTGAGTCCGAGATTTTTTTGTGGCCCACGTTTGGTTCCAGTGATAGGAGAGAGGATATTTCACGAACAGCCCTGACACTAGCACTATTAATAGCTCCAAGATCTCAATGGATTACAGCGTTTCAACATGGATGTCGGAGAAGGCTGTACGTGGAAGTGCACGCCAGAATTAGATCCTCCTCCTAATCTGCAAATCGGGTACTAAAGAGGGAACTACGGTATATTAATATAGGCGGGGTGTGTCAGGCATTGTAAACATCTTTCAAACACATACTTATCTTCATTCGATGTAAGAATGCACCTTGTTTATACCGGGTACGGACGTTTCAACGAGCAGGGGCGTGACTTTCCGGGCACCGAGAGCAACACCCTTTTCGTCGGCGCTCAAAGAAGAGTACAATATGTTCTTGGAAAAGTACAGGTACGTAGCATACCAAGGGTGCACAAAAAAAACAAAATCGCACCTAAGTATCAATTTTTTTTTTTCGCCCTTCCAGAGGGGGGGGGGTTGCGAAGATCCCATCCCCCCCCCATTACGCCACATAATTTCCTATGCAAAGAATCCCAATTCTAAATCCTATATAGTAAAGGGGCAGGGGGGGTATTATAGAGCAGACAGGCAGCCCCCTGGTCGCGCAGCAGCAGCCTGCGTACCAGCTACGCACAGCGCAGAGCAGCGGAGAAAAAGGAAGAGAGCAAAAGAGAGTGGTCACAATGAGCACAGCCTCCACGGTGAAGTGACCCCTGCTACTGCCCTCCTTCGACAAGACAGCTTGGCTACAAAGCGTCTGCGGAAAGCCGGCCGATGGCGACGACTTCATCTGTTGCTGCGGAGCCAACTTCGGTGACAGTTCAGGAATGGACGATGGCCAGACCATTGAGCATGAGTGTTCGGAACAGCACAGAAAGTGAGTGGAGAGGTATGATGGCTTTAGTGTGATATTGGAGGGTATCGTGTACCTCGCAGCAGTAGCAGCGGCAAGCACTGGAAAGACAAAACTCTGGTTTATCATATGTAAACGTGCTCACCATCGAGCAGTGTGTGTGTCGTGCGCTGCCTCCTCTCCAATAACTGACAACATCAGCTGTAGCAGAAGCCTAGCCTTGGCAGCAGTAGCAGCAGCAGCAGAGCAGTAATATCAGAAGCCGTAGCCGCATGATCAAAATCGCCAAAAACAACGCGCACGAAATGCGAACCAACCAGGTTACTCCGCGTCCCTGTTGGTCCCTGCATGCCTTTCGCAAAAAAAATCGCCGCAAAGACTAGCAGCGGCAACTGGGTGAACAAGAAATGCAAGCGCGATTTCGGACGCAATATAGAGCAACTGAGTCGGACCCATATGGAGACTCACGAGCAGTCGCTTCAGCACAAGTGAGGACTTGTGAGGACAGCAGTTGTTGCATTCGCTAGCACAAGCAGCTTCGACAAAAAATTGAAAACGTCAGCTGTGAGTCCGACCGATCGAATGGTTCCAACTCAACTTTGCAAGCTGCGTGGTGCATTCGATCTATGTTTCATTTATGATATGATGTTTGTGACATATACCTGGTTGTTAATACACTGCTTCACAATTTTTACGGGAGGTCGGTTGCGCGTGTTCAGCAGTTGGGGAAATGCCACGCTGGACGTAATTTAGTCGCGCAGTGTGTGAGGCTGCAGGCCTTGTCGATGTGTGTATGTGAAAAGCAGGAGCAAATTCGTTTTTTTTTTCCATTGCTGATCAATTGCTTCTGCTCATGTCGCAAGTTGCATGTCGACCAACGTGTGTCAACAGGGGTGCTGGTGCCGTGGCGGCGGTGGGGAGCGGGCGCACATTGCTGGATTTTTTCAAACCGAAGAGCGCCACGGACGGCGCGAAGAAGTCGCCGGTGTTGATGGACAGAAGCGGCGGGGGCTCAAGCGGTGACGCTGACGTGATGGCGACAGGAGATGTGAGCAGGGGTGAGGGTGGTGCGGGCGCGGGCAGTGACGCCGACGTGGCTGTGATGGGAGTTGTGAGCAAGGGTGAGGGTGGTGCGGGCGCGGCAGTATCGCTGACGTGGTTGCGACGGGAGTTGTGAACGGGCTTGAGTATTGTGAGGGCGCGGGCATTGATATGGATGGTTTTTTCTCCGACGCTGCAGACGGGAGTGGTCCCGCCGATAGGACGCTTGTCCACGCTCCCATCTACTGCGCGGGATTACGTGCGGCTGTCCGGGAGCCTGTTCTCCAACACTACCCATCAACTCTCCATGGTATTGGCAACCAGGGGGTGTCGTGGGAGGCTCGGATAATCCTGAATCGCGTGTCTCTCCACGCGGTGCCAACCGTCTCCCCCGGCATCTTGAGCCCAGGCTGTGCGGGAACGGTGGAACAACTAGGAGGCAAGTGCGCGCCGTGTTTGGACATCAAGGGCACCAAGGCTTACAGGGTTTTGTGCCCAAGCGCGGCGCATGCCCACCATTGAATATTTCTGACTACATTGACCACCTTGCATTGACGCAAGGATTTACATAACTAAACAACCCGAAGTACAGTTTGACATCCCTTGCTCTTGAAATGTTGGCTTGCTTGCCAAGCCTCCTTGTTAACGCAAGAGTGTGCGGTAAACCATCCACAGGGGCACGGCCAAGAAACAAACCACCAAGCAAGGAAACAAAGTAAAAACACCATTGTGGAAAAATATTTTGTTTTGGGCCTCGGGGGGGGGAGGGGGGGTTATGTGTGCGGGATGACTTCCTTTTGGGCCCTCGAGCATACCGTTTTTTTTTTTTCCCGAACATGCTGGGAGAAACCTCGAGTTGTCAGGGGGTTCCATTGGGGCAATTTGATACTGTTATGGAAATGTTAGTACATAGTCATTATTAGCCAATGTTCAGTAGCACTACTCTTGTGTATCGTAGATCTCATATGTGTCAGTTCGAGTGTAACGTACGTATGTGCGCAGAGGAACTACTTCCGTAAGATTCTCCGCTTGATATCCAGGCACCTCACTCTCTCCTGTGGCTTTCTCTTGTAGATATTTCCGGATCATAGCTGTCCCGGTCATCTCTGGAAAGAAGCCGTCGTCTGGGCACCTTCAACTCTGCGGTTTATATCTGTGTGTATTGGCCAAATTAAGCGCCACCGTTGTACTATTCAACATCGTCTCTACATCTCGGAAGCACTTCGTCTTCCAGGCTATTCTTTCGCTCCGTGACATCACCTCGACTAACGTCGACGGCACAGCCTCTCAAACCACCTTGCAAGGGTATCACACATTATCCATGACAGATACAATTGTCTGTGTGTGCCACAATATAAACTGATATTTCCAACCGTCAACACCCAGGATAACCAGCCAGTGTCCGCGCCGATGCCTCCTCCTAGAGAGACAAGCTCTGCAGTCATAAACATGACACAGAGACATAGTCTACACATCGCTAAAAAAAACAGTAATAGTTTTTGGCCAGATGCAATGCCAAAATCAATGGATACGATAGAAAGCGGAACTCAACCCTTTTGGAGGTTCAGAGGGGAAAATGAAGATGAAAATTGATTACAGTCATCGGGCACTGCTGACTGGGGGAGGATATCATTGGTCTCCGAAAGTACAACGTTGCAAAGGGGTCGTACGGAACGGGTGCGGCATAATCGTACTTGTACTGCTTTGCGCTCACCCTACGTACTCCTAGACGCCTGAAACTGTGGCAATCACCGTTGTGTTGCCATTGTACATAACAATAAGCCAGCACACCAGACAACTCACGAAGGACTCAGGAAGAGAAAGAAGAAAACAAATAAAAGAAAAAAAGAAGGACAGACAGGAGATGAACGCAGGGAAGGTGAGAAAAGGTGCCCAGAAGACAAGACACTGGAGTGAGTGAAACAAAAGCACGGCGAGACTAAGCAAAAAAATCTAAAACCGAAAAAGAAAACAAGGCATATAACCGAAAAAGATAACAAGGCACACAACACCACCCTGCCAGCGTCGGGGGTAGCGACCCTACTAGGTTCCAAATGCACCTAATAATGTATGAGCAGGAGTATTTTGCCGCTGGTCTATCACCTTCCTACTGTTTCTGACTAGATATTGGAGGGCCCATACCGCCATCATCGCCCCCAAACCTATGTACACGATGCAAATACAACGAATCTAGGTATACTTGGAGCAAGTATCATAAGAGTCATCCACGGTAGAGGTGCAGCGGAAGTTTCTGACCTCATAACATGAAGAGCTCAACATTTCGCCCCAGTCACGACTTCGAAGGCATCCAATCGCATAATCAGATATCACTTCCATGCGCTGTTAGTTTTAAAACAATACCGGTCAAAGTGTCAGAACATCTGGTAGTTTCTCACTTGAGGAGCTGAGCCGGCCACAAAAAACATACAAGTATGCCCCAAAAACTGCAACCCCTACCGTTAGTAGGTGCTGTAAGATGACTCGCAGCAGCAACCTACAAAACACCACCCGACCGGTGTCGACACAGCACCCAAACTGGGTCCGAGTTTAAGTTCCATAGGGATAGAGGCACTACTACCTGGTCTGCCCCCTGCTCCCTGTATATCTGACGATAACGATCTCCATACCGGCTGCCTATACACCGGTACAACTGCCTCCATGTCGCCCAAGGATATCCAAAAGGGCGACAGAATGGGCAAAGGAAAGTGGGACGAAGAAAGGGACGTAACGGGAAACTGATCTAGCAAGAACAAATCAGCGCGGAGGCGGAAATACCGCAGTTTCGGCGTCACCGCCCCCCCCCCCCACGCGAGAGGGATGTGACAAACAATTCAAAAACGCAAACCGATAGATACACCACAAACTAAGACACCACGGACAGGCGACGGGCTCTCAGCCAACGCCACAACGCCAAACCGAATCGGACTCGAGGTAGTCATCCCGGTGCGTGGCGCTCAAGAGCAAGAAGGAGGGGGCGGGGGGCGGGTGGCAGGTAAACCGCAATCGAACAAGGCTGGAAGACGGCAGACAGGGTAACAAGGCATCAGGTCGACTAGTGGGTGGAACCTGTCTACGCAACTTCAAACTTCTGCGGCTACCGCGAGTTCGACATTGTCCATTGTCCCTTAGTGTCCAACCCCTCTATTCAATATGCCACGATTTGTATCCAGCCATGTTGACCTCTCTCAAATCGGTATTTCTCGAAAAACTGGTAGAATAGCTCTAAAACCGTACCCGCTGTATTTACGTTATGTATTTTGCGTAATTTGGCCACGCGTGGTGATGCATTGACTTGCTCTCGCAGTGTCTATATAGACTTGTGTGGTTGCATGTAATTGCGCTCCTCAATCCGCCCCAACAGCAGTGGTATAGGTGCTTCGGAAACTTGGTATTCTAATCATTCTCGCCCTCCTGTTATTACACTGAGCACCGAGAAATCCGCACATTTGTTCTCATATCACTCGAATTTTTCCTTGGGGAAGCGACAGCGATAGCACTGAAGTCTTAGATTGCTGTCGACGGGAATAGGAAGGAGGGGGCAGACCGTGAGACTGGATTCTCGGTTCGTCAAAGTGGAAACGAGGGGGAAACCTATTATGCTCTTGTGGCCCCTCTGAGGTACGGATACGATCTTTTTTGTTTTCCCTTGGCCTTATTTCTCTTTCTTTCTTTTTTCCTTTTTTGTTTCTTCCTCCTTGTCTATCTTGCTTCCTTTCGTCGCCGCGCTGGTAGTGATGCGCCAGACGCTTTCTACAAACATCTTACGCGGCACAGAAATAAGAGACCATCGACGGGGACAGGATATATATATTATGTTGGTTCGACACGTTTCTTTGCGTCCGACTGGTTTGTTATCTCATTTCAGGAACTCGTCCTTCTGATTGCTATTTTTTAGCTGTTTTCCGTCCCATTTTTCTTTGGCTTGGTCTTTAGTGTGATATTTGTAGCACATTTGCGGACACTTCATTTTCTTTCGTCAATTCAGCTGCGCGATTGCTTTGTTTATCTGTTTCACGATGTGCGAACACGTAGCCAACTTAGGATAAACAATCAAGACGGACAAGGGCTTTCTGATTATGTCTTTAGAAAGAAAGGAAAGAACGGTACTTATCGTGAGAACGGCACACACTGACGGGCAAGTTGTACGTTATACATTATGTCGGTCTCCTGCACTACTTGCATTTGTCGTGTAAGCTCATGAAGGCTTCCGTGCAAGCTTTCACCGCTTCCATGGAAGCGGTGGAAGCCCCCATGAAAGCTTCCATGAAAGATATGGAAGCTTCCACGAAAGTAATTCCCACGGGAGCTTCCACGAAAGCTTCCACGAAGGCTTCCATGGAAGCAATTTTCAAAGAAGCTTCCACGAAAGCTGCTACGGAAGCTTCCACGGAAGTATTTTGCGCGAAAGCTTCCACGAAAGATTCCACGAAGGCTTCCATGGAAGTAACACTTCCACGAAACGTTTCATGCAAGTAAACGCCACAGAAGCAACGTCCACGAAAGCTTCCATGGAAGCTTTCGTGGAAGAACCTTCCATGGAACATTCCACTACAGCTTCCACGAAAACTTCCGTGGATGTTACTTCCACGGACGCTTTCGTAACTTCCACATGAGCTTCCATAGAAGCTTCCACGGAGGTAATTTGCACGAAAGATTCCACGAAAGCTTCTACGAAAGTTTCAATGAAAGTTACTTCCACGAAAGCTTTCACGAAAGCTTTCATGGGGGTGACTTCACGTACTTCAACGGAAGCCTTCGTAATTCCCACGGAAGTTTTCATGGAAGTAACTCCCACCAAAGCTTCCACGAAAGCTTCCGTAGCAACGTTCATGGAAGCAACTTTCACGAAAGCTTCCACGAAAGCTTCCATGGAAGTTATTGTCACGGAAGCCTTCGTAACTTCCACAGAAGCGTCCACGGAAGCTTCAATGAAAGTAACCTTCACGAAAGCTTCCACGAAAGCTCCCATGGAAGTAACTTTCACGAAAGCGTCCACGAAAGATTGCATGGAAGAAATTTCAACCGAAGATTCCATGGAAGTTAACCCTACGAAAGCTTCCACGAAAGCTTTCGTGGAAGCAACGTTCACGAAACCATGGAAGTAACTTCCACGGAAGCCTTCGTAACCTCCACAGAAGCGTCCACGAAGCTTCCATGAAAGTAACCTTCACGAAAGCCTCCACGACAGCTCCCATGGAAGTAACTTTCACGGAAGTTTCCACGAAAGCTTCCATTGAAGTAATTTCCACCAAAGCTTCCATGGAAGTAACTTCCACGAAAGCTTCCACGAAAAGTTTTCTTGGAAGTAACCTTCCCGAAACCATGGAAGTAACTTCCACGGAAGCCTTCGTATTTTTCACGGAAGCGTCCACGGAATCCTTCGTAACTTCCACGGAAGCTTCCACGAAAGCTCCCATTGAAGTAACTGTCACGAAAACTTCCAACAAAGTTTCCATGGAAGCAACTTCCACCAAAGTTTCCACAGAAGTAACTCCCACGAAAGCCTCCGTGGAAGTAACTCCCACCAAAGCTTCCACGGAAGTAACATCCACGAAAGCTTCCATCGAAGTAACTTTCACCAAAGCTTCCACGAAAGATTCAATGGAAGTAACTTCCACGGGAGGTTCCACGAAAACTTCCACGGATTAGAAAGCTTATACGAAAGCATTTCCACGGATTGTTTACGTTTTTGTTCCATGGAAGCAAGCGGCAGCTTCCACGGAAGGTCGGACAAAAACATTAAGGAAAATCGGACGAACGCTTTCACGGAATATCGGACGAAAGCTTCCACGGAAGCTTCCAACAAAGCTTCCACGAAAACGTCCACGAACTCCAAAGCTTCCACGAAATCGCTTTCGAAGATTTACGTTTTAGTCCCATGGAAGCAAGTGGAAGCTCCCACGGAAGGTGGGAAGCTCACCGGCTTCCACGAAAGCTTTCACGAACGGTTTCCGTGAAAGCTTTGAAAGTAGCTTCCAGGAAAGATTGGAAGGTACATCCACCGAATTTTACGTTTTACTTCCACGTAAGCTTCCGCAGCTTCCACGGGATCTGAGCGGCTTCCACGACAGCTCCCACTGAAACCCACTCCCATGGAATGTTTGGTGGAAGAAATTAACATGTTTAAAAGTAATAACACATCCATAAAAGGGGTATATAATTTAATTTCATGTCAACTTGTCATGGAAGTAAAACGTTAGCTTGCGTGGAAGTAGCTTCCACGAAAGCTTCCACTTCCATTGAGTTTATTTTATAATGCTTCCGTGGGAGTAAATTATTTCATATTTTTTTATATATATTTATCGCCCCTACGAGTACCACTAGAGTCGGCCGAGGTAAGGTTTTTCCCGAGGCCACAACTCTACCAGTCGGTAGTGCACTGACTGGCTGCCGGCTGCTGCAATGCAGCTGGCACGAGAGAGGTGAACCAGCAAACACAAATCGAACCGGATTCCGGCATCGGCACACCCAGAGAGACATACTGACCGACCATGCGTGGCAGAGCTTCACACAGGAGCATTCAGATGATGCCACACGATGGGGCGGGAATATTATGGTATTCGTACTGTTTTTGTGCACGCTGCACTTTGTTTTCTCTGCAGATTGTGCCACAGGTTCGAGGAAGACAGAGTTAGTTGCCAGTTGTCGTGCAAAAAGTGAAAGTTGGTAGGTCTGACGCATACTTCAAAAACAAATGCAAGATGCACCTTGTCCGCCTCCATCTAAAACATCAGCTGTTGGCACAGAAGGACAGTAGCTGTGCCCGAACCTGCAAGGAAACGCCAGCTGTGACGTTAAATACTACACCAAAAGCCCACCAGCATGCACGGAAGTCAGATGGACCAGCATAAAAAAGCTTCAAACGCCCGTCAGCAGGTAACAAAACTATGAACGGCCCGCCAGCAGGCACGGAAGCGTTACCGGCCAGCCGCATTGAATTCATACTTGGTTCGATCCTGTCTGGTGAGGTATTTCGTATATTTTGTGTTCAATGTGATCGATGGTGTGCGTTACGTTGGGCTCCGGCACCCCACCCGTGTGTAAGAGCGGATACTGCGCAGACAAAACCCCTTTTTCCCTAGCGTTGATCTCGGCGTAATAGGGTGCTTCCAACCTCACGCCCCCTGCCCGTGACCGACGCCACCATACCAAAATCGAGGTCGTATTACCGATGACAATGGAAGCGCGATGCTGCTAAGTTTATTATCCGACATCTTGCAAGAAGAAATCGTGCAAAGATACCCCCGTGCCGCTCCTGTGGTGAAAACGGAACGGAAGGACAAGTTTGTCGCAAATTTTCTACACAGCAGCGCCCAAATAAATGTTTCTATCACACGCCCAGCTTGCGCCAGCCAAATATCACAGCCGTATTCTTTACACTGTGACGAGAGTGTAGGTCAGAGCGCCTCACCGGCGTCCGCCGTTGACATTCCATGGCGCAGTTGCTCGTTTCGTCCATCGTTGTCTGTCGCAGACGTTAAATCTTGCCGTCTCAGACTATTATTTCGCCGATTGTTTCTAAGGTCGTTTTGGCCCTACATGTGCCCACTGTGCATGTTCGCTCTGTCGCTTTTTATATTTTGGAACTTGTGTGGTGAACATCAGTGGTCATGTGTGAACCACGTTCCCGCTTCGTTGATGACTCAGGTTCCGCTGGAAAGTATTGTTTGACGTCATGACGCGGCGCCGGGCGCTATGCAAACATGCCCTACCTCAGGTTGTACACGTTATTACCGGCTAAGGTATGGGCGTTCCGAGCCCTCACAACTCCCCGGTACAAGCGGATAGTGTGCCACTCCTAATCCACCTTCGGCGTGCAACCTGTCGACGGCGATTCGTGGGTCCGTGGGCACCACACCGACAAGCGGAGGCTAGATCGGGCATCGAATACTACCCATTGACATCACAATTGCTATAGTTCCTTCGCTGCCAAGCACGTCACCCCCAGAGAGTTTCATCCAACCCTTGTCCTGCCGTCCGCCGTTCCCCGCTCACCGTCCCACACCCAAACGTTTCTCCCTCCTTCTCCCTGGGAATCATGTGCGTGTCGTCTCGTGATCATAGCACCCGCCACCTCCATACGATCAATGGTACTTGGGCCCCCACCCCGCCCACCCACTGCGAGGAGGACGTCCTCTGTCTCCAATGCTTTATCGTCGAAGGTTGGATTTTTGTCAAGCAAGGTCCTAGCTAAGAGGCACTCGTTTCTCACCAAAACGCACAGGTAAAGGAAGGGCTCCGCCAGCACTCGAGGCATCTGCTTGACAATGTGCCCGAACCCTGACAAAATGGAGCAACAAGCACGGTGCATATTACGACGTCGTCATGTTGAGACAGATTATTATTTCGCCTTTTAAGCCCTTCGCGTAATATCGTCGCGTCTGTGTCACAGCAACGGTGGAGGCGTATGGTCATGTCGTTTCACGTCGTATATGAACGTCGTCTGCGAGGTACCCACTGAGAATCGTGAATCTACAGTAGGAACAAGGAGCCGATGCTTGGTCTGCTGTGCTCCCGACGAAGCTCTAGCCTTGGTGTAAACTTGCGCAAGCGGCCTTTCACGGAACTTCCGGAGTCAATGTCGTCATCTGTATCGCCGAGGGTCGACTTGGCATGGTTAACGACTGAGGCGACCGCTTCGTCAACAGAGAAGGAAACTAGGCAATGCGTAGAGCAGGCATACCGTGGATCCACGAGTTTCTGCTTTCCGCCATGGAACTATTCCACAAGAAACATTCGTTGCCGTCATTGTCAACGCCTCATAACGTCGGATCATCCCGCGCCTCGGGAGAGCAGAAAACGTCGCAGTCCGCCTCCGAACGCCGCCGGAAATGGAACCGAAATTGTTGCGTGTTTTCCGCCAAGGTACAAGAAACGCACGCGTGACGTAATGTTAGGCACCGTTTCGTATGTACTTTTGGAGAAGCCGTTAAATATGGGTATACGTTGCGGCGCGTGCTACCATAGAGGTAGCACTTTAAGTCTGAAATATTTCCGAGTGACGGGCCCCTTAACCCTAAATCGTCAGAAACAGCCCACGTGCTTGTAGTGGGTTTCGTTGTGCACGTAGACCATGGTATTTTTCATTCCGTACCAGTTCCCGTTTTCTCCGAATCATTTTTGGGATAGATCATAAACCCCCGGATTGAAGAATCTAAAGAAAACCCTGCTGCACCTCCATGGTAGCACGCATCTTGCCCGCTGTTGACGTCTTATCACGCCAATAGTGGCATGCTCGTGTAGAGGACCCCAACATATATGTCTACCTCGAGCCCTTCGATACTTGAGCACACGTCTAAGCCAACATAAATCGTGATTAATGTGGGGTCGAAGCGCCATGTAAACAATACCTTCGTCGTTTCCACGCACGGAACGTTGAACACGTCGAACCCATCCCCGACCCTTGCATCGCAAGTAATGAAGGCCAACGCACGGCAAGATTTACCGACAACGAAGGGCTTGCCTAAATCGGGATAGGACCATTTTACCTGTCCACAAGGTGACGAGTTCCCAGCCAGGAGTCGTCGGGATGATTCAAGCGGTAGCGCCGTAGAGCACAGCCCTTGTCGTAGACGATCAATCCCGGCCGGCTGGCGGGGCCTTCCCAGATGGAGTCCAGGCAACCGGCCACGACCTCCATTCGCTCGTGTTCCCAAAACGGACCCAACCCCGGCGATGATGCCGCAGTTCAGAGTCGCTATGAAGTTTCCGTGCTTGCGATGGGTAGAAAAAATCAGCCGGAGTGGTCGCGCTTCGTAGGGCTTGGCTCCGCGTGGGATGGCGGCCAGGACGTCCGTTGCAGCGACGGCATAGGCGGGGGAGAAAACGTGTCAGTAGTGCAAATATTCCATGCAAGAGGGTGGAACGCTTGCATGGTGCGATCGTCAATTGGTGACCCCAATGGCACGCGACGTTAGCTACATGGCTGGACGTAAACGACTTCTTGGGCCCCCTGATAAACGGTTACTTGGCAATATCTATTCTTCCTGCTAAAGCGTAGGTACGGATTACATGACATCGAACCTTCGCCCGCGCAGAAAATCTGGAAGAAACAGTGGAATCAACGTGCCATTTCTCCACAACGAGATCGCCACGACGCCTACGTCGCTATGTTTCGGCGCGTGGAGGTCACCACACGTTCCTTGCAGATATACAACGTTATGGGTCGTGGGTTGAAGTTGGTAGGCGTGGGGTGCGTGGGTTGTGTTGTTATCGTCGGGCGTGTTTGGCGTGCTAAGGCCGTGTTGCCTCCGGTGCATCCCCGATCTTGATTTCTCTTCCGGAATGTGGTGCACGTCATGGACAGTTCGACCTGACCGCGGGTTGCAGATGTACCATACCCGTCAAATGACACGCGCGCCAGTGCCTCTAATCCCAAGGTATAAAGGTGCGGCGCACGAACGTCGGGGTGGGTGGGTGGCCGTTGTTATGGTCTTCATTTGCAAGCATGGCCTTCACCGTACCAACTAACACCTATTTTGCAATACGCCCGGGAGAGTAGTTCGTCGGACCCGCGGAAACGTCCCCGGGCCAACTTGGCTTCGTCGAGACCTCCCCCGTCATCGTACCTCCGCCACTGTAGTTTAGCGTTTCCAAAACACAGAAGAGGACGTGCCAGTATATATTGGCAGAAGGAATTATGATGTAGCACGCCGGTACCGGTGCCACGAAATGAGATGGGTACACCACCAATGACGCACACACTTAAGGTGAATGATGACCACGTAGACTCGGTGGAAAGCGTGGGTCACGCCCGTCCCGTGACTCGTTGCTGCCGACATCAGCGTCAGGAGCGGGAACGGAGGCTGTTTAATGGTTAGACGGGGGCTTTCACTTCCACAGTCCACAACTACGATCAAACAACCTCGTCACGTCTTTTAAGGGAAATAACGTGCCTTAGCGACGGTACGAGAAACCGTCGGGGTTGAGGGCGACTTATTCTTGGAAGGATCTCCAACTTATAGAGCGCGTGCCAACATTCCACCCGGCGTTATGTTTTTGTTTAATTCGTCACAAGTACAGTGGGTGCGGCAGGCTTCAGAGCTTTGGGTGCTGTGATTGAAACCGTCTTCAAAAGCGGGTGGAGGTAGGGCTCGCTGCATACACAGCACGAAGCACTCACCGTGCGTGACGAGTGATTTTTCGGCGTTGGCCTGAACACTGACTACGGGCTGGATAGTTGGCGGTTACCGACAAAAAATAATAGCGAATTAGCCAACGGACAGTTGGAGCGGCCGGTACAGAGGTTCAACACCTATGTTTTGGAGAGCACAGCAACAACAATTTACGGTGTAAGCGACGACCTCCGAAGCACGCATAGAAGCACGGCCAAACGCTTGAAAGCGATGACAGGCATGTCTCCGCCTAACATGGCCCAGGCGCACCAATTTGAAGAGGGTCTTAGGCCCAATGGGTCGCCACCACATAGTCTCGTGAGGCTCCTTGTAGGGCCCGTGGTACATTTTGATATGCAATTTTCTGGACATAACTCAGAGCCTACTTGTTTTTTTAAACCGTCAAATTTCTATGCCGCCGTCAGTCTTCATTCCGACGTCCAACGGGTAGATGTCGTCCCTTCCTCCGCCCATCATGTTATGCGTAGTCGACACTTGTCACTGACAATACGTCGGGCGCCGAACGTGCTCGAGGGAGATGTCAGCGTCCTAAGTGTGGTCGACCCAAGCTAGCAGTCGACAAGAAATGAAGTCGGTTGTTAAAACTATTCGGTGACGACTTGTACAGAGCGTGCCAATTGATTTAACTGGCACTATGGAGAGCACGAAGCGGAAGACACGCAGAAGTCAGGCAAAGACCAAACATACCAAGGTTCACAGCAGGTACCCACAGCAGTAGCAGACACCGACATCAGTCGCAAGAGAGGAGTAGCGACAGCAGCGACGCACCAGACGCGTAAACTCCGACCAAGACACTACGAGGAGGGACGTGTCTCCCACTGAAAACATAATTAGTCGGTGTGTCTTATGCGCGGTTTGGGTGGGTGGGTGGGTGGGTGTGCTGAGGGCGAGAGGATGACAGTCGTTGTTTTGAAATGTGGGGGCTCTTGGACAAGGCTGTGTTTATTAAGAGAGGATTTATTTCCGCCGTCCTGGTTACAAATAAATGCGATATCTCTTCGTAAAACATCTCCGAAGACCATGAAGCCTGGCACAAGGGAAACCGCGAAAGCTCATAGCAAACACCGGCAGTAGTCGCAAGAGAGGAGCAGCATAAGCAGCGAGGCAGGGGCCGCAGGAGAAAGAGATGTGGCTATGCGTAGGTGTGGACAAAAAAGGCTGGTGAAAGCTGCGGATGGCGTAAAGGCCTTGATGCGTATTCATCCCATACTCTGGACTGGCGTCCGTTATTCGTATGCATTGAATTCGTCACCGTATTGCTGATAGATGCGAAAGGTGGGATACGCTAGGAACGTTTTGTGATATTTGTCTCACCCCTCTTTTCCCACTGCCGGCTGTGGCGTTGCTTAGGTTGCTGCGGTGCAGCGTTATTGGTTACGGGTATGAAGCATGTCGTGGACCCTAAGGTTAACGTCATGGCGTCGGCTCTCTCTACCTCTAGCCTCTACTGAACCCGTGCAATCTGTTGCTTGTTTGTTGAAAACTGGATGACGCAGTTCCATATTGATGTCTTCAGGCCTCGCCTGCATCAGCGCTAGTTTTTTGTGTGGGTATATTGTGGTGTCGGGAGGGGGGCGTACGGACTCGTGCACGGTGGGAAGGGGTGACGTTGTTCCAACGCCTCCCTCATCGCTTTATGTCGGTGAGTAAGGGCTTTCTCGTAAAGTTGTACTTTCTTGCGATGGATGCATGCTATTGACTTCCTGTGACGTTCTCCCGCGTAGGAAGCATCGATGGAATTTGAAGGCTTGCATAGTACAAAGCACGCACGGTCGGGAGGACCGGGGGTCCGCCTTTTTCTGTGTTTCTCCACGACCAACGAGGAACCTATCGACGGCCACTACTTACAATCTACTCTAAGGAACGACATATCCATCATGTCGTAAGCCGACTACCGCCAGAAAAAGGCTACGGGATAGCTGCGTGGATAATTTGAAACGTCTGGGCGGCGTCCTGCGCGATTCTCTGACATACCTCAGCTTACACGAATCCTTGCAAACATCGTGAAAAAAGTGGATTCGTGACAGATACCAGCAAGATTACCCAGTGACAATGCACAGCTATTGATATCGAACTTATTGGTACTGCTATTCTGCAGACATAACAATGTGATCATTCTGAAACATTCTGCGCCCTATCGCGACCGCACGAGAAG
Source organism: Undaria pinnatifida (assembly GCA_012845835.1). Lineage (NCBI taxonomy): Eukaryota > Phaeophyceae > Laminariales > Alariaceae > Undaria > Undaria pinnatifida. Next base: position 10,991,171 of record JABAKD010000023.1, on the reverse strand, counting down.
TGGACAGCCCGATTTACCCAGCCGCATATTGACGCTGCAAGATTTTTGTCGCATTGCCGCGCCCTGTGAATTATGCCTCTCACTTTCTTTCACCCAACAAGACACAATTTCTGCCCTTGCGGTTTACTCTCTACAGGTGTCCACGCTCAACACTTCTCGAGCGTTTGGCTGTGGATATTTTCTCTCACCCAACCATGCGGGTGGGAAGTCATTTATTCATATTATTGCCATATTGTATACGTATGTTCGCCCTCAAGACACCTCGAGTCGATCGTTTGGCTGTGAAAATTATGTATCCCTCGGTAGTCCGCGTGGAGAATCACTGGTTCATTATGCCACGTATAATTTATCGTGCACATACCATCGTTTGGCTGTGAAGCTTATCTCTCACCGAGCAGTCCGCATTGGGAATCACTCGTTCATTATGCCAAATAGTATATATCGTACACGTACACGTCAATCTGAAATTTTAATCTGCACCACACCTCAAACGCGCGATAGGTACTAGCGAGAATTTCTCAGTTTCTCGGGATGAGCAATATCTCACACGTGCAATGTTTTTGCGACGCCTTGCCGCAACGTATGAACTCCATTGCAATAATTGGTGTAGTTTTCTTTTCTTTTTTCTTTTCTCACACTTTTACTTTCCAGCTTCTGGACCAGCCGTGATCACAGGTGTCGTCCCTTCTTCCCCCCGGTTCTTGCCTTCAATTTTTATCGCGCATAGGGTTCAGCAATCCCACTGCTCGTCGATATTTCGTCGAGTGTTGCTAACTCACGATCTCGCTCTTTCCGCAAGTCAATTTGTGCACAAAAAAACGTCCCAACGAGTAAATACGAGTGTGCACTCGGCGGGGCTCAAACTCACGAAACTGACCTATACCAGTCTCGAGGATAAACGTCCCAACGAGTAAATACGAGTATGCACTCGGCGGGGCTCAAACTCACGAAACTGACCTATACCAGTCTCGAGGATAACCTGATACGCCACCGATTATGACATCAAGACTCACACAACAGCAGAGCATGATATCACGACTCACCCAACAGCAGTAATGTGGAGCGGATTTTGTGGTCAACTTACAGAATAAATACAATTTTCTGCGCCCAACGTGACGTGAAGCCATATTCAGTTGACAGTTACTGACCTTACGGTTGACTATCTTCAAGTATCCACGCTCAAGATGTCTCGAGCGTTTGACTGTAAAGGTTTCATATCACCCAACCATGCAGGTGGGAACTCATTCATTCATATTGCCATAGCATATACTTGTGTTCGCGATCAAGCCCCCTCGAGTCGATAGGTTTTGGCTGTGAAGATTATCTCTCACCCAGCAGTCCGCATGGGGAATCAATCGCTCATTATGCCACATAATACCCATTACGTAGGGTATTTCGTGCATACCGTCTGCATGATGGCCTCCCAACCTATGCCAAGCGAAGTATGACTAACGAGGTAGCGTAATTGAGCACGTGTACACCAAGCGTTCCTTAAAAAACACTGACGATCGCATTTCTCCATTTAGTGCTCAATGGCGGTGACAGCAGTGCATTACTACATCACCTCGCATGTTGGATTTGGCAATACGTATATCTTTCTTATAATTAGCGATGCCACAAAATAATGGTAACTACAAATAATCTAGCTTTTGATCCATGTACAAAAACGAATTATGAAGATTCAACACGTTATTTACTACACCTAAACACTGGGTTGCATACTGCATCTAACATTGAACCTTCCAGAATTGTAAACATTACCAGGCAGCCCCCGCCCCCCCCCTCCCCTTCTCCTCCCCCGATCCCTCTTGTTCAACCTCCCCCCCCCCCCCTCCCCCCCCCCCCCCCCCTCCCCCGATCCTTCCCCCCCCCCGCCCCCCCCTCCTTTACTTTTTTTTTCTGGCCAGTTTGTTTAAACGCCTCACTTACAATCGAAATCGGCCAGAGTAATAAACACCTTTACGCAGTTAATATCACGTCATTATATTTCTGACCATCCATGACGTGGTTTTCATTCTTTCCCCCCACCTCCCTCAACCCCCCCCTCCAACGCCCCCTCTTTTCCCACCACCCGCACGATCGCCTAGACCTAGCACCACGCGCATAACAATCCCCTACATATATATCTTTGATCTCACGGCCAGAGTGTATTTGAATATCATATGTGACCTAGACCTCCTAAAAAGTCCTCTCCCCCTCCCCCCGCCCCTTCTCGCTCTCCCTTGCTCAAACGCCCCACCTAAAATCGAAATCCGCCAGATTGATAAACACTTCACGCACTGGATATCACCTCTTTATCTTTCTAGAGCCAGCCATGCCGCTGCTTTCCCCCGCCCGCCCCCCCTACCCAAACGCCCCCTCTTTCCCCAACACCCGCACCATCGCCTAGACCTAGCACCACACGTAAAACAAACCCCTACATCTATGCCACCTGAGGCCCTTATTTCATCCCCCCACCACCGCCCCCCCCCCCCCCCCCCTCCCCACCTCCCCCCCGCCCCCACCCCTCACCTCCCAACTCCCCCACCCCATCCCGCCCCCACCCCCTCGAACACTCCACTCTCTACTCACTGATTGTACGACTTACCCCAGGATATACATGATAAACTGATGCATTCTTTCCAAAACCGTCACATTTATCCCCTTAAAAGAATGTAAAGTTTCCACGCACAGATGGAGCTGCCCCACCCGCCCCACCCCCGCCCCAACCCCCCTCCCCCATGATAAACTGGTGTTTTTTTGTTTTTTATTTTTGTGTTTTTTTTTCTTCCCAAAACCATCAGATTTATCCCCTTAAAGGATTTATAGCTTCCACGCACAAATTGCCCGCCCATCCGCCCCCCCCCCTCCCCCTCCACCCCCCCCCCCCCCTTCCTCCCCCCCCGCCAACCCCACCCCTTTTGATCAAAACCAGGCCCCCACATCCTTCAAAACTCCGCCTTCCCCTCACCGGTTATTCGACTCACAGAATTCACTTGGTAAACGGATGCATTTCCTTCCACAGCCGTCAGATTTTGTCCCCCTCAGAAACGGGTTTTATAGCTTCCGCGCACAGACTGACATACATCACCCTGTTGACCCTGATATCTACACTGTATTTGTAAGGGGAGTGGCAGACCTATATCCTCAATGAGGACACGCAACTCGTAATACGCGTGATCGGAGTATCACACACAGCTTGCAAAGATGAGTTTCGACATAATCTTCGATCTCACAGCTGGTCCATGGAGTGTATTTTCATTTTTTATAATAATATAGACTATATCGTGCACGTACGATGGTTTGGTTGTGAAGATTATCTCTCCCCCCGCAGTCCGCAAGAGGAATCACTCGTTCATTATGTCACATAATATATGTCGTGCACGTACGATCGTTTGGCTGTAAAGATGATCTCTCACCCAGCGGCCGCACGGGGAATCACTCGTTCGTTATGCCGCATAATACATACACATCGTGCACGTACACGTCGACCTGAAATTTTAACTGCACCCCACCGCGAAAGCGGGATTGGTACCAGCAAGAATTTCTCAGTCGCCCGAGATGGGCAATATCTTACACGTGAATTATTTTGCGATGCCTTCCCGCAACGTATGAACTTCATTGCAATTGCAATGGTTTTGCGACGCCTTGCCGCAACGTATGAACTCCATTGCAATAATAGGTATAGTATGTCATCACGACTCACCCAACAGCAGTATGTATGACGACTCACCGAACAGCTGTAATGCGGAGCGGATTCTGTGGTCAGCTTGAAGAATATATTAATTAGTCTGCGCCCAACGTGGCGTCAGGCCATATTTAATGGGCATTTCACTCAACAAGACGCAATTACTGCCCTTCCGGTAGGCTATCTACAAGTATCCACCCTCAAAACCTCTTGAGCGTTTCTCTGTAAAGAGTTTCTCTCACCCAACCATGCAGGTATCTAATAGGTATGGTATGACGTCACGACTCACCCAACAACAGTATGATAATACGACCCACCCAACAGCACTACTAATGTGGTACGGAGTTTTGTGGTCAACTTACAGAATACATGAAAAAGTCTGCGCCCAACTTGCCGTAAAGCCATATTCAGTTGAGACACCAACCGCCTGCTGCTGTAACTTGTTCTTTTTTACTGCTACATGCGATCGAATTGCGGTAATATCGCTGACATTTCGACCAACAGCAATACAACTCGTTTGTCTGCGGGTACTTGTGTTCAAACACACCATGTACAGATGATGCCGAACTTGCACGTTCCAACCAATAATAGCAATCCAACGCATTTTTCCGCGGGTCCTTGAGGTCGAACACACTATGTACGATATAAACAAGTAAGTTTTTGGCACCAACAAAGAGTTTTCGCGTATCACCTGATGATCTGCCCCAATGTGATACGAGATGCCATTATACGTACTCAAAATATCGTTGTGTAGGCCTCCAAGAGAACGACCAGGCATTACCCTTTTCACGATTATGAGCATCATCGTACCTCTTCCTCGATCAGGGGTAGAGTCCGATGATATCTCGTTGCCGCAATCTGTGATGCCCATGTGCTTGATCATGATGTTTAATTTGTTGCTATTTCCCCGCTTTCTTATGTTCGTTTTTACACATGCAACACAACTCGCTCGAACCGTTTCCAAACGCACACACGCGCTCTCGGCTTCTTGCTCTCGCTAATTCCCCGAATCACCGTCTAGCGATGAACTGAGAATCACGAAAGCACGAATTATCTGGTCCAGTGAGCGACCGCTGTCCAGTTGTGAACAACAGCTCTGTCTGTTCGCGTATTTTACCAGTCTGGCAGCACCATTCCGTGCGGTATCCACTTGGTATCTCCACAAGCGCGATCAACCAAACAATGCCAGTTGCTGCTGTCAAAGTAAGCAAGTAATCTGCCAAACGAAACTATGAACCGCAACGCCGAAATATCTCTATGCACAACAATCAACATACTGTTCTTATCGGTTCCCGATTCCTATCAATATTTCTCTCATTATTTCTATTTTTTTTTTTACTTCCACGAAAGCTACCGTGAAAGCTTCCGTGGAAGCAAATTTGCTTCCACAAAAGCTTCTGTGAAAGCCTTCGTGAAAGCTTCCTTGGGAGCAAATTTACTTCCACGAAAACTTCCCTAAAAGCTTCTGTGAAAGCTTCCGTGGAAGCAAATTTACTTCCACGAAAGATTCCATGGAAGTTTCTGTCGAAGCAACTTCCGTGGAAACTTTCAGGGAAGCTTTCGTAGAAGCTACTTCCACGCAAGCTTCCACGGAAGCTTTCATGGAAGCTTCCACGGCATAGAGGTAAGTGATGAAAGCTTCCGTAGAAGCCGTGGAATCTTTCATGAACTTCCACCTAAAATGCAGAAGGTTCAGGTGGCCTGCCTGTGTGTGGGCGTTTGCTTGTGAGCAGAAATATAGAGCAGTGCGGGACCTATATAGAACACCTATTTCCATGAGCCCAGGGTCTACTGAAGCGGATAAGCACACGCCAGTCCGTGAGGCTGTTTTCCTTCACAAGCTGCTTCGAGTTGACTGGACCACGCGCACTGCAAATTATCATGTACTATTATATGCTCTACGTACTTCCCGCTACTACTATATCAGATAGTAATGGTTGCCGGCCTCGACGTTGTTGTTGTAGACCAAAATAGGAGGAAATAATGGACGACAGTCTTTGACAGCGGTGCACGTCCGTGCGAAAGGTACAGATGGAGTACAGCAGTAGAGAGTAGAATGTTGCAGTACTGCTACTGCTGGGGGGCAGATCCATGACGTGGGAATGGGGTCGTGGAACACGCCCTAGGTTTGTGATTTTTGATATTCACACTTACTTCCCAATCATGTAGCATAAGAAAGATGAAGCAGGAGCAAGCAGTTAGGTAGGTCGATGCTTAGCCGAGAGCAGGGGCCAAGATCGACTAACGAATGGGCTTCCTTCTCTCGTTTCGTTGGTTTTTCATAACACGTTTCCTTCTATTATAGATGGGTCTGAACAATCGCGGGCAAAGCGCATCCTGCCCACATGTACCGATGGTAAACATGATGATAAACGGCACCTCAAGAGGCATGTCGTGCGACATTTCCAATCCACGTGCAAAATATCGAGATATACTGGGCGTCACGGTGATTGGCGCCATAGAGTACGCAACACTTTGCCGGATGGCTAGCGACAGGCTGTGGGTGATCGGCTGCAACGCGTATCCTTCCCAAATATATTGATGCAGAAGGCAATGGCGATAAAAGACACCACGAGGGCTGTGCTGTTCTTAATTCCCTATCCGCTTGCATACCATCGATCTATATGCAGAACGCCTGCGTGATCGGCGTTTGGGTTAGGGGGCTGCTGTGCTGCTGTCATTAACACAAACTATCTCAGCCACGTTGTCATCGACGTCCAAGGTTATGATTTGTTGTCGTCTCGACGTCCAAGGTTATGATGCGTATTATGAAACTTGCACCATAGAAGGGAGCTGTTATGCCACAGATATCTACCGGTGAAATTCAAAGCCACTCGTTTCCACGCATATAGGGCTGCGTCATTAAGGTCAACAAGAAACATTAAACACCATGCTCGTCACGCCTTGAAACAATAGGAAACATATATGCGAAACAGACACAAATAATGGAGCCAAGAATACCCTGAAGAAAACATCATCACTAGCACGGGCGTTTATTGTACCCGATTATGTTGCACAACAGAGTCTGCCTGTGATAAGGCATATTTTATATAATCATTCTAACAGCGTCAGCTATGAGTTCGACGAATTTGGACCGGTCTTCATATTTGCAAGCTGCGTACTACATAATACGTATTTTGTAAAAAAAAATTAATGACGTTAGCTGTGAGTGGTTTAACGGGATAATTGTTCAGAAGCTGCCAATAAAATAAACAGAGATACTTGGTGTACAAGGATGGCGGCCAATACTTGCTATTTATTGGAGGTTTAATTTGCTACTTACAGTATACAAAACGGAAACAAATAAGTCTACGTAATCCTAGATATTATACATCAGGGTAACAAATGCTTGGCAGTTTAAAAAAAAAACACAGCTTATAGCTCCAGATTTACTATGCAGAACGGACACGACCACGTAATATTGATCATAAAAAAGAGAAAAAGCGGAAGTGGTGTGCCTCGAAACAGTGACGTACGGGTTACTGAGGAATGTTAAGATACGGCCTCGAAAGGCCTGCAATTATCCGAATTATAGATTATTTGGATGGGTTTCGTATGATAAGGTTTGCATTTTATATTCGGAATAGTCGGGAAATAGATCGGAGGCACGTGCCTGGGATCTCGGAAGCAATCCGGGGCTCTGGTGGAATCGAGTACAGCTACGTCTCTGATAAGGCTAATGAAAGTGAGTACTCTCCGTGGACCTGCTCAATTGGCAGACCCGCAGGGGGCACTCTGTGTCCCCGACCAATGCTGTTACATAACGACGTCGTCGGCAATCTCCCCCTATAGTGCGGAGAGTGGGGAAACTACCTTGTTCGGGGGATAGACTGTCCATCTATAGTGCGGTAGGTGGGGAAACTGCCTTGTTCGGACGCTATACTATCGGTTGGAATTGCCGTTACTTGTTAACACAGCAGGGATACTACAGACGTTAGCACTACGGTAGGTGCGATCGTCCCCCTATAGTGCGGACGGTGGGGAAACTGCCTTGTTGGGGGGTTATTCTACCCATTCACATTTGATATTGTCGGTACCTATGGGCACAGCAGCGGCAATGCAGCCAGCGGCACTACCGTGAGCACGACCGTCCCCTTACAGTGCGGTCGGTGGGGAAATTACTTTGCTCGGGCGTTGTACTGACCTTGTCCTCTGGTTGGTATGTTTGCAACCCTCTACTGTGCTACCCCCGCCTACACTACTGTTAGGACGGATGTTGCCCGTTTGCGCGATCCTGTACCGTGCCCCCCCCCCCCTACACTACTGTCGGGGCAGATGCTGCCCGTTTTTATGCGGCTAGCTGAGAGATCATGTACTGTGCCCCCCCCCCCCTACACTACGTTACGGCTGATGCTGTCCGTTTATATAAGGTTAACTGTGCAATCCTCTACTGTGCTACCCCCCCTAACAATACTGCACCTAGGTTACATGCTGCCTGTTTTGGTGCGATGAGCGCCGGCGTGTGGGGCGAGTCTTTACCGTGTTGCCCCCTACAAGCACCTAGGTTAAATGCTGCCAGTTTTAGTGCGATGCGTGCAGGCGTACTCTTACTGTGTTGCACCCCCTGCACTGCCGTTAGGGTCAGTGCTGCCCATTTATGGTCCTTTAACTGCGGTTCGTGCAGGCGTTACACGTATGCCTTACGGCCAGAGTGGGCGCTGCTCTTATGTTGCGGGTTTGGTGGATGGTACCTTCTTACCGCGTCCACCATTTACACTGCTATTTGGCGTGGCTGCTACCATCACTGATGCTGGATGGATTCGAGGCTCATATCTTCCTGCTTGCTAGCAGACAGGTATTTCCGCTGCTTACAGCAGGGACACCACAACAATATATCTGCATCGATAGCGTTTTTCCGCGTCATTCCCATCCCGTCATTCCCCCACACCCCCTCTTTCCGCTGCCCTCCCTACAGGCAACAAGCAACAACATGTCTACCAGTAAGGAAGCGCGCTACGCGGGGAAGGCCGAGGTCTTCAACGCGCCCCAACCTTGACGCCCACGAGACAGAGAGAACTCGCTCGAGATCCCGCGACTCGAGACGGGGGGAACCACCGAAGCGGGGTTCCGGGGACAAGAGAAAAGACGGAGCACCATACCACCACCCGGAACCACCAACCAACAGGGTCGACTCGCCGGTTCGCGCATAAAATGAGACATAAAACCTCCACCGGACTTGGGGGCGTCTCGACGCCGGCTCTCGTCAGCCCCGGAGGAGCGCCACCTTCTGCCCCCCCCGCCCTCGACAGGGCACCGCCGCCGCCGCCTGGGCTCTCCGAGCTCAATAGAGCGCTACCCCCATAGCTTCCGGGACACGGGCGCCCATACCGGCCCCTTGGAGTTGGTATATGCGGCGGCACGGGCCCAGCGGGCGCTCGACGACGCCAACCACACAATTCTCCGGCGTGAAGCACGCCGACGTCGGTTTGACGAAGATACCGAGAAGGCGAAGACCGCCGCCCGGGAGGCGTCCCCGGTAGTGAAGAGGGCGCAACAAGCCCTGGCTCAATCACCTGCGTTGGCTGTGGTGGGAGCTACCGCGGCCCCTTCGCTTTCGACGCGCCAGCAGGGTGTCGCATCCCAGCGATCACGGCCCGGGGACGACGGCTTTTTTAAGGGCAGCGTCGCGTGCATGGCGTCTGCACCGAGGGTATAGTTCTCCCCAGCGTTGGCGGTCGCAGTGGTGGAAACGGCCTCCACCCTCTTCACGTCAGAGAGGCCGCCATCGCCGCAAGCGGACGCCCTTTATGTGGAAGCGGCCTGGACTCGCATGGATTGTACACTCTATGCCGGGCAGACGAGAGCCGCCTCGACCCTTGCCCTCGTAAAGCCCCTGCTAAGATGGCCGATGGCGAGGCCCCCGACCCCGTCTTCTGGCCGAACCTCGGAACAAGAGTTGGCGGAACGCAACCGGGGGAAACAGCGGTGCAGAAACAGTCGCGACAGTGGGAACCGCACCTGTGGGGACGTGGGGGTGTTGGCTTCGGGGGTGGCGGCAACCATGGTGGGGGTAGCGACCACCGCCACCGCCGCGGGGGTGACGGCGGTGGTGGAGGCGGGGGAGGCGCATCGGGGGGTGGTGTGGCTCAGGGCACCGCCGAGGGGGTAACGTTGGTCGCGACAACCGGGGCAGTGACCGCAGCTCTGGCGGTGGTAAAGGAGGGCGGGGGAACGGCGCGAGCGGATGTTCATTGTGCGACGGGCCGTCAACCTCCTCCCGCTCATGCTCGGTCTCCAGCACGGACCACAGCGAGGTGGTCGTGGTAGCAGGGAAGAGGTGTCAAGAGCAATGGCAGAAGGAGCATCTGGGGCGGACGCCTTTACCCTCCTGTTGCGTCTGCTGATGAGGCACTTCGACGACGATGACACGACGGAAGGCTACACTAAGTTGCATACTTTTGGAATGTGTGCGTAACGCCAAGCCAGTTCCTGGTTTTAGTAGGGAGTTTCGCGTACTTGTGTCGACCGCTACAAGGAGTGGGCGTGTTTTGTCTCCGGGGACGGATGTGGTGTTGGAGGTCACTCGGGTGGCGGCGAACGAGAATAATTTCCAGCTTTCATGCCTGCGCTGTACCCTGGTTTGAAGGCAACGGCCCGGCGGCCATACACCTCGTTGGATGCTGTGTGGCGGGCTTTTAGTGACTTAGCGCATAATAAGACACCTGCCGTCAACGGTGAAACTTTTTTTTCTCTTCCTGTTTTTTCGACGGGAGCGCGGTCATCCGCCCCGTCGGGACCCCGCCCCCCGCCGACCATGGGCGCAGCCAGGGCTGAGGGCCGTCCCAGTCGCTTTCGTGGCAGACGGGATCAAGCCATTATCCAACCGTCATGCCCATCGATGATTCATCTGAACCTTGTCTTGACGACACATCGAACTGCTGACCACTAGACCACTAGAAGATCATCATTATGCAGACATTTTCGCCGTTAGTGCCTCGTTTAAGACGGACGACCCTCCCCTTTGGAGTGGCCGCCTTTTACTTCCCGCTGATACCCTCCGAGACCACCGAGGGCTTCACCTCAACTGACGCGAAAACAACCATACTTTCAACCATTGTAGGCATTCTTTCAGTACTGCGAGTGGCTGCTTGACCCCTGAGCTTGGCGAGCTTGTCGACATTGACGCACACCGACGCTGGCAAGCACGCACGGTATGCCAACGCCAAAAAGGCAAATCATCTCGCCCGAACAACCACAACAGAAATCGTCACCATCTTTCAGGTCAATTGCGAGGGTACCACCAGGTTCAGAGCCAGATAAACTGCCACAACGATATCACATACGCGTTGGATCACCATGGTGGTATCCCGATCTCGCCCGCCCCTTCTGCCCCCGCTCCTGCTCCTCATGCGCTTTGGAGACGCCCATAACAAGGGCGGAAATATTCGCACGCGCCAGCCTGGCACATTCCCCACCGGCAATCGACAGCTCGAAGGCTGTACGGCACCGTCGACAATACTGTCGGGGACACATCTTTCAGTTTCAGAAGATTCTCGTGTTCTTGTTGCTAGCCTATCCAATAACGCAGCAAACAAATCCTCTGTCAAGAGCCCACGGGTTCTTACGCCGTCTGCGGATATTTCTCACGGCGTAGTACTGACGGCGGGAACTAGCGCTTCGAGCGTGGTTCCCCCAGCCAGGTAATTGTTTTCGGGGCGAGAAAGTGCGTTTTTAGCGACGATCATGGTCTGAGTTCGGCAACGGGAACCGCGCTTTCAGCGCCGTATCTCTAAGAGGCGGCGTAAACTCGGCAATGGGGGTACGCGCTCCAACGCCGCCCCCATTAACCATGGCACGGGAGCCTGCACTTTGCACGCTTCCCCCCCGGCACGTGTCGCGCAGCAATATAGCTGCGGTGACGGCGCGTCGCCTTTTGATGCGGACGTGTTCATCGCCCCCTCTCCCTGAGCAGGCGGTGGCGGTCGGTTTAAGGTGTGGGACGGCCAACCCTCAAAACACTTTTTCTGACCACGAGGTTGCGCTCGGTTCGTGGTGTGGGAAGACCAACATTAAACCATCGAGATCTTTTGCGAGGCTCGATCCGGTTTTTGCTCGCGATAGCAGCGGTCGTTCCGTTTTCTTTTTCCGGTTGGGAGGATTCGACAAGATTGGCTACCTCGTCTCCCTTCTCGAACAGGCTTCACGGAAAAGAGCCTCCTTGGATAAAACCTTTATTGCCACGTGCCCGAGCCCCGCTCCAATAGACGCCCACAGGGTCTACGGGCCCTGCTTCGGTTTTTAGCACGGTAACCCACGTGGTTCAGGCGACGACTACCCCGGTGGTACAGGAGACGATTCGGCACTGCGCGACGGGACAGTGGTGACGCCACGGTCTCCAGCCTGACCAGCCGAACGCTATTCCCATAAGTGTACGGAAGAATCGCGCCGCTCGTCAAGCAAAAACAGCTCAGCGCCCCTGTCCCTTCGGGCGGAGTTCGAACAGTTTTTTGCGACTTTACGCCAAAGCGTAAAGAGGCCACGACGCAAGAAACCGTGGGTTCGACTCGCATCGTGCTCCCGAGCCTGGTGTTCCTCAGGGGGGCACTACAGGCCCGAGGTGCCGAGGACTGGTGTTCCTGAGGGGGACACTACAGGCCCGAAGTGCCGAGGACTGGTGTTCCCAGAGAGAGACATTGAAGACCCAAATGCTGAACGAGGCTACCGACGGGTTGGCACCGTCGGTGTTGGTCTCGTTTTCGGGTGGAGTGAGGGCGGCTTCGTTCGAGTTTCCACCAGCGAGTGAGGAGGACCCGAGGCGAGAAACCGCGGGGTCGGACTCGCATCTTGCTCCCGAAGCCTGATGTTCCCGCAAGACGACAATACAGGCCCAAAGATCCGCGGACTGGTGTTTCGAGAAGGGGAAACTGCAGACCCAAATGTCCAACGAGGCTACCGACGAGTTGGCACCGTCGGTTTTTGCCACTTTCTGGCGCAGTTATGGTGGATTCTCGCGTTTTCCCGCCAACGAGCGAAGACGACCCGAGGCGAGAAACCGCGGGTTTGGATACACGTCGTGCTCCCGAAGCCTGGTGTTCCCGGACGAGGACATTGCAGGCCCAAAATCCAACACGGATTTCGACTTTTCCTTGAATACTCCGCAGACAAAGTGGTGTTGTTCTGGCAGCCCCCATTCTAGTTTTCACCGTGGCCCCCTTCGTCATTTGTCGTGGACGACGTGCCATATTCTTGTGCGGAGCAGTAGATGATGGCCAAAACGACCAGGCTTTTCCAACACCTTCGAGCAGTGGAGCTGATCATGTCGTTGCCTAGTCCAAGCACACGAAAACGCATCGGTCGAGGCGTGCGCAACTTTGACTCTGGTATTGGGGACAGGGAGACGAAAAACGCCGTGTTATCTGACATCTACCCCAAATTCACGCAGAATCCAGCTCTAAACAATCACCTTTTGAGCTATGACAACAAGATTCTGGCTGAATCCAGCCCTCCGGACCCAGTGTGGGGCATTGGTCTCCGGGCGGCTGATCCCAGGGCCAACAACCCATGCCAGGGGAGAGGACAAACTTTCTCGGTGAGGCACTTTCTGCCGTCCGCGAAAATATTCGCGACAGTGAGACCGAGTCGACCTCCTCTTGTCGGTTCCGCACCTGCACTGCGCGTGCATGAACGAAGAAATCTCGTCCGCGCCGCTGCCGGGCCGTTAAGAGCGGCCAGCGCTCGCACAGCTTCCCCTTCGGAGTTTCCGACCTACTACGGGCGTGTTAGCCAACTAGAAGCAATGACGGTTTGGAGACAGCTACTGGCGTCGGTACTGGGCTTACTCTGTCGGAACATGGCCCCTGTTTGGCCGGAGGTACTGTTACTCTGCACGACGTTTCGTTTACGATGAAAATCGCAACAACCGGGAACGTTTCCTACCGCCGGGCTACGCTCGTGTTTCCCGCGCGGGTCGGCTCCGTCGCTACCGCGACGCCGTGTTTCCTAAGGGAGCCCATGTTTGGTACCAGAGAGACGATGGGTTATGGTGGCTTGGAAAAATCAGCGCGAGCACTACCGAGAACAAGGGATACCAGGTCTGCTTTCTGGACGACCCGGGAACGATTAATCTTCCTCTTCCCCCATCGCGCTACACGATATCGGCCGGAGCCGTACGAGGCTCTTGGTGCCTGCAAGTTCACATCGCCACCGCGTTTCCTATTGGGATCCAAAGTAACGTAGATAAATCTCGAGACACGGCCGTGGCCAGTCGACTTTTAAGCCGCCACCGCTCCTCGATAGGTCTCCGTTTTGTTTGGATTATGAAGTTTGAGTTTTGTCTTTGGGTTGTTTGTGGTGTTCTGAGAGTCTTGATCTGGTTTTGGGGCGGTTTATTCAATCTTGGTTTCGTCCTGCCGAACCCTCTGCTCAGTGCCGGGCCAGGGTTTGGGCAAAACGCGGCTATTTCAGGCGCAGGACTTTCGCGTTTTCGTCGTTGTTCAATTCCGCCCTGCCGACGCCCTCCTCAACCCAGAGCCGGGGGGCGACCAGGGTACCCTGTTCGCGCACAACGTGGCACAGAGCTATGTACAGGCCTGTGAGTCATCTTATATTTCGTTTTGTGTGTTGTATTTGTTCTACTTTATTTTTTGTCTAAACACTTCCCCCCCTCGCGGGGCTGTAGGTGCGGCCTCCTTCCATCCCAGGTTTGATATTTCGTTTCTTCGTCTAACTCCCCGCCATGCCGACGGTCCGCGGAAGGGTTTATGCATGACGTTTCCCTTGCATTAGCGCCTGTGTACCCCTCCATATCGACAAAGGCTCGCCTCGCCATAGTACCTTCTCTGTGTTTGGTTTGCCGCAGAGCCTTTCCTGCCCCCCCCCCGCCACACCGGCGGTATGCGGCAGGTTCTAGAACCTTTTCAGCCCCCCCCCGCAACACCGGCGGTACGCGGCAGGTTTTTGATGGGTGGCTTTTGCCTCGTTGTAGGGCCTGCGGTTCCTCAACTGCTTTTTCTCGCGTGTTCCTGGCGCCATAGCCAGATCGTTACAGGAATGGGAGTGTGTTTTGAGGAACCGCATCCTCGACTCATGGTCTAGATCGTAGAAGCGGAGCTTCCCTGAACCTCCGATATTGCTGCATATGCGGCTCATCAGGGTGGGCTAGTGTCAAGATACGGCCTCGAATAGCCTTCAATTATCTAAATTGAGACCATTTAGATGGGTTTTGTATGACAAGGTTAGCGTTTTATATTCCGGACAGTCAAGAAATAGATCGAAGGCACGTACTTCGGATCTCGGAAGCCATCCGGGGCTCTCGTGGAATCGAAAATTACTACATCTCCGCGAAGGCTAAGAAAGTGAGTACTCTCCGAGGACCAGCTCAATTGGCAGACCTGCAGGGGACAGATTGTGTCCCCGAACAATACTTTTACAGATACCAACGAGCTATGACCGGAGGCATTTTGGGAACCACATGGTAGCACTTGGGGAATAAACACATCAGAACACATGGGAACGTCCCCCGCAACACTATTAACAAGCGAAAAATCCCCCGAGCTCGAGAATCATGTTCTCCCCAGGCGAAGATGAGGTTAGGCGGAGATGCGAGGGTCGATGAAAAAGACGGAGTTCTGCCGGATGTGGGACCGAAAGGAACGTACTTGATATTTTGTAATAAATTGAAAAACGTCAGCTGTGGCTTTGAACGATTGAATCGTTGAAAATCAGCTTTGCAAGCTGCGTGGTACATATATATTCGCTAGTGCACAGTAGATGCACAAACTCTACGAAAGGTTGTTTGCGCGCATTATATATTTGATCCTTATGAACGAGATTGGTCGGTGACTCCCCTGGATGTTGTCAGTGTCAACAGGACGATTTTCCATAATAAGCACTCTGTGCACTGATAGTATAAAACCCGCATGGAGGTGGATCTTGTAGTAAACATGCTATTTTGTATTACATTATCAGTGGAACCCGCATAGAGGGCGGTGTAATTGTTTCGTAACAGTCTCGAATGCGGCGAAATAATAAACGCTTTATACGTACTGATTTTGTTTTCGCGTGATTACATGCGAAGTTTTTGTGTGACGCATTTGTGATGTGTCAATCGTGCAACTTAAAATCGCACTGTTCATCCTGGTACAATCTACACTGATGTAGTTCTAAGGGGAGTCGGCGATAAGGCACATACCCAGTCGATCGGAATATCACACACAGCTTGCAAATATGAGCTTACACGGAATCTTGTATATTTCAAGTGAAGTGTATATTAATGTGTTGATTGTATGCTTGGATATGATACGGATACGATGACGGTTGAGAATAGTAGGGGTTCCCAGTGCTAGGTTGACTGCATGGTAGGGGGATATCGGGATGGTGGAATTATTGTGGCTATTTCGCCGTCACTTCTTGTTGTTCTTCTTCGATCGAGTGAGTCTTGTCCTCTCCACGCTGAGCCTTGGCTAGGAGCAGCGTAATATATTCGTACGTCTTTTACTTGTCTTCATACCGGTGACTTCAGTAGCGCCCTACTGTTCGCTCAGTGTGTAAGCCCTCTTCGCTTCGTAGCGATTAACAAACACGGAAATTATCGCGTACGCGTTAGTATCTCTGTTCGAAGCAAAATGAGTTGAGTGACGTGGGGTCTTCTGCGGACAAGAGCTAGCCGGAGATACCAACCTGGCGGGTATTTAGGTAGCAACCGTCCCCCGAAGTTGAATAATAAGAGCGAAAAGTGGCCCCTCTGGCAAGCGATATTTACACCGTCTGCGGGAATATAAGGATATAGCGAGGCGTATAGAGAGACACCGAACCCTGTGCGAGTAGCAGATGACTCCCTCACTCGCGAAGATTTGCTGTTGAGGCACTCGGCGTCGACAATCGTGCGTGCCAGGATGGCTTGGGATGTTTTATTGGAAGCTTTTGAACTTGAACCCCGTATGTTACCCGGAGGTTAGAGACCAAGTCGCCTGGGGACAATGGACAGTCATGAATGACTTTCACGACTGTCATTCACTATAGTAGAGAAATGCAGGGTAGCGCAGGAGTTCGACTCGATCTCAGTGGTAGAAAGTGAAGACCCTGTAGAATTCTTGAGCCTCATTGACTAGACAGTGCAAAAGCTTGCATTGCTAGGGGCAACTAAGGATGATAACGACGTGAATGTGCATATAGTCAAAACCCTGTCGGCGTCTTACAAGGTGGAGAAGAAAATGCTGTTGTCGAGCCCTGGCCTGACTCGTTCCGAAATAGAAGAGGTCGTCAGAAACGCGAAAATGTCACACAAGCAGAATGTTGGCAAGGGTATGGGTCAGACGAAGGGAGGTGACCCACATGCTCTCTACGCCGGCGGTTCTCAACCAGCCGGTGCAGGGGGACAACGGGGTGGGGAGAGACTCAAACGGGAAACTGCGAAATGGGAGAAACAGCCAAAAACATCAGAAACAGCCGTCGCAACAGCAGCAGCAGCAGCAGCTGGCGCACCGGCAGCCCTAGAGTGGTGGTATCGGTGTAGAGGGCCCAACGTACGGTTTAAATGCGGTTAATGGGCAGTGGCGTTGGGATGACTCGAGGTCGACCCCTTTTGAGAATGCTGGCGATGTACCCCCGTTGGAATACATGCCACTTCAACCTCTGCCTGCTGCGCTACCGTCGACATCCCCGCCACCGGCAGGATAAGGACCGCCACGTTGAAGTACCCGGATGGCTCCCCGGATAAGCTGCAAGTGTCAGCAACCGGGGCATTACGCCGCTCAGTGCGCTGCACACGCCCACGCACACGTCGCGCAAATTACCCCCCTAGCACAGGTTACTTTGGCGCGCACGCTGCATCGTTTGCCCCCCCCCCCCCCCCCCCCAGCATCATACGACGGAAATAGCAGGCCGGAGCATACCATGAGCCCTACGGAGCTGATGGCTGCGCTCCAAATATGATTCGCAGTACGTTGCCGCATCACCATAAGCCCCCTCGACCGTCTCCTCCCCGCGTGACGCTCAAGGGGCGGCGGAATCCGCGCATAGCAGTAGAACATCTGACGACCACCACGTTCTCGCCGCTCAGACTGCCCAACCAGTCAAATACCCTTCCCACAAGAATGAGACGCCTCGTGACCTTTCTTGGGGTAGCGGCGGAGAGGATTGGCTTACAGAATCTGGTCCTTCGTATCACGCCGCTTGCGACCCCACCGGGATGTTGGACTTTAAACCCTTTCCGGTAGGTAAGGAGAGGTTGGTAATAGGTAACATGACGATGATGGGCGTCGAGTGCTTTGGCAAGCTGTCTCTGCTGATGCACTTCCAAGGTGATGACACGCATGTACGTTTGACGAACGTGGCATACATGCCTCGAGTCCAGTGTAACTTATTGCACGCTGTGATGTCAAAGTGCCGTGTGACCATGGACACCGAGGGGGTTCACATGCTTGGGGCGAGTGTTTTTTGCGTGCACAGTAAGGCTGCCTCATACTTCTCTGCTCGGATAACCGACCCACCCATGGAAAACTTAGTATTAGCCCCTGGCAAGCAGCAACGGATCGATAATAACGATCTCCACGTTGTGCTAGCCCACGCGCATACTGAAACCCTACGCGAGACGGCGCATCAACATCTTGTAGAAGTGGTCGGAGGATTGGTCCCTTGTGTTGGGTGTTCCGAAGCTGAACGTGTCCGCTGTTTTCGCTGGTTTTCTGGCTGACTTTCTGGCACAGGGCACCCCATTCGTTGTGGAGTGCCTCCGCTCAGACACCGGCACCGAATAAACCAAGGGTTAGTTCGTGACCCTGCTGGACCACAACCGTGTCCGCGGAGAATACACGCCAGTAGACTCCCCGAAGTGCAACGGTGTGGTCGAGCGCAGAAATGCTCTAGTTTTAGAGGCCCCGATATCGTCCTGCCTGGAGGCTCCCCGCCTGTTCGGCGGCGTGCCTCTGCCACCGACAAGACCTCTGTCGGTTGAAGCGTGCGTGCACGCGAGTGGTGCCATCAACGTGTCGGCGAGGGTGAGCGACAAGCCGGACATGTTGTCGCCTTACAAAACGCTGTACTGTAGGGCACCGTTCCTGCGACTGATCCTATTTCTCAAGCCTGGCCTCCACCATGTGAAGCGGTCGCCGAAGTCTGAGCCGAAGGCACAGGCGTGCTTCTTCCTGGACAGCGGTAGCAACCACGAGAGGGACTGTTGCAAGATGTCGCTGGCATCCGGCCGCCGGTCGTACACGCGATGTTACTTGGGAGCATCCGCGGGAAGCCTTTGCTAGGCTGTAGCCTGCGACATGGAGTAGGGACACCCTATCACCAGGGACGAGATTGGCGGAGGCGCAGATCTCCCCGGAAGACGGGGAGGGATGGTATGAGCCGGCACCGGTGCCTTCAAGTACGTAAGCGCTGCCATCACGGGTGTCACCGGTGTTGACGTCAAGGGCGTCACCGGGCCGACACAGCCGTCGCTGGTGCCGTCAAGGGCGTCACCAAGCTGGTGCCGTCAAGGGCGTCACCAAACACGGCACATCCGGCGCAGTCACAGTCGTTGCCGCCATCACACCAGGAACAACACCAGCAACCGCATCTTAGTCATCAACTCCCCCGAGGACTGATGGATTATATATCAGCAGCTGGTGACGGTGGCGAGCCGCAACCACTGGGGCGCACGCAGGCGCAAACTGCTCCCAACCAGGCAGAAATTGACAGACCGCAGACTGTAAATGACGGCGTAGCCCAACTGGGACGCATCAGGGAGCAAACCGCGCGCAGTCAGGGGGGTATGCAACATGGACTGTTGCCGTTGATGGCTGCGCGGGAGGGTATAAGTCATGTATTGTACCATCAAGCCCCACCTCACGAAAACCCTCCCCTACCCTCGCGTCCGGTGCGTTAGTTCTTGACGCCGATCTCGTACTCGAAAGCGCTCACCGACGAATATTCCGGTCTTTGGCTTGAGGAAATGGTTAAAGAATATGGTGGCCTGGAGACCGCGGGCACTTTCGGTACGATCTAGCAATCAGACGGCCTGAATGTTTTTTCGGCGAAGTGGGTGTACGTTCGGAAATCAAATGGGATTGGTTTTGCGTCCAGAGCAAAGGCAAGGTTGGTAGCCAGAGGTTACAGCAGCGTGAAGATATCGATTTCTTTGCGACGTTTGCCTCGACGCCTACAGCGTCCTGCATCCGTTTGTTGGGTACCATTACTTGCAAGTTGAATTTGGATATTTATCATTTCGATGCAGAACAGGCTTTGTTCAGTCAAACATAGACGAAGATGTTTTCATGCGGCAACCCCGGGGTTGTGGTGAGATGACTGGTAAGGTAGTACGCCCAAACCGCAGTCCCTACGGCTTGAAACAAGCGTCGAGATCGTGGCACAACCACTTGCTATCGCACATCAAGAAAATTGGTTTTGAGCAGGGTCTAGCCAACGCGTGTGTCTTACGCTTGGTCGAGTCTGGATTTTCTCCAGAGTAACAGTAGTTCATGTGGGCGATATTTTCGCAGTGGGATGGGAGGCTAGATTCGATCAGTTTTGCGAATATTTGAACCGCCTAGTGCGAGAATAATCACCAAGGCGAGCTAAGGTGGTATGCTGGCGGCCAGTGTTCTATTAATAGAGATTGGGACGCTGGCACCTTAATGATCTCGCAGCAAGCTTTCGCTGAAATCACAGCTTTGAAGTTCTGCGTTAGTTCGAGTAGGAGAAACCCTATTGAAAAGGGCCTTAAACTCGAAGAGGTCGATGCGACTGAACAAAAGGGTGAATGGCCATTCCGTGAACTGGTACGGTGCTTGGTGTGGCTTGCCAATCAAACACGTCCGGATACGCAGTGAGAGCGGCACCCATATACACCAACTCACCCAGGGAGGTACACTGGAAGTAGGCGGTTGGTCTTTTAGAGTACGTTTTTTTCATGAGTGATTTTGGCATTACGTTTCAGGGAGGCAGTGGACGGAGCTGGTGGCGTATGCGGATGCTGATTACGCCAGCACGGCCACTGATAAGAGGACCGCTTTCGGTTGGGCTGTCATGTGCGCAGGGGCATGTGTGTACCGATTATCAAAAGACTCTGGAGTGCGTGACGCTTTCGACAACAGAGGCCGAGTACGTGCCACTGGCAGACGCCATCATGGAGGCGACTCTTTTGCGGTACGTGCGGAGTTTATTTTGCCTGGTGTCGGTTATACATGCATCACAGGTTTTGAGGACGACAAGGGGGCAAGGCACTTGGATCACAACCCGGTGTGCGCGTCGAATTTGAAACACATCGACATTAGGTACGACCTCTTGCGAGAGCTTGTGTTCAGGGTAGAGTTTGACATTGTCTCCGTCGAATCGGAGCAGCAACACGCAGACTTCCTGACGAAGGCACTCGCCGGTCCAGGTTTTCGTTTTCACCGGGTTTTGTAATGAACATTTGATTTTGGAGAATGGTAGAATATCACATGATTTAGTAGGCTGGGTTCGCTGTTTCTACCGTTTGACAACGACATTTGACATTTTTCGTTTCCATTAAAGTAATGAATCGATGATGGTGGATGATACGGAGAATATCATGAGCTGGAAGTATGAGATTTTTGGGACTTGAGGACAGCAACGGTTTTGGTGAACTACCCGGGGTCATCCCTGCACAATCTGTCTATGGTTTCTCAACTAGCCCGGTAATGAGACCCAGCTGATCCAAATCGTCTAGTTTATATCCTGCAAGGAAGGGTCACCTCCACCTGTTACCGCTTACGCGGGGTAGGATTCGCTTAACCACTTGAGAGGATTAAGGGTCGTTAATTTGGAAAATGGCCTTTAACTCAACGACTCTAATACGTCTGAACCGGACGGCGACTAGCTTTTTCGTGAGCTGGTTTGAAACGTTTCTTGACGGATTCTTCTGCATATATTGGCTGTGGGTGGTACTTTTAAGCGTGCATGCTAATTAGGGAGGCAAGTAACTGTTTTGTTTACTTTTGAAAAAGTATTTTTTCACGATTGCGTTGTCTAGCATGGAAAAACAATTCTCTGGAATTGAGCATTTGGAATCTGAATGGAGTTTTGGTATGTTCCCAGCCGGGAGGCATTTGTCTAGGTCGAAAGTGAGCTTTGAGACTGCTGTCCGATCACACTTGTAGCCAGCCCTATTCTATGGAGCTGACAACCGTTTTGTAAGGAACGCTGAGTGCTGATTATGAAGCCGATATTTGAGTTTTCGGATTTTGGAATTTGGATTCCAGATTTGAGTTCTCGGTTTATGGATTTCGGATTTGACTTTTAACTTTTTGGGCTCAAGATTTTACACTCTCCCTTACTCAAACGCCCCACCTAATATCGAAATCCGCCAGATTAATAAACACTTCACGCAAAGGATATCACCTCATAATCTCTCGAGAGCCATCCATACCGATGCTTTCCCCCCCCCCCCGCCCCGAACGCCCCCTTCTTCCCCATCACCCGCACCATCGCCTAGACCTAGCACCACACGTATAACAAACCCCTCACCTAAAACCCTTCCTCCCCCCCCCCCCCCCCCCCCCGCCCCCTCCCCCGCCCCCCCCCGCCCCCACCCCTCACCTCCCCCCCCCAACCCATCCCAACCCCACCCCCTCGAACACTCCACCCTCTCTACTCACTGATTGTACGACTTACCCCAGGATATACATGATAAACTGATGCCTTTTTCCAAAACCGTCACCTTTATCCCCTCAAAATAATGTATAGTTTCCACGCACATATTGAGCTGCTCCACACGCCCCACCCCCGCCCCAACCCCCCCCCCCCCAATAATAAACTGGTGCCAAAACCGTCAGATTTATCCCCTTGAAAGGATTTATAGCTTACATGCACAAATTGCCCCCCCTTCCCCCCCCCCGCCCCCGCCCCCCTCCTCCAAACCCGCTCGCTTTTGATCAAAACCAGGCCCCCATGTTCTTCAAAACTCCGCCCCCCCCCCTCACCGGTTATTCGACTTACAAGATTCACTTGATAAAATGATACATTTCCCTCCACAGCTGTCAGATTTTGTCCCCCCCAGAAACGGGTTTATAGTGTCCGCGCACAGACTGACTAAAATCACCCTGTTGACCCTGATAGCTACACTGTAGTTGTAAGGGGAGTCGCCGACCTATATCCTTAATGAGGACGCACAACTCGTAATGCTCGCGATCGGAGTATCACACACAGCTTGCGAAGATGATTTTCGACGAAATCTTCGATCTCACAGCTGGAGTGTATTTTCATTTTTTATAATAAACGTTAGATTCGCGAAAGATTGATGTTGGATACTGTCGCTGAATTGTGTCTAGATTTATGGACTGCCTTTAAAGGACTTTGGTGCTGCAATCTTTTTTTCCTGTCACAGATGCACTGTGGGAGGATATTGGTTGACCGTATTATCATTGAATCGTTTTGCCCTGATGATACGATAATGTAGCATCCTTTCGTATCATCTACGAATCAGGGAGGCTGTTGATTATATGCTTGGATATGATACGGATATGATGACGGTTGAGTATAGTAAGGGTTTCCAGCAAAATATGCTGGCTACATGGTAGCGGGATGTCGGGATGGTGGAATTATTCAAGTTTTTTCATAGTTACTCCTCGTTGTTTTTCTTCTACCGAGTGAGTCTTCATCTCTCCACGCTGTGCCTTGTCTAGGAGCAACATTATATGTTTGTATGTATTTTACTTGTCTTCATACCCGGGACTTCACTACCCCACTACGTACTGTTCGCTCAACGTGTAAGCCCTCTACACTTCGTAGGGATCAACACACATGATGTTTCGTAATTCAAAATCTCTTGGAAATAAGTTGTCGGTGTATTTAAAAAATAAAAATAAAAACGTCAGCTGCGAGTATGACCGACTAAACAGTTGAAGCTCTCCTTTGCAAGCTGCGTGGTACATTAGGTCTGTTTTTCATTTATGATATGGTGTTCGTCAATTTAACCTGGTTGTTAACACGCAGCTTCACAAGTTTTACGGAAGGTCGTTTGCGCGTGTTCTGTACTTTGTCCTCATGAAGGATATAGGTCGGTGACTCCCATGGATGTTGTCAGGGGCAACAGGACGATTTCCCAAAACAATTCGACTATAAAACCCGCATAAAGGGTGGGTATTATATAATTAAACATTGCATTCTTGTAGGACACGTGGTCAACAGAATGTGAGAAGTTATGATATCACGGTTCGATTTGTGGAACCGCATTGCATCTATAATATGTACGATGGGGTATTGTATTCAGGGCTATTCGCCGTTTACGGAATAGTGTGGTAGTTGGAGAGATATACCGTCAAAGGTGTTGTGTGAATCATGAGAGTAATATTTTATAACTGAGTTGCAGTATGTGGCATGTTATGTTATAAAGACATGGATATTTCATCGGGCGGACTATCCATGGGGAAACGTTCCTATATAACCGTCAGATTTATCCCCTCGAAAGGATTTATAGCTTACATGCACAAATTGCCCCCCCTTCCCCCCCCCCCCCCCCCCCCCCCCTCCAAACCCGCTCGTTTTTGATCAAAACCAGGCCCCCATGTCCTTCAAAACTCCGCCCCCCCCTCACCGGTTATTCGACTTACAAGATTCACTTGATAAAATGATACATTTCCCTCCACAGCTGTCAGATTTTGTCCCCCCCAGAAACGGGTTTATAATGTCCGCGCACAGACTGACTAAAATCACCCTGTTGACCCTGATAGCTACACTGTAGTTGTAAGGGGAGTCGCCGACCTATGTCCTTAATGAGGACACACAGCTCGTAACACGCGCGATCGGAGTATCACATACAGCTTGCAAAGATGATTTTCGACGAAATCTTCGATCTCACAGCTGGAGTGTATTTTCATTTTTTATAATATTTGTGTGGTACGTATGTGAACTATGGAGCCACCAGTAGCAATATTTACTGGTGCGTGATATGAGTTGTTATTGTATGATGCACGTAAGAACAGTTGCTAGTGTGCCAATACATCGTCATCACATCGTATGGTACAATAAGAAACGGAATATGCACATTTGCATATATGCTCTCATACGCACGTATTGGGAGACTGAAGTATGTAGGCTCAGTATGTATGGCTTAGCCGCGTGAGTGTATTGTGTGGTACGATAGAATTATCCGAGTATGGGACGAGAGCGCTTTTCGCTATCTATGGTTCGGGGACGAGGCGAGCTTGGGGGAGGGAGGGCCTCCCTTGGTTACTTCCAACTTCCAATTTCCCCCTTCTCCTCCCATCATCCTTTCCGGGGGATGCAATAATAAGAGTATACATTTTCAACGTCTTCTGCACGCCCCGATGGCGGCATCGTTGATCATCTTCCTACGCATCTAACCAATGCACCGACTTTCCGATTGTGCTAGCAAACTTCTTCCGATAATGCTAGCATTTGACCTTGAAATCAAGTCAACGGAAGCTAGTGCTTGTGTTGGAAAGAGATAAAGGATAGAGACGTCATTCGCCGGCCTCACGCTGGAGCAGCATAAGGGCTACATCAGGAAAGCCACCATGGAAGCACCCACAAAAATCGAAATGTGCAAAGTCCACGATTCAGCAGCAAGAACCTTGAGGGGTTGGAAAGCCCACAGGGACGCAAACCACAACAATGCAAGTTCCCATGATGTCCAAGTGTCAGCGCCGGGCCAGGAAAGACCTAGCTCCCGCGCGTTCCAGACACAGGGATGCCTTGAGAGCATGGAGGCGCTTGGGGGTCTTGCTGTTTGGTGGCATAAGCAGCAGCCCACAAAAAGACGTTTTGGAATGCCGGACTATTCGATGAAATAGAGGGCGACATTATGGAAGCGAGATGTATTACTTTTGTTATGAGTTATTTGGATGAAGAGGAGTCGGTCGGGGGCGGTAGAAGAGGAGCGTCTGCCGCCGGGGCCACCGCCGCCATCGCCACAATCGACACCGCCGCCGCAGCTTCTCCCGCCCGCGAAGGAAGCGAAACAGCTCCCGCTTGAACAAAACGGAGCAAAGGAGGAAGAGCGAGTTCGTTTTGTCGAAGAACTGGGAGACGTGGATGACGAGCGATGGTGGAACAACATGGTGGTAGCTGAGCTGGGGGTGGTGGATAAGCAGCAGAAGGGATCACAGCCGGCGGCCTGGCCTGACGAAGACGATGATACTAGTTGAGAACAGCCCATACCGTCGCCGCCGAGGGGAGCTTTATCGGGTACACATCTGACGTTCTCGTGTCGGGCCGTCATTCACGGGGTGCACCGTCAAGCCGGCGATGCGCAACGTGGGCGGAAATTTCAGACGGTGGCGCGGGAGGGTGTAGAGAACAGGAGAGTTGGAGACTTGGTGGTGGATTAGGGTTCGGCTTCTTCGTGGGGCTTGGGGAGGAGCATGGACGGCGGAGAAGACGCTGTCCGATACGAGAGCGTCTAAGTCAGAAAGAGAAGATCATGGCCTGCCGCAAGAGCACATGCTCAAAAGGCGCGTATTGCTTTATTATGTTTATTTTGTCTTGCAGATTCAGGATTTGGTTCGGTTCTTGGTTTGGTATTTAAGTTGGTATTATGAGGCATTGCTGTGTGTTCACCCCCAGTACCTAGTAAGCACAACACTACTGTGTCTTAAATCGGGCACTCTTACAATGGTGGCGTTTGGAAGTATATTGGATGAAGTTGGGATGGAAGTATGAACTTTGTACCAGGTACGGAAACTAGAAAACATGAATAATCTGGTAGCCACGAAGTACGGACATTTGCCACCAGGTCACAGGCATATGCAAACTATTCTTGTTTGCACGTATTGCGGCAACGTCAGGTGATGGGTAGGGTGATTGTGTTTTCAACATACAACTGAATTTTCAGCCCTGCTTGGTGTTATGCATGCATTAATACCTGTAGTACCTGGTATGTGATATTGTTATTTCATTCACGTTTGTACTTATACTGAGTGATAGGGTAGAAGAAACCCGCGCGAGCTGGTAGGATGCTTGATGAAAAATTCAATTTGAGAAATGACATACCTGGTATTTGTCTTGAACAGGTAGAGTAGGTAGGTATGCATGATGAATGCTGACTTCCACATTTAGTTGAAGCACATATCCCAATCAGGGTATCCTGTAATACCAACGCATGTTGAGAGCTTGGTATGAACAAAACCAGAGCGAAACTGGTTGGACAAAACGTGGCCTGACTCCGTAGTGGAGGAGTTTTTCATAGTAGCTTTTTGTTTTTTTAGGAGAAGACAAGCTGCTTATACTTTGTTTGAATTGGAGGATGGTACTTTTGAGCTTGCAGGAATGTAGGATGGCGCGATCATATCAGTGCTGACTTTTTTTCTGTCAACGCTGTTGGTACAGGTCGCAAGGCATCGGGTACGTGTCTCGTTCAGCGGACACGTCGATTCAAAATTCATGCGCTTGGACTGACGATAAGATTGATGGTGATTTACTACTGTAGGTATAAAATAGAGTTGGGGGGATATTGAATTTGAATTTTGGACTCTGCCATTTATTCGGGTTTTGGGTTTGTGACTGGTCCATGTCCGGGGGGTGTCAAATATGTGCTGGTAGAACAAAGGAACTATGTTTTATTTTCGGGATAAATGCATCACATGTAGAGGCACTAATATCAAGGGAGACATGCAAGCAGGGGGGATATAAGATCTAGTACTTGCAGCCTGCCCGATGACACGTATAGGTTTGTAATTTATTTACGGAAACAAGATTCATGATTCACGTATGTACGAGCGATAAAGGATATTTGGTTTTGGGATATGAGTGTTTTCTATTCGATAGTGGTGTGTTGTGAGGATGTCAGCCACCCCGCTAGAAAGATACCTTCTACGGTGTGTTTTTTTCTTGGTTGATTCTGATGGGGGATGCCCTTTATATCAGTCTTGCTTATGGTCCAGTGTTTGCCCCTGATTTGTGGGTGGCTTCTGACCGATTTTGACTCATTACATGCGTGTTCCGTTTGATGGAAGCAGGGAGTATAGTAATAACAATAGTAGTGCTTGTGGACGATATATTTGCGGTAGGAGAGAAGGCTAGGTGTGACGAGTTTCGTAGGAATTTGAACGGAATGGTTCCGGTCAAAACCTTGGGGAGCACGTTGGTATTTGGGGAGTTTCTATGAGAGCGACTGGGAGAAGGGTACACTGAAGATTTCCCAACAAAAAATCGCCGAACAATTAGCGGGTGAATACGGGATAGAGTATGGTAGGAGTGTCCCGCTTTCTATTGGTACTAAGCTTGCGGATTTGGAAACGAATGGAGCATCGGGGAACTGGCCGTTTCGCGAGTGGATCGGTTCACTGACGTGGCTGTCAACCCAGACACGGTCGGACATTTCCAATTTTTTTTTTTTTTATCCTCCGGCGGATGGGGAAAAAATAAAGCTTTAGCTCACCACACTTCCACGTATTTTCATACGCGTCGTGTGTCGATTTGACTCAGTTGCTTTCGCAGCCCAACGCTAGCTGGCACACCCTTCGGGTCCCATTGTAGGTATAGCGTAAGCTGTCCCTATCAGTGGTCTTCGTTACAACCCCGGCAGCGCAAGCTGCCGTTGTATACGGATGCGTGTGTATGTCGACCCGGCCTGTCCCCTGAGGGTCAGTTTCGGTGGAGATAGCCACCCGGAATGTAATCTTTCGGTGCAGTGTGGGACTTGCGCAAGCTCACCCACTAACAAAACCCCTGGTCATGGGAGATGGCCTTCCGCCGGACTTGGTCCAGTTACGGTCCACCCTACCCATTCGGGCGTTGGTCCTCGGAACATTTCCAACGCAGTAAGAGCAGTGGCCCGATACTGCGCTGCGCCCAAGTACGTGCACTGGAAAGCAGCACTAAGTATCCAAAAAGGGTATGTGAGACGGACGAGTTCATTCGGAATTTCTTTGCAGAGAAATACAGTAGGAGGGTTGAGCATGCAGGTGTTTGCAGACGCAGGCTACGCAAGTAAGGCCACTGACGGGAGGTCGGTTTCGGGGGGACTGGTGATGCGCGGGGGTGCTTCTGTGTCTTGGTTTTCTAGGACACAGAAGTGTGTGACACTCTCCACGACGGAGACGGAGTGCTTAGCACTTGTAGACATCATTAAAGAAGTGCTGTTCTTGAGGCAGGTTTGGCGTTTCATGCTGACTGAAGTCGGAATGCCGTGCATTCCAGTGTTCGAGGATAACGAGGGTGCCGTGCAGCTCGCGCAGAACCCCATTACCAACTCGAACTCTAAACACATTGACGTACAACACCACTTTCTCACTAGGGAACTGACAGAAAGGAAAGAAATCTCTGTCACGCATGTGCCGTCCGGTTTCCAGCATGCGGATTTCTTAACCAAGGCTATTTCTAAAGAGTCTTTCGAGTTCCACCGTAATGTTTCCAGGTGTTCGTAATGAGATCTCGGTTGTTTCGGGTCTTGCAGAGCATGCGGTGGTATATAGTGATAGGAGGTGTTAGGTGCTCCTACAGCAATGTAGTCGGAGATAGGTATTATAGTGGGTTATGGAGTGTCTGCCATTGGAGTAATATCTCCCACTTGCGGTGTCTGGTATCGCATAAACTCCTTCAATGTTTATAGACCTCGTAGGTAGGGCGAGATGCACGTCAAAACGACAATGGTATCATAAGGGGGGATGTGAGAAGTTATGACATCATGGTTCGATGTGGAATCGCATTGCATCTATAATATGTACGATGGGATATTGTGTTCAGGGCAATTCGCCGTCTAAGGAATGGTGTGGTAGTTGGGGAGATACACCGTCAAAGGTGTTGTGTGAATCATGAGAGCAATATTTTATAACTGAGTTGCAGTATGTGGCATGTTATGTTATAAAGGCATGGATATTTCATCGGGCGGACTATCCATGGGGAAACGTTCCTATATACTCGTATATTAGTGTGGTACGTATGAATGTGAACTATGGAGCCACCAGTAGCAATATTTACTGGTGCGTGATGTGAGTCGTTATGGTATGATACACATAAGAACAGTTGCTAGTGTGCCACATACATCGTCATCATATATGGTACAATATGAAACGGAATATGCACATTTGCATATATGCTCTCATACGCACGTATTGGGAGACTGAATTATGTAGGCTCAGTATGTATGGCTTAGTCGCGTGAGTGTATTGTGTGGTACGATAGAATTATCCAAGTCTGGGACGAGAGCGCTTTTCGCTATCTATGGTTCGGGGACGAGGCGAGCTTGGGGGAGGGAGGGCCTCTCTTGGTTACTTCCAACTTCCAATTTTCCCCTTCTCCTCCCATCATCCTCTCCGGGGGAGGCAATAAGAGTATACATTTTCAACGTCTTCTACACGCCCCGATGGCGGCATCGAGGATCATCTTCCTACGCATCTGACCCAAGCACCGATTTTCGAAACACAGAACCCGCATAGAAGGCGAGTACTAGTATATGATATGATCAACAGGTGGGTTGTAATTGTCATTCATTGTTCAAGTTGGCGTATAGTATTAGACATAATAATGTAATAGAGTGTCAGCATGGCGGGAAATATATTCGGTAAGATCGCCCGCGGAGTCATGGTCTATTGGACCACAAGAAGATTCTCTTAAACGGAATATTCTTAGTGAAGCGGGTACCCCGTGGAATCACAAGAGCGTTCTCGGTAATGGAACGTTCTTCCTCTGGACAAGCTAGATAGAAGTAAGCGCGTTAATCGCTCATGAGCATATAGATCATCTAGGAGAACGTTCCTTGTACGTTCCATAGGTAAATGTCCAGAAGAGAGCACAGCAGCATTGCTGGGGTGAAGCGAACTCTGTGAGCTTCACCCCACCCCCGCGCTCTCACTCCTCCTTCTCGTCCCTTCTTTTTTCCTGTCTCCTCGAGCGTCTCATAGGTCAGTGCCACTAGTGAGAAGTCTATAAAGAAGGACCGTTGCTGTCCCCGAGCGATGCTGATTACCCTGCGTCCTTTCCCTCTCACCATCCGGCACCACGACTCATTCACAAATGGCGTCGTCGCTGCATTGACGATGTGTGAGCTTCAAGATTGAAACGGCAGCCCCGCCTCTTCTCGGTTTCTTATTATGTTATAATGTGAGCCACCACATATATGGCGAGAGAGAGGAATATATAAATAGGGGTCGTTTTTTTTTATTTTTTATTCATTGTCCTTTTTTTTGCCTCCCTTTTTATATCGAACCTCTGTGTGCCAACCACGTACGAGCTGCGCCTGACAGCACATCGATAGGGCATATAGTATAGACTCGAGTACACGCAGTTGAGTGCTGTAGGCAGTCGTCTCTTCCCCCTCTCGTACTTTCCCCCCTCCTCGTAGGTTGTTGTAGCACCGGTATTGTGGTACAAACGATCTCCTTTGTTTCCTTTGCTTCGCACCAAGCGTGTAGTACATCGTCAGTACATACAAGTCCCCCGGTACAGGATATCTCTCGACGTTTTGGGGTCACCCTACTCCTGCTGTAGTACGTCCGTCACCCCAACAGCGCTATAAAACACACTTGTATGTACAAGAACGAGCCAACCCCTGTGACCCCACAAGGACCACGTAACAAAAGGAGAGCTCTCTTTTGTGTTATCCACTGATTAAGGTATATGTCCTCATTTACAGGAGATAGACACAAGGTGCCACGGAGGTACCCCGTCAAGTTATCGAAACTCCTGTTTTTTTTTCTTCTTTTTCAATTTCTGCCTGCACATTTCAATTGGCATATTTAGCTGGTGGTGTCATTTATACGGCGTGTGATTGGCATCGGATACGTCGTTTGAGTCACTTTTTGCTTGCGTACCTTTTGTGAGACAGCGGTTCATAGGCAAGTTGCGTACCTCCTACACAGCAGTAGTGGTACGTACACAAGTATGGGTTGATACGTACCTTACGGGCGTGGCACACCCTCATAGCCATGTAGCAGACCTACCTCCCCACCAGGTCTGGTGTTGTACCGAATCTGACTCCCAGGGTTTCAGGCCTGTATGTAAGGTTGCGTCTTGTCCTGATACCCCCGTTTCCACCGCCATCCCAGAGCCGTTTTGGTTTGCCCCTGGTTTGTTTGATATTTTGTTTTCATGCATTTCCCTTGTTTGCTTTATTAATAGGTACTTTGCTTGCTTGTTTCTTGCTTGGTTAACAAGCACGTACGAGTAACTGCTGTGCTGCTTGAATTTGTCTTGGGCAATTGCTACTATTTTTTGTGCAAACGTTCGTTTTGTTTTTGTTTACTGGTGACGTACATACATCTCTCCAGTTGTAAGACATACACGGGGCCTGCCCTGCTATGGCCAAATTACCGCTGTCCAGTGTGCAATTCTTACCAGCTTTATGAGATACAGGGCTCCATGTTGCCATTTGCCACCATGCTGCTGTTTAGCGTACACTTCGTACATTTTGGTCATTGTATCGCATCTACGCTGTTTAAATTTGACAAAATTCTGCTGTAGTACATGTATCTTGCCAGCCTTCTGTCATACACAGGCTTTGTGCTGCCTTAATTTGTCAGGATGCTACTGTCATATGTGAATTCCGTCGGTTTGTCTCACGCACGGCGCCCTATGCTGCTTACATCATCCGAAAGGCTGCAGTAACCGTGCCTCTTACCAGGTTTATGCCATGTATGGGCTGTATCATGCCCATATGCTTCTGCTGTAATAACGTTTTGCCAGTTTACTTGTGGTGCCCGAGCTCTACGCTGTCTAATATTGGATTATTTTCCCCCCCCCCGCGTTCGGCCAGCTTTTACACAACAACAAAAGCAGGCTCTACGCTACCATTTGTTTTTTGCGACAAAAAGCATCAAAATCCCTCGCATCTGCCCCATCTAGTATGATGCAGTGGAGTAGACGCTGTTCAGATTTGCCCAATTTTTGTCACGCGACCGAATTTGCTTTTCCCCGTTCTGGTGATATAAGGCAGATGATGAACAAATTCCAACTCATTTTCTGCTTCAATTTTACGATAACGCAGGGTCTATTCTGCTCAAAATTGTAACGTTGCTGCGCAAGCTTGAAATTCAACAACTGTTCCTTTTTTTACTTTTATATTTTGATGGTTTGAAGGCATTCATTTCTGCTATTAGTTGATTGACAGTAATTTTGCGAGCAACCACAAGCAATGCCTCCCTCCGTTTCTCTGCCGCATTGACACTTGTTTGGCATGTCTCAATTAATTCTGACGCGCCCCCTGTGCTTTTATTTTTGTTGTTCGTGCCGAAAAATCACAATAGTACAGCTATCTATGATGCACGCGTTGCCTTCATTATGCTGGTGTGAAGGAGTCGTGGTACCGGAAGGTGGGAGGGAAAGGACGCAGGGGTATCAGCTTCGCTTGGAGACAGCACCGGTTCTCCTTTATAGATTTCTCATTATTGGCGTTGAGCTATGAGAAGCTCGAGGAGACAGGAAAGTAGAAGGAGGAGGAAGAGGAGGAGAAGGAGTGAGAGCACGGGGGATGGGGTGAAGCTCACAGAGTTCGCTTCACCCCAGCATTGCTGCTGTGCTCTCTGCTGGACCTTTATCTATGAAACGTACAAGGAATGTTCTCCTGGATGTTCTATGTTCCCATGAGCGCTTAACGCGCTTACTTCTATCTATCTTGTCCAGAGGAGGAACGTTCCATGTCCGAGAACGCTCTTGTGGCACAAAGCTAGCTAGATTTTACGGGTTATCCGCTTCACCCAGAAACTTCCGTTTAATAGAACCTTCTTGTGGTCCAATAGACCATGACTCTGCGGGCTATCTAACCGAATCTATCGCCATATATACTGAACTCTATTACATTAGCCCACCCTGAATAGTCGTATGTACAGATCACCTTACAATCGAAGGATGTCAACAAAACATCCAGAATTGTGAAGGGGATCGAAGATGCGGCCGATTGGAAACAAACGAAAATGAGGCTACAGATTCACCACACCTCGTAATAATGAGGCTTAAACGCCTCATTGCAATATATGCAGCCCTATGATGGAGCTCACATCATCCGAAATGCTGCAGTAACCGTGCCTCTTACCAGGTTTAAGCCATATATGGGCTCTATCATGCCCATATGCTTCTGCTGTAAGAACATTTTGCCAGTCTAATAGTATACTATAATCCCCCTTCGCGTTCGGCAAGCTTTTACACCACAGCAAAAGCAGGATCTACGCAAACAATTTTAGCGCGCATCGCGTCGTACAACGTACGATCAAAATGGTCATGCAACCATGCTCGCCTTGTCACGAGCATCAACACGCGCTGCAAATAATGCTGACTTACGCATCTGACAATCATTGTGCTTTGTCACGGTGCACTTTAGGGATTTCAACCGCAGAATACGCGAACAACGGTATTACACGTCGAGCATCCCACAATATCATATCGGGGAGTATTTTAGATAATCCTCCCATGGTGCACTGTGTTCTGTTTGGAACACCTCTGTGAGGGTGGAGACTCAACGTGCCACGAGCCTCGTCAATACGCTTTATACCCCACGCGTGTTTCAGCTATTTTATGAGGCTTCTGTTTTTGCTGTTACGCACCCCCGACCTGATGCATCGTTGGAATGACCCGAACTGCACTAGGATCGTGCCTGAGCAAAAACAAATACTGTTGAGTAAAGCTGCACTCCGAGTGCGTCGCGCTCCAAATGCTATCTCTCCCTTTTTTTTCACGAGTATACCTCGCGTACACGAAACCCCCCCTGTATTTTTAAAACGGTGCATCCCAGAAATATAACGTCATTTTTAGGTCAGGATTCTTGCTTCGCAAAACCTCAAACACAGCTTAGGTTATCGACGGGTACAAGAGGTACACATATTTCCCGTGTTGTAAGGTCTAATTTTGTTTTGTTTTTGACTGGATAACTCGGTGGTTCTAACCATCTCCCGAGCGCCACGCTCCTCCCCCGGGAATATCTACAATCATCCATCACCCTCCGGTCTTCTTGGTGATGTTCGGAAACTACTTGTACTACATCCTACTTCTCAACTCCGGTGCGTGCGATACCTTTCCTATCCATTCCGGACCAACATGGACCCCACCCGCAACTCTCGCGGTAAATCCCGCACCAACGAGGACCCAACCCCTTAACCCTCACAATGAACATTGTGCTTCGCGTTCTTCTCCTGCTGTAGCCATGGGTGGGACAGTTACGGTGAAGGGCATTGTCATTCTGTTCAATAGTATCGAAATAATGCCCGGAGCGCATTTTTGCGGCCCGGGTCGTTGACAGCATTTCCACCGCTGCCACTGCCCCCGACCCATTTCAGTCAAATCGGATCCCTCGACGTTTGGTACGGCCATTTTACACGCCGAGACTTGGAGGACAGTTCCCTCTACGGGAGACGCCCACCTGATGCGACTGCGATTTTTGTTTAGCGCCTGAGGCCAAGAGGTTTATTTTGTTTCCCGTGGGGGATCACAACAGGGCCGCAAGTACAGCGACGACTACCACAGAGTGTGTCGCGGCAACGGCACCCATCAGGCCAGTGCCACGGCTACGGCCCTTTGTGCCACCCCCCCCCATCTGAGCCACGACTACCGCCCCAACCGACACTACCACAGAGTGTGTCGCCGCAACGGCACCCATCAGGCCAGTGCCACGGCTACGGCCCTTTGTGCCACACACCCCCATCTGAGCCACGACTACCGCCCCAACCGACACGTTGCTGCTCACATCCCAACCCCCGTTCCCATAGCCGCCCACCCCACGCGGCTGCGTCTATCACCACAACGGTTTTTCGCTCGCCCATCACCGCGCTGAACCCCCCGCACCCAATCGCCCTTGCGTTTGTTGGCTGGCACTCGCTCACAACTGCATCCGGCGCGCCCACGGTCACGATTGGGCGGCACCCAGAGACACCCCTGTCTGCGGTAATGTTGTTTTTCTGTTATTGGCCACGTCGTACGTACTGAACTATGACTCATGTCGGCATCGTTGGACGCTCCGTC
This sequence comes from Undaria pinnatifida, assembly GCA_012845835.1. Classification (NCBI taxonomy): domain Eukaryota; class Phaeophyceae; order Laminariales; family Alariaceae; genus Undaria; species Undaria pinnatifida. The sequence continues at coordinate 10,955,713 of JABAKD010000023.1, read as the reverse complement.
TGCGGTAATCTGCCGGTTGGGGTTTTCTTTCTTGAAATGCCTACTCCCTCCCGTCAACCCACGACCTAAAGACGCTGCACACGCCCTTTGCAACCAGCGCTCAAAAATGCCGCACGCACGCCCGCACATCACCTACCGCTCGGGTCAAGACCACCGTTCTTCTCCGACTACCATCACCTATACCACCAATCTCCTCCGCCTACCACCTACATAACTGATATTGACCGCAGTAACAGCGACAGCAAAGACGCCCAACATCGCAGACGCCATCCTATCCGTAGTGGCCGCGACGACGGTCGCGACCACCCGAAGTGTCACGCCCACGACGCCTGCGCCTATCACGAACCGCAAAACGTGGTGGCTCGCAACCGCCACATTTTTCGTTACGAGACACAACCTGCGACGAGCATCATTATCAACCACCTGGCCATCGAGTTCTTCCTGACGTCTGCATCGTGCCGGCGAAACTCTCGCACTGTAGTAACACCGCTACGCCTCTGGAGCGCTCAACCCATGTATGGGAAAATTTCAGGATGTTGGTTCTTGTTTGTGGTATTTATGGAAACGTGCGGACCGTAAACCCGGCGTTATTACCCGGCAATAACCCGCGACAACCAACGCCGCTCGTTATAAATGCCGTGGCACCTGTTTTTGTGTCGAAAGCGCCATGCTTGCCTCTCTTTGTCGGGAAACTGCTGCGACAACGACGACAACATCGGCAGCAACAGCGTGACCGGCCGATAACCATTACGGCGAGAATCCCTGGACGCTTCACGCTGATCAAAAGATACAGCACTACCAGCGCCAGGCCATCTAATTGCGGGACGAGGTTTCAACTTCAACATTAAAAGAATGAATTCCACCCACGCCCCCGCCCCCCAACCATCTACCCCCCCCGCCCAGCCCCATACATGCGATATCCCTTGTTCAAGCCTGATCCCCTTGTTCTAGCGATGGTCGTGAGGTGTGGGTGCGAGGAGGTCAAGACGTCCAGCCCTACTGGGATGCTCCACTCGACGCCTACCCGCGATGTGCAACGCTACTTGCCGAAGACTACAGCTACCACCGGTTCCGGACTACAGCACGAAACTTCTGATTCCAATTCCGGGCCATCGCATCCCGAGCCCGCCTCGCCAATATATCGGCGGCTCCACCCGCGCTGGTCCTAGGAAGTGCGCTTTTTTCGGTGGCAACGTTGGGCCCGCGAACGACGGGTTCCCACTCGTTGCCACGGTGTTGACAGCACGACTGCCCCTGGGCCCAAGGGACAGTCCCGCCATGACGACGGAAGACTCGCGATCATAGTTGACCAGGATATGCCCTGAGCCCCCTGCCCCGTCTTCCTTGCAACCTTCGTGGATTGCGCGGACACGGACCACAGGTACAGCATTTCCTTGCGAGTTCTATCCTGCTCATCCAACGATCCTTGGAGACAGGACCCCCAGGGTATCTTCGCCCCGCTCATTTAAAGGCAACCCACGGAGACCCTTCCAGAGCCTCGGTGATACAATACCGAGATTCCCTTTGCGACCACGTGGACCCAGCCGGCTCTATTCTCTGGATCAGCCAGCTGCAATCTCGCCATCGCCACGCGACAGTCCTACAGACAGCCGCAACTGACCACTGCTTGGCGGATCACCGCAGCCAGCCTACACCAAACTAACTCTTCTGGGATGTTCAAACTTTAGCAGTGCCACCCTTTTGGATTCTTCTTCTACGTTTTACTACTTATGACCGTGCGGAATATTTTCTAACATAAACATATAAACATCGCCCGAGACCGACCTTTTCAGCGACACCACGACCCCGTAGCTCACCCGGCTTCGACCAGGTATCAGTAACGACCAGCCATGGACATTGGTTCCGAGGCCGACAAACACCGGAGATCCCTTTTTCATTACCTACCTGGGAAAATATTTCCGAGGCCGGCAAACACCGGAAACTAATCCCGTACCACCACCCAACGACCCTTGACATCTACCAACGCCCTCCCAGTTCGTATCTCTAGGTCCGGCAACGGTACACCAGAGACTGGCAATTCTATCCATAAACAGAAGCAATAACCGCTATATTGGGTTGCCAGCCGCTTTCCCCCCGTCACCCGCCGCGTTGCAAACGAGTCACCCCCTTTTGGTCTCGGCATTTCTCACGGAACCCTCTTACTACTGACCTCGTTCCGACCATTTCCATCGCGATAGAACAAATCTGCCGCGCCCTCCCCTTCAACGCAACCGGTTTTCACGGAGCACCTCTGTCCTGCCCCCCCCCATTACCACCGAGGCGCACCTGCCGAGTCCCCCATGCCGTTCTCCACCCCGACGTGTTACCACAAAGCCGCCTTGCTCCGGTCTCCGCCGACCATCTGGAAAAAGCAACCGCCCTTCTCCTCACGGTCTGGTTAGTTCTTCTTTGGACAAACGTTGGAGCCCCTACCGCCCCCTTATCACGGCCACCCTGGCCGAACCATCCCGCCTATACCAGGCCACCAACGGTACCTCCCGGCCAGCTTTTCCGTTTACCCACCAGAGTGCCCTGATTTCCTCAAACACAACAAACCACCGTTTATCGCTCCCGACCAAGCTCTTTAGCTACCCCACCATAGACCGGATCCTTGTCACCAACAGCCCTTCAGCTTTCCTCGACGACACAACCACGGACGGCATCGACTGATTCTGTTTCCGTTTCCAGTGAACACCGAACAGTCCCCCTCCAATCCAACGGTCGCGAATCCCCATCCGACACCAATACCGTCACCCCCCTTTTACCTCAACAACCCTGTAGGTTCACCATCTGAAACTAGGCAACCCCTACCCGTCCCTAAAGGCACCTCTGTGACGCCACTGTCGCCACCCCCCCGTCCTAAACATTTTTATAGGTTTACCATCTGAACTTGTGGTTTTGTTCGTTTCCGGTTATGACCTCTCGGGGCCGGGCATCGGCTTGGGTGGGCTCGTTCCCCCGTCTCTTGCAACCCACCACCACATCCCGCCGCTCCCATTTTCTGAGTTGGTGTCAATTTTGTTTTTCCGCGAATGAGCGTTTCGAACCGACTATCAGTTTGGGTGGGCTCGCTACCTCTCCTCTACGACCCACTTCTACCATTCCACCGCCTTCTTTTTCCGGGTTTGTTATTTATTTCTCGGGCTCTTGAACCTCTCGAGCCTGGTACGTATGGGACCTTAGCACCAGAAACCGGGCCCTTCCACGGCCTCTTCGCTGCCCACGTCGAAATAAGTGAGCATTCCATCCCGGGTATCGTTTTGGGTGGGCTAGTTCCCCCTTCCTTTCGACCCACCATCACCAATCGCCCCCGTCCACCGGCGACGCGCAAATCGTGCACCCTTCCTGTTAGGCATTGACTTGGGTGGGCTTAAACCCCCTCCCGTTTGCCCCATGCACCACCACGTTTCGCTGGAAATACTTTCGGCAACTCACCGTTGCGGACCATACCAAAACAATCGGTCGACCCCTTCTCCGCCCCAAAACCTCCGTCGGGTCTATTTCGGCCCATGACATCGCCACCGGTTCGCTAGCCAGTTCCGAGAAAGGCGCCGAGGACGCTGGCGCTCCTCCTGGATCGGCTTTCAGGCCGTCCTTCGTTCTCCCCAGCGCCCACCATTGGCGCATCCCTTCTTGGCCCTCCTCATCCTTCGTTGGACCATTATTTTCCCAAAGCCGTCACTGCTCCACAGCCGCCGCTGGAAACTGTGGACTGCCCTTCCGAGAACGGGTTTTCTCGCCAGTACCTGTGGCTACACTTCCAAGATCATCGAATCCCCCCCACTGCCGCGCGAACACCGCGACCAGAGCTCCATCGTCACCTGAGCTTTGCCACCAAAGCTCCATCGCAACCTGAGCTACGTCGTCACCTGAGCTTTGCCACCAGAGCTCCATCGTCACCTGAGCTTCGTCATCAACTAAGCTTCGCGACCAGAGCTCCACCTTCACCGGAGTTCCACTTTTCAACAGAGCTTCGTCGTCACCTGAGCGTTGCGACTAGAGCTCCATCTTCACCACAGCTTCGCCGTCACCTGAGCCTCGCGACCACAGCTCTACGTTCACCAGAGTTCCACCTTTCACCAGAGCTTCGTCGTTACCCTAGCTTCAAGACCAGATATCCACCTTTTTCAGAGCTCCATCTTCGACAGAGCTTCGTCGTCACCTGCGCTTCGCGACCACAGCTCCCCCTGCACGGAGATTCGTCGTCACCTGTCGTCACCTGAGCTTCCCGACCAGAGCTCCAACTTCGTCAGAGCTCCACCTTTACCTGAGGTCCACCTCCGGCTTCCGCGACTTCTTCATTCGATGTCTTTCACCTTCAAGCCACAACCAACGTCAACGTTTCATTTTTTTGCCACTACCGCCGGCCCCGGCGTCGTCGCCACCATCTACTCCGGCAATCTGGGAATTATTTCACCGACTTCTGCAGTCACGCACCATGGGCCTGCCGCTTCAAACCGCTACCGGCGGCGAGGCGCCCTTTTCCTGGCCACTACCACCAACTCCGGCGTCATCGCACCGTCAGCGCCGACCAGCTGGGACATATTTCGCCGACTCCTGAAGCCACCGCACTGGTAGGTCTGCTCTTTTAGTCCGCCTCTAACCGTCCCCGGCGACACCGATATCGTCTTCAACTTCAGGCCTTCTCTACATCCTATTCTAGCAACAACGCCGTCATCCTCGCTGCGTAAAATGCTAAGTTCAACACCACGAGCACCGCAGGCATCTCCACAGACCCATTTTAAAGGACTACTACACCGTCAACGCTTGCGTCTACGTGTACGCTATGGAACACGCGTATTTCACTGCCGCGTACGCGGTCCGACACCTTCTTCAACCAACCATATTGAGCTATTGTAGCCTCGCCTTCTTCCGTCACAGAGTTCCTAACGTATCGTCCGCGAACACCCCACCCTCACTGGTTCGTGCGTGGAGCTCTTTAACGCGTTTTACTGGGCCATCATCCGTCTCCAGCGCTCCTCCCACATCGTCTGCGAACACCACGACGTCACTGTCTCGCGATCGGAGTGCTGCGATACACCCTAGCACGACCACCAGCCGCTTTTCATCGGAGTTTCTAATGACCCTACACCACCCGGTTCCAGGATCAATCTACGGCGTGTCTACTGCACATCTTCGCGGAGCACCATCTACGCATCGGCGTGTCTACAATGCCACGCGACAGGGATATCTTCAGCGAGGGTATTATCGCGTTGAGTCTCACTTGCCCTTTTGTATTGTTGCCCCTCCCCCTTACCATGTTTCTTGAGTTCCGTCTTGATTTGGTTTTTATGAGATTGTTTTGTGCGCATTGGCTTCTATATTTTCTTTTTTGGGTTTTATTTTGTTGTTCAGTTCGTTTCAGAGTGCCTCTTTTTTGCATTGACTCTTCGGGTTGTCACACGTTTGAGCAGCAAGGATGTTCGCGTGCTTGTGTCTGTGTGCCACCCTGACTTATCGGGTTGTTCCACTTTCGACGAGCACACATGTTTGCGTGCTTGCGTCGTTGTGCTAGCCTGGCCTTCCAGCCACTGATTTGGCTGGCTCCATTTTCGTAACCAGGCCGAAAAATTGTGATGGTTCCGTCTTCCTGTTTGTGCCGGTTTAGCCTGTCCCTTTGTCGTACCTTAGCCCAAACCTGCCGTGGTTTCGTTTCCTCTCGTCGGTTTAGTGTACCCTTGTTTCGCAGCCCGCAAACCCGATGTGGTATTTTTTTTGTTGGCGTTTCTCTTGCTTTCTACACTACGTACGAAATAGGTGCATATTTGGGCGCCGTGTATGTCCCCAAACCCGCTGTGGTATGCCCATCTTGGCTATTCTCCTGCTTTTTGCACTACGTACGTCATTAGCACTTATTGCGGCGTCGTATTTGTTTTCTTACCGCTATGGCTTATATATGTCTTAGCCCTTCCCCAACTCTTTGCACTGCGTACGTCATAGGTGCTTATTGATGCGCCGTATTTGTTTTGTTACCACTGTGGTATACCTGGTATGTGCTCTGGCCCTTCCTCTGTTATCTGCCCTACGCACGCCGTAGGTGCTTGTTGAGGCGTGTTGTCTGCCTTGTTTGCGTTGTATTGCCCTGCACAAGTCCCCTCTTCTCGGTTGGACATCCAAGTGCTTTCGCGTATTTTCCCCCCGATTTTCGTGGCTTAGCTTCCAACAGGAATGGCTTTATAGTAGGCCACATTTTCAGAGTTTCACGACGTCAACGTTTTGATATTATTTTCGGGTCCGTCGTTTGTTCACGACCCCCCTCTCTAGGCTTCTTTATAGCATCAACCCCCGAAACCATGGTAGTTTCGCTTGGTCCTCATTAGCCTGAACTTCGCTTGCACGCTGTGCATGCGCCCCGCTAGCATTTTTAGAGTTGTTTGGATTTGCTCCCCCCCTCTGTCCGGCTTACGGTATCAGCACGCGACAACGTAACAGTTTCGTCTGATTCTTTCTTAGCAGAGATATCGTCTGCACCATGTGCGTGCTCTTTCGTACAATTTCTGAGCCTTCCGTTGTGTTACGACCCCGTTTTTACCGCTCTCAGGGATGAGTTGAAATTAATATCGTGTTAGCTTGGTATTTCTATCTTGGTTTTCCTTCTCCCTGCACTATGTGCCGGATGGGAACGTAAACCCCCTCCTGTCCGCTATGTGTGCATTTTCGGAAAGTATTTCCTCCCGACTCTGGCGCTCGTGCATTTCGGAGCCTATACTTTCCGCTTTCGCGTCCATGCATCGCGGGTATTATTTGTTTTGTTTCTTGTTATTTTCGGGCACGCTTCCTCCTTATTGGTTATTGCTGTGCGCAGCAAACGACCGACCGTAGTAGCCTTCTTTCCTTTCTTTTGGGATAATTTGTTCGTGAACGCATAGTGCGCGTATTGTATTTGGACCCTACTGTCTCAGTACAATTCTACCTGGTAGGGTACAGTATAGTCAGTGGTATCGCCTCGTTGATCCCCAAAGTACCCCCTTAAAGTCTGACTATCGTTGAGGTTCCAAAAACGTTTTACCGTACGAGTTTGTATACCTTCTGTCTTATCTGTCGCATTCAAAGTATGGCATTTGTTTGTTTTTCGGTGGTCTTCATGGGCGCCTTGATCTCGACCTTGCGCCCAAGTTGTTCTACTTTTCGTCAGTACGACGAATGTTCGCCTTTCGTGTTTTGCTTCCGCCTTCTTTCGCTGATGTAGTCTGCCCACGTTTCGTGAATACCGACGAACCATGGCGTCTTCGAACCATGTCGAGGTTTTCCATCGACTCGTTGCCAGCTCGCTTTATGCGATTGGTGACAACATGGATGCTTTCCGCGTTATTTCGTTTCGTTTTTCGCGAGGAATTACCTCCTTTCTTGCTGTTGCTGTTGGACTTTCCTTGCCTCTTGGCATACATCCCTTTTGTTGTTGGACCTTTCTTGCTTCTTGGCGTACTTCTTCCCACGACTGACGTCGCTGCGCTTTACCCCCAGCCACTTGGTATGACGGCATTCTAGATATTGCTACTGTCTATGGTCACATACTTTCGACCACTGGCTTAACATTGAGAGCCCCCCTTAGGTTCTACGTTAGCGGTCCCGTGCTGACTCTCCAGCCCATCTGTCGGTTCTCTTTGGCCTCTACCTTCTTATTCGGTTGTACCTGCCCCCAAGACACTCTTGCTGTCGGGCTCCGTTCTAGCTTTGTAGCCAGCGGATCTATTCCCCTGAACAACTAGTTCTTACCTTTTTTCTCGGCACCGCTGCCCCTACGGTCCAGCCACACTGACCCCCCTCCTGGCTTTGCAACCAACAGGTCTTGTTTCTCTCGACTACTTTTCTTGTTTCTTTTCGGCATACCTGCCCATTGGGTTCAACTACACCGACCTTAGTCATGGCGTTACATCCCGTCCTGACTGTGCAGTCCACAGGCCGTCCCCTCTTAGCCCCCGTTTTGCTCTTGCCTTGTTGGCGTACTTGTCGCATCGGTCCCATGTTTTGACCCCTGTTTGGTTCGCAGCCCATTTAGGCTTTCCAAGTTGACCCCCTTTCGTGTCGTTTTTTTTCGGCGACATCGCTTTCGGAGGAATATCTTCACTACGTACCTAGTGTTGCTCGTTTTCTTAAAGTAGCCTTTCAAGGTCCCTTGCTATGGACCCTCCTTTTTTTGTCAGGCTGCAGCACGTTGCTATGACACGATTTGCCTATTTCCTGTTTTTCCGTGCATTCTTCCGGGTTACCATTTTAGGGTTGCTCCACGTTATCGACCCCATGTGCCCTACGTATAGTACCTAGCTGTGGCTTTCTTCATGTTGTCTTCCCTGTTTCCTACATTCTGTCTGGAGCTAGACACCTCCAGCGCTGCTTCGAGCTGAACGAGTATCGTCTTGTTGGCCCCATTATTAGCTTGCTTTGCTATGGTGGAATAGCTTCGTTACATTTGCTGGCATTGTTCCCGTTATTAGTTAGCCTCTTAAGGTGTCATATGTCGACTCTCTTTCCGGCTTCCGTTAGTACCTTCCGTCTTTCTGTGTCTAGGTTTCAATTTCGTCCTTGTTTGCGTATAGCTTTGGCTAAGAGATTTCACCACTTATCTCTTCCCGTTTTCCTGGTACTGTACCCAGATAGCTCCTTAGGGTACTCCACTGTTGCCCCCCCGGTTAAGCTTTCCGGCGTATCACACACGCCTTCAGTACCCTCAGTTTGGTGTTGTCTGTGTCACTGTTTAGGTGTTGTCTTTCTCTGCGTTCTGCGATTGGTTTTGGCTGCCTCGGTTCCCCGTTGTAAAGCTCGACCAAGGGCCTTGTGCTCGCCTCCTATGTCCCACATTACGGTCCCTGTGCTTCCGTTACACGTCAGCGTACTGGTTTCCTTTTTATAGCTTTGCCTTTCGACCAATGGTCTCACGTCAGCCTTCCAGGTCCAACCTTGCGGACCCTGACATTGGTTTAGGCACTCTTCTTTGTTTTCTTTCGTTTCAGGCTCTTGCTCTTCTGCCTTTTGACCAATGACCCGGCGCTTGCGTACCTCTTTGCGTCTTGATCGTTTCTCTTTGACCGTCCAACCGATGAACGCACGTCAGCTGCCCATGTCCAACGTAGCGGAACCTGACGTTCGTTTAGGCAGCGTTTCTTGGTTTATCTCTTGTCGTTCGACAAATGCACCGACCACCCGCCCCTTCGGCACTACGCTCCAGGCCGTAAACTCGTCTGGACTTCACAGCGTGAGCCGTGTTCCCTTCTTCTTTTCTGACTTGGTTTCCGCGTCTTTGCCTTCCGCTTTGGCTCCCTTCGCATCCTTGCGCTCAGTGGCGGCGCGCTTCGTGTTTTCGTAGGCCGCATGCTACTGGTATACGGTAGATACATACCCTTTCTCGAACTCTAACGGTTGTGAGCTCCTTTATAGGGTTTTAAATCTCGCGATGAGGCTTTTAGACCTCATCATTACGAGGTGTTGAGGAATCTACAGCCTCATGTCTTTGTTTCGAACAGCCGCATCTTCGACCCCATTTCCCGGTCTTTTAGGATGAAATTGGTCGTCACCCTTCGGCCGTCTTGAGGTCTGCATGTACGAATATTCAGGGGGGGCTAGTGTAATAGAGTGTCAGTATAGCTGGCAATAGATTATGTACGATAGCCCGCGGAGTATTGGTCTATTGTACCACAAGAAGATTTCTTAAACGGCATGTTCTTAGTGGAGCGGATAACCCGTGGAATCTAGCTAGCTTACACCACAAGCGTTCTCGGTAATAGAACGTTCTTCCTCTGGACATGATAGATAGAAGTAAGGGCGTTAGGCGCTCATGGGCATATAGAACATCTAGGAGGACGTTCCTTGTACGTTCCATAGGTAAAGTTCCAGAAGAGAGCACATCAGCAATGCTGGGGTGAAGCGAACTCTGTGAGCTTCACCCCACCCCCGTGCTCCTACTCCTCCTCCTCGTCCTCTTTCTCCTCTCCTGTCTCCTCGAGCGTCTCATAGCTCAGTGCCACTAGTGAGAAATCTATGAAGAAGAACCGGTACTGTCTCCAAGGGAAGCTGATACCTCTGCGTCTTTTCCCTCTCACCATCCGGCACCACGACTCCTTCACAATAACCATTGTCTGCACCAATATCATACCTCAATCCGAACAGACGGGGAAGAAATTAGGAAGAATGATTTTGTTATAAAGTCAATACGATTGATAACGTATATCGTTACATAGATTAAGCATTACTATGGAAACTATGAGAAGTGTCATTTAGGTTATGAAGCATGTGAGAGATTATGTTTATACCTGGTGTTAAGGTATAGTTAGTGGGGTATTAGGCCGTTTGATCACTTGCATGAGGTTAAAGCTTACCCAAACTAAGCCTTACCGGGCATAACACTCTCCCCCCCCTGAAACGGCAGAACACCAGGTCGGCCGGATATACGGGCGGACCTGTCAATATCTAAGCGGTCCTATTTCCTGGGGATACCGGGGAGAGTGTTTTTCAAGTTCGACATGGGGAAAGTCCGAGAGGATTTATTATTGTGGATGGTTTTATTGGAATCCACTACCCAAACAACCCATCGTCTGTCGACGATCCCATATGTTAGGGTACTGACGGGGACAATGAGTGTCACTTGCAGGTCTGCCAATTAAGCAGGCCCTCGGAAGTTACTCACTTTGTTAGCCTTAGGAGAGACGTAGCATATTATTAGTTTCCACCAGAGCCCCAGATGGCTTCTGAGATCGGAGGTACGTGCCTCGGCAATACTTTATAGCGGCGCATATCAAAAAATGAATTCAAAAATGGAAAAGATTTTGTATTACTTTCCCGGCGTTTCTGTCCGGGGCTGCAAGTCGTACCCACGCGACCCCCCCCCCCCCGAAAAATGTGTTGTGTGATGAGCGTGCACAGGAGTGGCTCTGCACGCGGGTCCCAGTGACGCTTCTGACCTGCTGCTGTTGATGTGTGATAATGCTGCGCATGTATCATAGGTACACAGCTTCCGCTACCCATTCCACCAGCGACTGGCATAGATTACAGCGTTCGTCCTTTGGCTTCGTGCGAGTTGAGTGTATCCCGCTAGTAAATAAGTCTGCGGAGTCGGCGGGGGTATCACACGAAACCCCGTGCCGCGGTAAGACTTTAAATGTGGACCGCATTGACAGGAATAAATAAAGGAATAAACACAAATTCTGGAGCGGACTTATCATGGGTATTTTCTGGGCTGGCACTATGCAGGTCGAGCGCCGGGCCGGCAACAACTTTTTCAACGTTTTTCTAGACAAATTATAGAACATTCCAAAGAATGTCGAACACAACCAGCGAAATCCGAAAAGAAAACCCCGCAATTGGTTTCAGTAACGCACGCAAATGAGTATCGTTTGCATTGCTTGTGTCCAGACCCGATTTACGGCCGACTTGGGTTTAACGCGGATCTCGCCGTGAGTACGTGGGCATGGGTGCAGACAAGGCCTTAAGGCAAACCGGCCCTCTCCCGCTGCGCGGACGCGTGCTCGTCGAGGCACGAGCGAAAGCGTCTTTGGGTGGGTGAAACTGGTGTCTCTTTTCTTGCGGGATAATTAGACGTGTCCGACAAGGACCGGTTTTGACTTTAACATAGATACAGATCTATCCTGAGACATCCCTACTACGGGATGCCTGCGGGGGTTCGGGTGGCACACGCAATGTGACGTTACCAATACACCATTACGCCGGCTACCGGGTAGATACTTAGATCTCGGGCAGATACCAGGGTAAATACCCGAGGTGGGGTAGAGTAGAGTAATAAGAGTAGTACCAAACCTCCCCGCGACTTCGGGTAGGGTACGGTGAGTATTACCCAACCGACCCGATATTTGGGTAAGGCACCGAGAGAAGTACTAAACGTACCCGGAATTTGGGTATGGGTACGGTAATAGGACAAAATCTACCCGCGGGTACAGGGTGAATACCCGAGAAGCTACTTAACATCTGGTAGTGGAGTATCAAGGGCAGCACTAAGTACTACCCGCGGCCAAACACAAACAGCGGATTCCGATAAGCAAATCCAGCAATTGGGTCGTGTGGGCGATCACAACCGGGACCCGCGAGCCTGTATGTGCAATCACCATGAGCATGCAAACCGAAAACCGGGCGGCGAATAAGTAGCGCAGTACGTCTACGTCGAACGAAGACGGCGTTGATTCGTTCTCAATGCAGCAACTTTTGCCTCTACAGGCAACACTGCTCACAACAAAGATGTGACGATGTTTTTTACTGTAGGCGACCCGAACAAAAAACCTAATGGCGTCGACGGCTAATTGATGTATCATCTCCGTCGGATTATTCCAACCAGGAAAGAAACACTCGATCAGATTATATTCCGCACCCTGTAAAATGCGATAATAGGCGGCAGCAGCGTAGTGCGACGCAATTTCCACGGCCATCCGCGGCCCTCCACGTCTATTGCTGCCACGGCTATCCTCCGATACGCTGCCATTTCCACGGACGTACACGGAAGTCCGCGGCTTTTGCCACAGAACGTGCCGCGGTTCTGTCCGCGGCAAACTCCGTCGTACCAATCATGTCCACGGCCGCCCGGACCATTGCCGTGAGTCTTGCCGTGGGTGTCCGCGGGCGTGGCCGTGAGTCTTGCCGTGGGCGTTTCCGTGGACCTATCCATGGATGTCCGCGGACGTTTCCGTGGACAAGTCCGTGGGTGTTGCCGTAGACGTTTCCGTGGGTGGCCGCGGCCTGCCGTGGTTTGCCGTGGGCGCTTCGATTAATATTGCCGTGAAAAATGCCATGGCTAGTGCAACGGGCCTCCAAGGTGTTCAGCTACTTGCCATGGCATTACGTGGAAGCCCATGGAGCGTCCGTAGAAGCCCGTGGAATGTCCGCCGTTGTCCGTGCAACATGGCCGTGGCATGCCGTGGAGGTCCGTGGACACTGACCAGGCACTCCGCCAAGGAGACAAATAATGTACATCCCTCTACCATGTTGGGAGGACACCGTACGTATGCGCATGAGAGGTTGACAGCTGGGCGTGGTGTGGCTATGTGCTGGCTTAGGTTGTCGTCATGGATGACGTACTCGGAGTGGTTTCCTGCAGGTGGTGAAGGAAACAGAGGTAAGTCGCCGACAACGCTGGCGTGGTGCTTCTACTATATCTCGTCATTGACACGCGTGACCAACGTCCAAAGACGGACCGTGTCCCAGAGCTAGCGTCGAAGAACCTACCGTGCAGTTCGGTCGCCGTCATCAGCCTGAGAGCCCCCCCGCCCCCGATGAGGAATTAACGCACGGTACGCAAGCCGGACAAAATCTTCTTCCAGAGCGACCATAACGGCGGAACCACCGCGCACAACTTCACGGTGTGCGAACATGTGCCACTGTTCCAAAGGACCATCATCATCTTAGTCGCCAGCGCCACATTTGAAATGTACGGCATGTACATGACAATCTAATCGCTTGTCGTCGCTGACGTAATCGAACGTCGGCAGGAAGGAGACGATGGTCGTTGAACCAAACACCATGCGGTCGACCGCAGCACGGCCAGATGACGCAATGTATCTTGCGTACCGGAGTACATCTTCGACGCAACAGTGATGGAAGACGTGATTACACGGACGGCACTGAGCTGGGAACGCAGCGTTTCGCAGCAGATGTCACGTGTAAGTGTAAGGGTATTGGGGGAGACACAGAGTGCCCCCTGCAGTTCTGCCAATCAAGCAGGTCCTCGGCGAGTATGTACTTTCTCAGCCTTCGTTGTCGTAGCTCTATTCGATTCCACCAGAGCCCCGGATGGCTTCTGAAGACCAAGGCTACGGTAGGGGGGGTACCCCCGATTTCACTGGTGTGCTTGAGCCACTCGCACGAGTGACTCTGTAACCCACGGATGAAAATGGTTTAGGCAGTTGTTTTGGCGCAGCTTAGATTACCTTTGCTTTCCGGATGGATTTCGTCAATATAAAACATGAAGAAAACGTAAGATCGCAAAGGAACAAAGGGGTTACTCGCGCGAGTGACCCCTAGCCACTGAAATTTAAAGCCCAAAAGGGGACCCCCCTACCGTAGCCTGGGTCTGAAGTCGGAGGCACGTGCCTCCGATCTATATCCTGAATATCTCGAATATGAAACGCCAACCGCATAATACAAAACCCATCCGAATTATCTCAAATACGGATAATTACAGGCCTTTCGAGGGAGAATTTCGACACTAGCCCACCCTGATAAGCCGAATATGCAGAAATATGGGAGATCCGGGGAAACTCCGGTTCTACGGACTAGAGCATGAGTCGAAGATGTGGCTCCTCAAAACCCAGTCCCACACCTCTAATGGCCTGGCTATGGAGCCAGGAACACGCGAAGAAAATAAGTTGAAGGAAACGTAACCCCTATAACAAGGCATACACCACCCATCAATAGCCTTCCCCGTACCGCCGGTGTTTGGGGGAGGGGGGCAGAAGAGACTCTAGAACCTACCGCATACCCCCGGTGTGGAGGGGGGGCGCAGGAAAGGCCTTACGGCAAACTAACCACATAAGAGGTACTATGGCAAGGCGAGCGCTCGTCGATATGGAGGAAAACACAGGCGCTAACACAAGGGAGAATTCGTGTGAAAACCTCCCGCGGGCGATCGCCATGTCGGGGGGTTAGACGAAGAAACGACAAATACCCGGGATGGAAGGTGGCCGCACTTACAGTTCAGCGAGAGGGAGAAGTGTTTGGCCGAAAAAACAAAGCAGAAGAAACACAACACACGAAACAAATTAAAATATGACACTCAGGCCCGTCCATGGCCCTGTACCACGTTACGCGCGAACAGGGTACCCTGGTCGCCCCCCGGCTCTGGGGTGAGGAGGGCGTTGACAAGGCGAATTAACATGAAAACATGACGCCGAAGATGGCCGCTCACCATGACGAAGGGCCGATAAACGAGGATAGCGTACGAATTGCACCCTGGCAGTAGCACGCTGTGACAGAGACATCAAACAAGGAGAGAAAAGGGGAACAATGTCAAAAATATTGCGGCAGCTACTGCAGCGGGACAAGGAGATGTTGCCACGCCCTACGAGAGCCTAGGACACTGATAATGTACTGTATGCAACATCAGTTAGCGACAATATCACGAAACTGCAAACACTTATCATTCATTTGCCACATCTGACAAGTGGACGCGTGCTCGTCGATATAATTCAAGCAAAAATCGACCATACCTTGTGTGTTGGTTGTTGCGACGCGTAGACAGGAGCTCACCTCCTCTTTGTCGCATCATACGGCCCGTGTCTCATGAGAGTTTAGCCAAGGATCGTTGCTCGCGTCTTCATCTTCCGTGGAGAGGTCCGCCTCGAAATACGTCGGTTCTGTTCCCCTGAACAGACAAGACTTGACTCCAGTCTTTTACATCAATTGATTGCAAACAATTTGCCCGACGTACCTGGTTCGCACTGTGTAAACAAAGGAACCAGCGAACTACGGGGACGCCACAAGTTTACTAAAAGGATGGAACCGATAAAAATCATTTTAGGAACAAGGTGAAAAATCTGAGGCACTCCGTATGCCTAAAAATGTGCAATGGGCCAGAGCCTAGCCGATAAGCAACGGGTTTCGGACCCATCGGAATAATATAGACGGGATACTGAATGGTTTATCAGACGACAATACACCTGCGACATAACCGTTGCAGTAGGAATGAGATACAACAGAAGAAGTCGCACATACATGGGCCACTTCCAGCATTAACTTCTTCGTGCTTTCGCCAATTGTCTGTTAATCAGATATGCCCTCCACATGTGTCACGGCCGATATGACGGTAGCGAGCCGATAGACAACTATATTCAGACTTCAGTACCCGCGCGTGCATTGGGTATACGGGAATAAATGGGCGTGATATACCAATAACACCTCGCGAGCTCGACAACTGTATCGGGTTTGTCCCCAGGTCATCTCTCAGCTTCTCGCGGCTGCTGTAGCCGTAAACCTACACTAACAGATGGGCATGCAATGTTGGTCGAAATTGCCCCTCGGTCAAGGCCGATATATGCCTGCACTTTCCCCAAAGCACCGCCGTCACCATAAGATGCTCCAACACAAACGATACACTTAAAGATAGCCGTCAGAGTCTCTTGGAAGAACGTTGCAGGTGCAACAGGGCCAGTTGCGACCGTTTTCACCCCCGACATATATTTAGGCATTCGTTTGTGGCATTTAGACGCAGGGTCAACGTTGTGACCTCCGCAATGCATAGACAAAGAACTGTTCATGTCCGACGGGTGTATCGCTCGCCAAAAACATGCAGACCGAGTATCATCATCATTGAAACGCCTGCATCCGTGCCGCACGTTTGCCATGGTCTGTCCAACTCGCATTGTGTGAGACCACTTGAAATACTCTTAACTACAGGAGAATACCAGAATGGGTGTTTAGCACGGCTCTCAACCGCTTTCCCGGCTGGAGCTCTGCCGCAATGGCTACCCGAACATCTATCGATGTTCTCAGCAGAGTCTCCGCGCTGTCGAATCTGACACCCGCCCGCGAAGTCTAAACTGCACGTTAGACAGCGCTTCGATTCTTATACTGATTGTGGCCACGCAGAAAGGAAGTAACGGTTCTTGAGCGACCAGTCGTGGCGTCGGTTAAGTGAAACCCTGGCCCGTCGTTTAAACGAAACATGCCTTTTGTGTGAAGGCTATTCACGTCCGTACAGCCTTCTGGACACAAATGAACGAATCCTGCAACCCAAGCGTCGTCGTTGTGAAATTCACTCAAGATGTTTTCATGGGGTACGAGAACGTTGTCTTTGCTCCCTGGCACATGGTTGCCCATGCGGGGATCGGTTTCCGCCGCTGTCACAGCCTTCGTGTCCAGGGCGTCGCTCAATTTTCGAAGGATACTGGGGCGTTGTAGTGACGAAGTTACAATATATTCAGCCGAATGAATGACCGCGTACGTATCGATGATATATGCCCCGCCGTCTTCGTCTGCGTCATTCTCCGAGTCACTGTCGCCTGAACTCACCTCGTCGTTGCTATCATTAGAGTAATCTTTGAGCACCGCCTTGGTTTGGCGGCGGTCGTGCGTGTATGACGACGAGGCTCTTTCCCGGACATTGTTTTGGTCCTGTGAATCTCATGCCTCCTCCTATAACCCTTGTGGAAAACTCTCGTCAGAGGCATACTTGTCGACGTTGGCCTCGCCTACCGACGATTTTCGTCCGGGGCCAAAACCATTCACCAGACGGCCGTGTACGTCATTCATATAGTCGATGAGGTCTCGCACCATATGCGTGCCGGCCGCTAGTTGTATCGACGAAGTTATAGTGTCTTCGAATGAATTAATGACCGCGTACGCATCGATGATATAAGCCCTGACCTCTTCGCCCGTGATATTTTCCGAATCACTGTTCCCTCAACCCTTCTCGTCTCTGCTAACCTCATCTTCGTCCATGGCATCGATTTCTTGTCGGTCGTTCGTATATGACGACAAGGCTCTTCCCCGGAGAATACTTGGGTCCTGCAGACTTAACACCGCGTCCAATAACACCTTTGGGACACTCCCGTCAGAGGGGTACGTATCGTAATTGGCGTCGCTGACCGACGCTTTTCACGCGAGACAAAAACCATTAACTGAACGGCCATCTTTGTCCTGCATATACTCGACGAGGTCTCGCACCTTGTGCTTGCGGGCCCCTAATAAACGTTTCGGTTGTGACACAGCTGGCTTGTTCTTCCGAGCTAGCACGATGATAAACATGTCCAAAACCAGTGGCAGCTAGTGGCAACGCTTGCTCACCTGAAATCGAATCGTTTGGGTAAAACACAGAGGTGTCCCGGAATGAACGTTGAGCCGACCCCGCCATGTTGCAAACTTTCCTCGACTCAGGGGCCATCTCGTGGCCTTTCACAAGGCCTGCATAGGCAGCTGCACGCTCGACCACCGTAGCTCCATCGAACTTGCGTGGCATGTCACCGACTTAAACATTATTCGCCAAAACTGTTTCACGAACCTTAGTTCTCGACAAAGGGTAGTGGCAGTCGTTGCATACATGCAGTTTTCCGCCGTCTTCTTCGCAAAACCCATGAACACTTGGGACTAATCCATCGAGCAAACTGCCGGGATCGTTTGGGTATAACCACCAAAATCCGACATCACTCGTGTTTTATTACGCAGATTGTCGGCCGCTCGGAGATGCTCTGTATACGGAAGTACACAAGGAGACACAACATGGTGGTCTCGCACAGGAGGCATGACATCGCATACCGCACAAGAAGACCTGAACAACGTGCGAGTTGACGTAGTTGGGCGACCATACACAAACTCGTTGTTCCCATTTGCGCCAAGCGATTTCAGAGTTAATGCGAGGGCAGCGGGCAGCTGACACTCATAATCAGGCGCTTTAGAGGAACTACAGCTACAAATATTAGACAAACGTATCGTAGATCGCCGATCGAAGTGTGCGTCTGAAAGAGAAAAAGCTGCCAATCGGCTCGCTGAGATCGGAACTATCTGTTTTATTTCCGTGCGGACCTAATATCTTTGGCGAGACATTCGCCCCATCCTGCCGACGAACGGACCCTGTTGACAACCGTCCATGCTGCGCAAAACGCTCTCGGGTCGAAGGCCCTAGCGCAGCGGACAGCCGACAATATTCAACGGGCGTTACAGAAGGGCCTCAACGGCAATTACTCCAGACAAGAGTATCGAAACTCGTTGACCAGATGGTGGTGTTGTTGTGTCTGCACGAATCGACATACCAAAATGGAAATATACTATTTTAATTAACTGCGCACCTAATGTGTTTCATTAAACAATCACCTGATACTGCCGACGAACATATGCTGCTGATATTCGTCGATGTCGCGCAGCAGGACCTCGGCACGATAGTCTCCGACGTCCAAGTCCACTCTGTCCCTACACCGGGATTGACCTAGCGGAGTGTCTATAGCTGCAGTTGGACGAGTTTCGAGGAAAACCGTGCGTGGTTCTGCAGACGCACGCCTGCGTTTAGCGCTTAACCGGACGTTCCCCCCACAAATTCGATACGACCACGGACGAAGCGCACGTCGACGGTTACCAAGTTTTATATATTCTGGAACGAACAAGCCGCAACAATCACAGCAAGTATCATTAGATATGTGGAGACGACTACCAATTTGCCAAGCTGCGTGCCTACCGCGTACATGGAAGCAGTGTCAACAGCAACGGCAACTGTGCAGTGTATTAGTATACTGCTGCTGCTGCTGCTGAAAAAGCGAATATGTTATATTTTGGAACGAAGAAGCCGCAACAGTCACAGCCAGTAGCATTAGTTATTCGGAGACGACTACCAGTTGGGCAAGCTGCGTGTCTACCGCGTACATAGAAGCAGTACTAACAGCGACGGAAACTAGTATACTGCTGCTATTTCCTTCAAAAACACAAGGCAGGTGGC
The DNA here is from genome assembly GCA_012845835.1 of Undaria pinnatifida. NCBI lineage: Eukaryota > Phaeophyceae > Laminariales > Alariaceae > Undaria > Undaria pinnatifida. Next base: position 10,936,356 of record JABAKD010000023.1, on the reverse strand, counting down.
AAAACACCGAGAACAACAAATTAGGGCACTCGTCTCAAATTCACGTCCTCACGTACCCCTGCCTGATCAAAGCTGCCTACCTTGTCCGCCGACACAGAATACAACAAAACAGAGCTGCTCTGCATCACAGCGTCAACGCGGGCCGACAATTGAAGCTGCCGCGCCGCCTCGTATAAAACGCGCAAGTGTATCGCCGCCGAAAATACGAAGGTGGACGTGCAACCCGAGCACCACCGCACGACGACTACTGCTGTAGATCCATGTCATTTCTGCCGAACGGACGACATTTCGACACCTCTGCTTGAACAACAACACTCGACGTCCTCTACTATAAAGCAACGCTTACCACCGCTAATTAATGAACGCGCACATGCAATCCGAACAGCGCCGCACGATGCTTCAGATTCATCTCACCTTTGCCGAACGGACGCACAAAAGAACGCATGGCAGCAGGCCAACCAGGTAAGGAGGCATGACCTACCGCAGCAGCATCGCACATGGGGTTTTTCTAGAGTCAAACAAGCGGAATACCAAGCACAACTTAGCGCCGACAACAAAAAAATAGGGCACTTGTCTCAAATCGCGTTGTGATTTGGCTTGACTTGCGTTTGGAGTCTTATTATCTGACGACAACCCGGAGGACTCAGCGCATTCGCTAGGGACAAGGCAGCCAGCTTTGACAAGGCAGAAGTGCTTGAGGACGTACACTTGAGACAAGTGCCCGTTTTTTTTTCACGGGGTGCTAGCTTGAGCTCTGCAATTCGTAGCCAAGGTCCGTACGAAGAGTGTGAGTGAGTGAGGGCCTGATGCCGATACGAAAGTTCGAACCGTTCGTACATACGAGTACTTTTTTCTTGTCAGTGCCGCCTGCTATGTCAGCTGCAAATGCGCCGAGTCCTCCATGTTGTCAAAACTTTGCCATAAATGCGGCAGAAGAAGTCGAACATACAAAGGTCGGCAACCATTATTCACCCCTTCATGCTTTGACCGCTTGTTTATCGGAGATTCCCTCCACAAGCTCGCGTGGAAGCGCGTACGTTGATACCGGTAACGAGCTCGCGCTCGTATTTACGAACGGTTTCAACTTTGTATGGACGTCAAGACCCCACCAAAACTCATCGTTTGCACCAACGTAAGCCTGTTGACCGCTGAACGTGTGGTATCCATCCTATCCGACGGAGAACGCTCAATCTAGAGGCAGCTCCCGCCTTAAAGTATAGAAACTGTCGTCTCGACCAAACGCTCAAGCAATACAGCTTGCTCCAGACCTGCCGCATACCTGATGTCGAGCTTCCTGTGTACCTGCCTACTGAAATACTTAGGTCGTAAGATGAAGGTATACCTAGAGCTAGCGGCTTTCGTTGTTGCTCCCGGCCTGCTGTGTCCCTGAACTTGCTGTGTACCTAGGACCCATTCTTGTAATGAAACAGTCAGCTACAACAGCTAGCAGATTTCGTTGCGACAGGCGCGGACCGGCTGTGATATCTAGGAACATGAAAGAGCACGAAGCGCCCGACCCGACCGGTCATTAAAAGTGCCGGTTATCAGGTCAGAGTCCAATAAAAGAAGGCAAACCAAGTATCAAAATTTGCGACGGGCAGATTTCGGAGAGTTCCCATAACACATCCCATACTACCGGCGGAACTATAACTAATCACCAGCAATACGGAAGCACGTGACCAATTGAGGGGCGCGGTAGAACGACGCCACCCCGTCGTGTTTGCGCCGCATTGCCGCCGCATCAGACAAAGTGGCTCTCACGAGAGGGCAACCGTCGCTGCTGGCATCTGTTTACGAAGACCAGGGGGAAAGCCAAGGGATACAGAATCCCGTCGGGCTCGCGAAGAGCTGGCCCTGAAACATGACCGATAGAGTTGGGGCGCTTGCAGTAGCTCAATTGCGAAAGAGAGGCTGGACAAGCTGCTGGTACCGGAGAGGGTCTCTGTCAACGGCGTCTGGGTGATGATGGCTATATACAAGCTGGGCAGGCCAAGACGTCGTGAATTCACGAATATCGCTGTGCCCCACTCAGTTTTTCGAGTTTGGACCTGAAATTTTGACGCGTGATTAGAGCACACTATTTAAAACACCACTTGGAAATCGCACTAAAAGAAAAAGATTTTCGTTGACTTTTCGTCCGTTTTATGATCATGGATTTCGTTTGGCCGCCCGTGGGTGGGCAAGTATATACTTTGGTTTGCGAATTCCAAGTGGTATCTGTTTGAGCTTCCTCTGAATCACGTGCAAAAAAATCATGTGTCAAGATACGGGCTCGAAAGACCTGTATTTATCCGAATTTGATATATTTCGGATGGGTTCCGGATGATAATGTTGGCGTTTTATATTCGGGAATGTTACGAAATAGATCACAGGCACGTGCCTCCGATCTCAGAGGCCATCCGGGGCTCTGGTAGAAGCGAATAAAGGTGCGTCTCTACGAAAGCGAAGAAAGTGAGTACTCTCCGAAGACCTGCTCAATTGGCAGACCTGCAGGGAGAACTCTGTGTCCGCGCCAATAAACTTACAAATGACGTCCTCTTAAGCTTGACTTGCTGTTGTGGCAGCGTTCTTCCACCTTCTCTGATATTGGTTTTGCTTTGGCTTTCCATCGAGCCCACAACCCCTGTATCTTCACGGGTGGCTTCCAAATGGAGGGAGCGCCATTCCTTCTACAACGGCGACCCCAACAGCAGTGAGATGGCAAGGGCCCCTCCTGTTGGTCGCCGGGAAGGTACCAAACGGACGGCACCTTCTAACTACGTGCGGACGACATTGCCCTTCAGAGCACACTCCTTGTCTTGGCTTCTGGTCCCTCCTGTTTGTCGCCGGGCACGTACCACACAGACGGCACCTTCCAACTACGTGCGGACGACACTGCTCTTCGGAGCACACTCCTCGTATCGGCTTTTGATCGCATCAGTTCTGTGCCAGCCGTGTCGCATAGACCAATCCGCAGCGGAACTGCCCACGCCCAACCCAACAGGCTTGTCTGCTCCGTGCTCAGCCAGCATGTTGCACAGCACACCTTCGCGAGCTGCCAGCACAAGCCCCAAGATCGCCCGTCGACCTGTACTTTGTTTTTGCGCTTCGGGGCTGAGGCATATGCACGACGCGCCACGAATAAGCATACTTGAATCAACTTTTCGAGGGACCATCGACGGGGACTTCGCTTGCCGAGAGAGCCCCATCGGCCTGCATACACCTTTGCTGACAGAGCCAGACCGATCTTCGCGGGGCCCCGTTGGACTACGGGCACCGTGCTCTCCGAGATCATGTCGGGGCTCCTTCCTTGTGGTCCTCCCTAGAACGGAACAAGCGGTGCTCGCGGAATGTTTGGGCTTTCTCGTTTGGCGTTTTCTTCCAGTACACGTGTTATCGTATGGGCTTCAGTACGTACGTCGACCTTGTCTTGCGCGTCGAACAAGCTGCTGTGCCCCCTTTCTGCTGAAGATAACACAGCTACAAATTTGACGCAACTCGGACCCCTCCCCGATTTTTCGCGAGCAACAGCGTTCCACTGCTTCACGCATCTTCAACCACCATCATGTTCGCAGCGCTACCAACTACAGTGCAGTATAGTAAGCTCGTTGTCAATACATTCCACATACGGCCGGATTCTCGGCTGTAGAGGTCACTGTGCAGCAGCCGAGCCGCCTACTTTGCCCCTGCTCATCCACCACATAGCTCGACCCTTCACTGCCCCGGCGTCCACAGTTACAGCACTGCAGCTCTGACAACGTCCGCTGCTCGCGAGTACTCCTTGCAATTTCGATTCAAAAGGTTTTTCCGTGTTGGCGCCCCCGTGCCTAGAACTTGACATTAGTGGACGATGAAACTCTGTGCTGGCTTTTTTGGGCAAGGCTGTCGCCGGGTGCGGTGCCCTATATTCCACCATTCATGGGTACGCGGGGGCTAACACCACTTTCTGTGTGGACACAGCTGCGATAGTGCGACACTATACACTGCTGTCAACGCAACTGCCCCTTTATAGTGCGGTCGGTGTGGGTACGGAATGCTTTTCAGCTGTCGAGGGGTTATTAGGCCGTCTTCCAACTGCCGGTACATATCCTGCCCTTCCACAATGCTGCTAGGATAAATTCTGCATTTAATTTTGTTTATTCAGCTGTCACGACGAATACTGTCCGTTGCAAGGCGGTTTACAGATGGGGGAGAGGGTGATCACTAGACGTTTGGCGCAAACGCTTCCTTTCTGCTGCTGTTGGTACATGTGCTGCCCTTCACGATGCTGCTAGGGTCTTTGCTGGAATTTGTTTTTCTTTGCGCATGTTCGGACAGCTACTGCCTGTTACAGAGCCTTCACTACAGTTCGTGGAGATGTTGCGCTTTAAAGATTTTGTTAGTGCTAGCGGGGATCAGCCCACGTAATGCGACACTTGGGGACAATCAGCCTTTCTATTCGGCTGCAGGCGTACACACCTTTTCTACAGCTGGTCTTGGTATTATACTACCCTTTTTATAGCGGTTTGTGTTGTCGTCACCCGTGGTCACAGTATCAATCTTGTAGCAATTACCACTACTGTAGGCTCTACCGTCCCTCTACAGTGCGGTCGGTTGGGATATTGCCTTGTTCCAACGCTGAAATACCCATCGTGATGCAGTTGGAATTGCCGTTAGGTGTCAACACAGCAGCGATACTACAGCAATCAGCACTACTGTACGCGTGATCGTCCCCCTATAGTGCGGACGGTGGGGAACCTGCATTGTTCGGGGCTTATACTGCCCATCTTCGCGCGTTTGGTACCTATGGGAACAGCAACGATAATGCAGCGAACAGCACCAGAGTAGGCGCGACCGCCCCCTATAGTGCGGACGGTGGGAAACCTGCCTTGTTCGGGGGTTATACTGCCCATCTTTGTGCGGTTGGTATTGTCGGTACCTATGGGCACATCAACGATAATGCAGCCAGCAGCAATAACGTAGGCGCGACCGACCCCCTATAGTGGGGTCGGTGGGGAAACTACTTTGTTCAAGCGTTTTACTGACCTTATCTTCTGATTGGCACATGTCCAACCCTCTACTGTACTACCCCCCCTACACTATTGTTGGGGCTGATGCTGCCCGTTTTTTACACGGTTGGCGGCGCGATCCACTACTGTGATACTTCCCCCGACACTACTGTTGGGGCGGATGCTGCCCGTTTTTTCTTATACGGTTGGCGGCGCGACCCTTCAATGTGCTACCCCCCTACACTGCACCTAGGGTAAAAGATGCCTGTTCTTGTGCGATGAGTGTCGGCGTGTTGGGCGACCCTTCACTGTGCTACTCCCCTACACTGCACGTAGGTTAAAAGCTTCCTGGGTTGGTGCGATGAGTGTCGGCGTGTTGGGTTACTCTTCACTGTGCTACCCTCCGACACTTCACCTCGGTTAAATGCTGACCTTTTGGTGCGATAAGTGTCGGCGCGTTGGGCGAACTTTTACTGTGCTACCCCCTACATTGAAGCTAGGTGAAATGCTGCCTGCTTTGGTGGGATGGGTGTCGATGTATCATTATTGTGTTGCACCCCCTGCACTGCAGTTAGGGTCAGTGCTGCCTATTTTTGGCTGCTTTTACTACGGTTCGTGAGGGCGTTACCCGTATACCCTACGGTCAGACTAGGCGCTGCTCTTATGTTGCAGTTTTGGTGGATGTTACCCTTCTTACCGCTATCCTCCTTTTATACGGCTAGTTGGCGTGGCTTCTACCATCACTGATGCTAGACGGAGTCGAGGCCCATATATTGCTGTTTGCTGGAACACAGATATACCGCTACTTGCAGAAGGGACACCACAACAATATATCTGCCTCCATAGCTTATTCACCTTCTTTACGCGTCGTTCCCATCCCGCCACCTCCCCCCGCACCCCCTCCTTCGGCTGCCCTCCCTACAGACAACAAGCAAAAACATGTCTACTTGTGAGGAAGCGGGCTACTCGGGGCAGGCTGAGCTCTTCCACGCGCCCCAACATTGATGCCCACGACACTTGGAGAGCTCGCTGGAGATCCCGCGACTCGAGACCGGGGGAATCACCGGTCGCGAGTTCCGGTGACGAGACAGAAGACGAACCACCATACGAGCACCCGGACTTACCAACCCAGAGAGTCGTGTCGCCGGTTCGCGTAGAGAACAAGACGAACCAACCTTCACCGGACTCGGGGGGCGTCTCGATGCCAGCTCTCGAAAGCCCCGGGGGAGCGACACCAGCTGCCCCTCCCGCTCTCGACAGGGCACCACCGTCGCCACCTGGGCTCTCCGCGCTGAGCAGAACGCCATCCCCAGGGCTCCCGGGACCTGGGAGCCCATGCCGGCCCCTTGGGCGTGGCATATTCAGCAGCGCGGGACCCAGCGGGCGCTCGACGACGCCAACCAGATGATTGTCTAACATTAGGCACGCTGACGTCGGTTTGACAAAGATATCGAGCAGGCGAAGACCGCTGCGCGGGAGGCGTCTCCGGTAGTAGAGAGGGCGTAACAAGCCCTTGCCTAATCAGTTGCGTCGGCCGCGGCAGGAACTACCGCTTCCCCTTCGCCTTCGACGCGCCCGCGGGATGTCGCATCCCAGCGACAACGACGCGGTGACGCCGCCTTTTTCAAGGGCAGCGTCGCGTGGAAGGCGTCTGCACCGAGGGTAGAGTTCTCCCCAGCGTTGACCACCGCGGTAGTGGAAACGGCCTCCGCCCTCCTCACGTCAGAGAGGCTGGCGTCGTGGCAAGTGAACGCCCTTTCAGTGGAAGCGGCCTGGACTCGCATGGATTGTATGCCCTCTGCCGGACAGCCGAGAGCCGCCCCGACCCTTGCCCTCGTCAAGGCCCTGCTGATGGCCCACGACAAGGTCCCGACCCCGTCGTCTGGCCGAATCCCGGAGGAGGAGTTGGCAGAACGCAACCGGCGGAACAAGGGATGCAGAGACAGTCGCGACAGTGGGGATCGCACCCGTGGGGCCGTTGAGGAGGTGGCTTCGCGGGTTGCGGCAAACATGGTGGGGGTGGTGACCACCATCACCGCCGCGGGGGTGACAGCGGTGGTGGAGGCGGGGAAGGCGCATCGGGTGGTGGTGTGGCTAAGGGCACCGCCGAGGGGGTAACGTTAGTCCCAACAACGGGGACAGTCGCCGCGACTTTGGCGGTAGCAAAGTACGGCTCACCATCACCGCCGCGGGGGTGACAGCGGTGGTGGAGGCGGGGAAGGCGCATCGGGTGGTGGTGTGGCTCAGAGCACCGCCGAGGGGGTAAATTTAGTCTCAATAACGGGGACCGTGGCCGCGACTCTGGCGGTAGCAAGGTAGGGCGGGGGAATGGCGCGAGTAGACGTTTAGCGTGGGACGGCTCGTCAACTTCCTCCCGCTCGTGTTCGGTCTCGAGCACGGGCGACCATAGCGATGTGGCCGTGGTAGCAGGGAAGCGGTGTAAAGAGCAATGGCAGGAGGGGCATCCGGGGCGGAGGCTTTCACCCTTGTGTTGCATTTGCTGATGACGCACTTCGACGGGGTTGACACGGAGAAGGACTACACTAAGTTGAATACTTTTGGAATGTGTGACGGCACGCCTTATTCATATTTCAGTCGGGATTTTTATCGTACTTGAGTGGACCGCCACAGGGAGTGAGCGTGTTTTATCTCTGGGGACGGATGTGATGTTGGAGGTGGTTCGGTTGGCGGCGAAGGAGAAATTTCCGACTCTCCTACCTGCGTTGTACCTGGCAACGGACCCGCGGCCATACGCCTCGTTGGATGTTATGTGGCGGGCATTTAGTGAATAAGCGCATAATAAGACACCTGCCGTCAACGGCGAAACATCTTTTTTCTCTCCCTGTTTCTTCGACAGGAGCGCGGTCGTACGCCCCGTCGGGACCCCGGGCCGCCGATCATGGGCACTGCCAGGACCGAGTGCCGTCCCAGTCGCTTTCGTGGCAGACGGGATCGAGCCATCATTCAACTGTCATGCCCATTGATGATTCATCTGACCCTTGGCTTGACCACACATCGAACTGCTGGCCACTAGAAGAGCGTCATTCTGCGACCGGTTTCGCCGTTATTGCCTCGTTTAAGACGGGCGACCCTCCCCTTTGGGACGACCTCCGTTCACCTCGCGCTGATGCCCCCGAAAAAACCGAGACTTTGCCTCAACTGCCACGAAGACAACCATTCCTTCAAGCATCGTAATCATTATTTCACTACTGCGCTTGGCTGGTTGCACCCTGAATTTGGCCAACTAAGCGACGATGACGCACACCGACACTGATAAACACGCATGGTCTGCTACCGTCGAGACGATAAATGTTTTCGCCCGAACAACAAGAAAAATTATGACCGTCGTTTAGGGCCATCGCGAGGGTATCACCAGGATCAGGGCCAAGTAAACCGTCATAACGATACCCCATACACGTTGGACCACGATTGTATCACGCGCTCACCCGCTTCTTCTGCCCCCGCTCTTGCTCCTCGAATGCGCTTTGGAGCCGCCCACAACCGGGCGAAAACACTCTCGTGCGCCACTCTGGCACATTCCGTAACGACAATCGACAGCTCGACGGCGGTACGGCGCCGTCGACAACACTGCCGGGGGCACCTCTGTTGGTTTTAGAAGATTCTCGTGTTCTGTTGATAGCCTGTCCAGTAACGCAGCACAGATTGCCCCTGTCAAGAGCCCATGCGCTCCTACGCCGTCTGCGGACGATTCTCACGGCGTAGCACCAGCGGCGGGAACTAGCGTTTCGAGCGTGGTTTCCTCCAGCCAGTGTGTTTATGTTTTGTCGACGGCGAGAACGGGCGCTTCAAGCGACGTTCCCCTCGGTTATAATCTGAGTTCAGCGACGGTAAACGCGCATTTTCCGCCGTTTCCCTCAATCGCGGCATAAACTCGGCAATGAGGGTACGCCCTCCAAACGCCGCCCCATCAACCATAGCACGGGGGCCTGCGCTTTGCATGATCTCCCCCAGTCATGCGTCGCGCAACAATTCAGCTGCGGTGACGGCGCGTCGTATTATGAAGCGAACGTGTTCAATCCCCCTTCTCCCTGACCAGGCGGTGGCGGTCGGATTGAGGTGTAGGACACTTGACCCTCATACATTTTTTCTGACCACGAGGTGGCGGTCGATCTGAGGTGAGGGAAGGCCAACACTAAGACACCGAGGCCCTTTACGAGGCTCGATCCGGTGTTTGCTCGCTATAGCAGCGGCGCTCTGTTATTTTTTCCAAAAAGTTAGCAACCTCGTCTCCCTTCTCCAAGAGACACAACGGAAAAAGGACTCCTCGGGTAAAACCATCATTGCCACTTGTCCAAGCCCCGCTCCACAAGACGCCCGCAGGGTCTACGGCCCCTGCTTCGTCTTTTAATACGCTAACGCACGTGCTTCAGGCTACGTCTGCCCCAGTGGCACAGGGAGAAGATCCGACACTGCGAGACGGGCCAATGGTGATGCCACGGCTTCCATCATAATCAGCTGGACGCTATCCCCGTAAATTTACGGATGAATTGCGCCTCTCGTCAAGCACGAAAAGCCCACAGCCCCTGCCATTTCGGGCGCAGTCAGAGCAGTATTCTAGCGATTATACGCCAAAAGCAAAGAAGCCACGACGCGAGAAACCGTGGGCTTGGACTAGCGTCGTGTTCCCGAGGCCTGGGGTTCCTGAAGGGGACACTACAGGCCCAACGAGCGGAGGACTGGTGTTCCCAGAGGGGGAAATTGCAGACCCAAATGTTCAACAAGACTACCGACGGGTTGGCACCGTCGGTGTTGCACTCGTTTGCGGGTGCAGCGAGGGCGGCATCTTATGAGATTCCGCCAGCGCGTGAGGAGGACCCGAGGCGATAATTCACGTGTCCGGACTCGAATCTTGATCCCGAGGCCTGGTGCCCCCGCAAGGGAACACTACAGACCCAACGAGGTGAGGGCTAGTGTTCCTAGACGGGAAAATTGCAGTTAAACAAATGTCCAACGAGGCTACCGACGGCTTGGCACCGTCGGGTTTTGCCATTTTTCGGGCGCAGTTAGAGCGGATTTACGAGCTTTTCCCCCAACGAGAGAAGCACGACCCGAGGCGAGAGACCACGGGTTGGGACTCGCGTCGAGCTCCCGAGGCCTGGTGTTCTCGGACGGGGACATTGCAGGCCCAAATTCCAACACGGCGTTTGATCCTTCTCTCGAATACTCCGCAGACAAAGTGGTGTTATCATGGCAGCCGCCATCCTATTTTCCACCGTGATCCCCTTCGTAATTTGCCGTGGACGACCTGCCATATTCTCACGCGGAGCAGTACAAAATGGCCGAAAAGACCAGAATTTTCCAAGACCATCGAGCATTGGGGCTCATCTTGTCGCCGCCTAGTCCAAGCACATGCAAATGCATCGGTCGAGGCGTGCGCAACTTTGACTCCGGTGTTAGGGACAGGGAGAAGCAAAACGCCGTGTTATCTGGCACCTACGCCAAATTCACGCAGACTCCATCCAAAGCTAAATCACCTATTTTAGCTCTGACAACAAGCTTCTGGCTGAATCCAGCCCTCTGGACACAGTGTGGGGCATTGGTAGTCCAGGCGGATGGTCCCAGGGCCAACAACCCATGCCATGAGAGAGGAAAAACTTGCTCGGTGACGCACTTTCTGCCGTTCGCGAAGCTATTCGCAACAGCGAGACCGGGTCGGCGCACCCGGCCTCCCCTAGTCGGTTGCCCACCTGCCCTGCGGATGCAAGAACCAAGAAACCTCGCCCGCGCCGCAACTAGGCCGTAAACAGCCGCCAATGCTCGCAACGGTTCCCCGTCGGCGTTTCCGACCTATTTCTTGAGAAAAGTTGGACAAGTAAAAGCCATGGAGGTTTGGAGATAACTTCTGGCGTCGGCCCTGACCTTGCGCTGTCAGAACACGGTCCCTGGTTCGTGGAGGGTACTGTGACGCTGGACGACGTTTCGTTCACTATGAAAACCGCGTATAGAAGTCGAGCAACGTTCGACTCGGAGCGGCACTGCATTCCTCGAGATTTTGGGACCAGCAGTATTGCTTGCGCTCCCAAACGCCTCCGACGGTACTGTGGGGAACAAAGTTCCGCATATCCTCCGGCCACACGACACAGGAAAGCATTGGCAAAGTGCGGACATTGAACGCACGAGTCCAGCGGTAGCTTGAGTTTGTCACCTCATTCGATTGCACACTCGAGTACCGCCAAGGCAGCGCCAACGGCATTGCCGATTTTTCTGGCCCGGTTTTTAGAGCCTGCTACGGAGTACGACCGCAGTGGCTTGACAAACGTTAACCCCATGGGGTTGACAAGCCCAAATATGGTTGGAGATAGCGGTATCTAACTTTTGCGAACCCGCGGGATGCGCGCTTCCTCCTCGCCGATTCCAGGAGTCGGTTTGGACAAGCACTGTCTGTGGTGGGCTCGTGCCCGGTGGGCTCGTGCCCTACACTGAAAGCACTGCTTTGGGTAGACTCGAACCCCTCGCCGAGAACACTGTCATGGGTTGGCTCGCGCCCCGCGCTGAACATGCTGTCTTGGGTGGGCTACCTCTCACCCGTACCGCGTTTCACGATTTTCGCACAAACGGGCCACGTTTAAGGGCTGACGGCCTTTCTGATTCCCCGCGGAGATTCGTCGCTCGTGGTTCTGCCTCCGTCGCTACTACCGAAGGCAGTACCGGCCGCGCGTCGATTTCGCTTGCCGCTGTCACCGTTTTCGCTTCGGTTTATGCCATACCCATCGAGATCGGAACGGGCTTCGCAGGAGCTTTGGCTGCAGCGATGCCCATCGCACAGCCTACTTATTTATCCCGGAGTTCTACACAGGAGATGGCCCCTGCCGCGACACCCCGTTCGACTGTGTCCGTCTCTGCCTTGCTTGGCACAAATTCCTTCGTCGTCGACGAAGCACCGACGAACAGCGACATCAACGGGTAATGCACCCCCGCTGTAGGTTATGGGTTGAGGCCCGGCGGGGTCCCTCGGCCATCTTCCGGACGACGTACAAGCGAGTCCCGCGGCCGCGGCCGGCTCTGCCCGCCGCCGCGACCCCTGCTCTTGCCGACTCGCCGGTCCGCACGGTGCCACTACCGGTCGACCGCGACCACGCAGAGCCTATTTGAGAACTCCTCTCTTACGGTGCATGCCTTCTCCTGGTGACACACCGACTACACATACAAGGTCGGACGCCGTGGGCGATGCTGCTGAATTGTGGTTCGTTGATTTTGTCGCGCGTTATTCACATGCCGATTGGAAGCGATAGCAGCACGCTGAGCCGACGTGCCACGCCACGATGTGGTACGTCTCTATCGGCCGTCCATCGGTCCAGCCGCCCGACGGTTTGGCGTGTTACTCGTCACACAAGCGTCTATCCCTTTCAGGCATCAAATAGTTGGCGGGTAAGGGTCGACTACATACAACCGACGACGACATCGTCCTACTCTTCCGTAACCCGACACTGCCGCCAACAAGGTCCGACAAACCCAACCTTGTGGGGCGAGCTGCTTGCTTGCTAAACGACGAACCAGTTCGCATCTACGTTCCCCTGCTCATGCGCCTTTGGATCATGCAAGCTTGTCAATTGACGGCCTCTTGTCACCTTGGCACCACGCGCACGTTGCGCATACTAGAGCGGTTTTATTGGTGGATTGGCATGAATGTATGCATCCGGTGGTGGCTTTGCGACTGCTTGAAGTGTCAAGCGGAAAGCCCCACGGCTGATTGTCCGCTGGCCAATAATCTCAATGCTTCTAGTGAAAGGTCCAGGTGTCGCCGTCAGTGTTGACTATTTCGACCCCTTTGGGTCACACCACGAGGAAACATCTACATCGTGCTGTTCACCGATCGCTTCAGTCGTCGTGCCGACATGTTCCTCGCCACTGCCACTGAGTTCACCGCGGAGGGTTCAACCAATATCCTGGTGAACCAATACATCCCCTTGTGGGGGTGCCCGCGCACCATACTCTTGGAGAACGGACTCCGGTTCTGTTCCAAGTTTTCACAAGCTGTATATCAGCTGTTGGGTGTCCACATGCTTGCTACAAGCTCCGATCATCCCAACTGTAACGGGGGCCTTGAGTGGGTGAACCACACTATGGCCCAAATGCTGGCTATGCTCGTCAACGATCGACAAGACGATTGTGACTTGCCTCTGCCCCACTTCGAATTCGACTACAACTATTCAATTCAGTCAGCGCGGCAACGGGTCTGGCGCCCAACGAAGTCCACATTGGCAGACCCCTACGGCCCCCCCGGACGGTTTTCGACCTTGTTGGCGTCGTGGAACACCACAGTCTAGCCCGCGACCACCTGGTCTATTTCTTCTTGGCCACCGACCGGAAAAAGTGGTCGAATGACATTGTCCGCGCACACCACGCCCTCACCGGTTCTCGTGTTAACCGCAGAAACTCCGCCCTCGCGGACGCGCTGCATCCAGCACCTAACTTCGCTACTGGTGGTTGGGTATGGGTGTACAATTCTGCCTCTACCATCCGCACGGGTGTGAATGAGAAACCGACGCCGAGGTACTCAAGGCCCAACTCGCTTAACTGGACGGACCTGTCCAAGATCCTGGCAGTCGGTCCCTGCTCCGCCGCCGAACCACCGATGGTTGGCCGCTCGGAAGCAACCTCATATGTTTGGATCTCCCTTCCGACCTGCCTGATTCGGACGCTAGTCAGCGATAGAACGCTGCAGACCCTGGGCCAACCCCCAAGACAGCGGGGACATGCCCAAATACCTACCGGCGGGGCTGACGCAGTGCGTTCTCAACAATTTTTCATAGAAGTCCCCGCCGTACCACGTCACTCAATATGACGTTTCGACTCCCCTCCAACGGCTGGAGGTGGGGCAGATCACCGGTCATCAGTCGGTACGGGGGCGAGGTGGCGTCATCGCGGTGCTGTATAAGGCGCGTTGGGCGGGACTCTCCGAAACTTCCAGGGAGCGGGAAGTAGACCTCCACCTCTCCCGCTCCCACAACTTGCGTTATTATGCCACAACCCCAGACCAGCACCACAAAACCAACCGCCTATACCGACAAATGCGGATCGGGGCGGCACAGCCCGAGGTCTACCGCAACAACGAGGAACGTTTCCTAGCGCCGGGCTACGCCTGTGTTCCCCGCGCCGATTGGCTCCGTCGCTACCACGACACAGTACTTCCTAAGGGACCCCACTTGTGGTACAAGGGAAACGATGGATTATCAGCGCGAGCACAACCGAGGACAAGGTATACCTGGTCCGCTTTCTGGACGACCTGAAACCGATTTAAACTTCCTCTTCCCCCGGCGCGCCTCACGACTTCGGCGGGAGCCGTACGAGGCTCTTGGTGCCTGCAAGTTCACATCGCCAATGCGTTTCCACGGAGAATCCAACGTATCGTAGACGAATCTCGATGCGCGGCCGTGGCCACTAGACGTTCAAGAAGCCACCGCTCTTCGATAGCTCTTCACTGTTTAGGGTTATGAGGTTTGAGCATTTGTTTTTGAGTTGCACGTAGGGTCCTGAGAGTCTTGTCGGGTTTTGGGGCGATTCATTCCACTTTTTTTTTCGTTTTGTCCTGGCGTGCCTCCTGTTCAGTGCCGGGCCAGGGTTCGGGTAGAACGCTGCTATCTGAGGTGTAGGGCTGTCGCTTTGTCGTCGTTGTTCAATTTCGCCCAGCCGACGCCCTCCTCAGCCCAGAGCCGGGGGGCGACCAGGGTACCCTGTTTGGGCGTAACGTGGTACAGGGCTAGGTACGGGTCTGTGTGTCATCTTTTATCTTTTGTGTGTTGCACTTGCTCCACTTTGTTTTTTCAATTAAACATTTCCTGCTGTAAATGTTGCCACCTTCCATCCCGGGTATTTGTCGTTGCCTCGTCTAACCCCCCGCCATGTCGACGGCCCGCGGGCGGGGGGTTCGCATGACTTATTTCTCGTGTTAGCGCTTGTGTTCCCCTTCATATCGACTAGGACTCGCCACGCCATAGTGCTTTTTCTGTGATTGGTTTGCCGTAGAGCCTTTCCTGCCCCCCCCCCGTCACACCGGCGGCACGCGGCAAGTTTTTGACGGGTGACATTGGCCTTGTTGTAGGGTCTGCGTTTACCTTAACTGCTTTTTGTTCGCGTGTTACTGGTTCCATAGCCAGACCGTTAGAGGTGTGGAGTGGGTTTCGGGGAGCCGCATCTTCGACTCATGGTCTAGTTCGTAAAACCGGAGTTTCCCCGGATCTTCAACATCTCTGCATATGCGGCTCATCAGAGTGGGCTAGTGTTAAGATACGGCCTTGAACGGTCTGCAATTTTCCGAATTAGAGACCATTTGGGTTAGTTTCGTATGATAAGGTTGGTGTTTGTTATTCGGGAAAGTTAGAAAATAGATCGGAGGCACGTGCCTCCGATCTCAGGAGCTATCCGGGGCTCTGCTGGAATCGAATAAAGCTACGTCTCTACGAAGGAAAAAAGTGAGTACTGCCGAGGACGTACTCAGTTGGCAGACCTGCAGGGGGCCCTCTGTGTCCCCGCTCAATAACCTTACACAGGTCTGGACTCCCAAAAATGTGCGGGTCACTGCGATATTTATATTGTTCTCACTTATTCTCCAAAACACTTGACTTCGACTATATATTGATTCGAGTTTGGTAATATCTCTTGATGGGTGGCGAATTGGCCAATGAAAGTTATATCGATGTTTTTCTGGAGTCTTCAGCATAGTGTCCATCAGACTTCACCTTCATCGGATTTTTTGTTTCTATACGGATATTTTTTGTCTTAGGTTGGAAGATTTGGTGCTTTTGAGTTTTCGCGGATATCTTGACGAGATCGAGTCGGAAAATAAAAGCCTTGGATTTTTTATATACTTCTTTTTTTTCATGTATTTGCGATGTGGTGTCAGGGGTATCGCTTCCAATTTTCAAGTCCTAATTCGTAGAAGCGGTGGCGGGAGACCTTTCCGAATTATTGTCGGTTTCTTGGCCGGTCAAGCCTCTAGCGACTTGCTGTCGCAGATGGAGTCTACAGCTGGCCGAAATGTACCCACGGAGCGTCTCTACTCCAGGACCTGCGCAAAACAGGTAGGTGTGTTATGTATTTCGGTCGTGTTGCGTTTTATTTTTAATCAAACTTGGCTGCTCGTAATTCAACAAACTACTGCTGCTGCACTGCTGTGTTCTGTGTGAGACGCTTACAATACGACTTACCCGATACCCTGTTTTGTCCGTAAATATAAACCGTGTAATTTATGATTTAATCTACAAAATATACCTATATATTTGGGTACAAAATGGTATGGCACCTACCAGTTATGACGTTAGGGCATCACGTCTACGTTTGAAAGCCTCTCCAGTGCGTGTAGTTTTTCCCACGAATGCCCGCATGTTACGGACTTCCCACGTATATCTCGCAAGTGATCGTCTTCGTACCATCTATGACCTACAGCAGCAGCACGTGTATGTACTCGTTGCGCTTGTATATCCCTCGCACTGGCTTTATGTGTCATACTTGCACTTGTGCTGCTGTGAGAAGATACACCTATGATACATGGTTCCCGGAGCAACTACTGTGGGTGTGATGCTGCACCACAAGTTGCGTTGCTGCTGTGCGCCGATAGCAGCGTGGGCAGAAGTCTCCCCCGACGAGGTATATCGCCTGCAACTCACGGGTTATTCTCTTCATGCGTCAACGTACTGCTACAAAAATAGCAGCACCTATTACATGTACCTTGTATTGTTTAGCGCTACGTGTGCACGTGTGCTGCTGCACAATCGTTCTTATTCTGTACAAATATCTTAAGGACGTCAGCCGTGAGTTCGATGAAATTTGGATCAATACTCATCTTTGCAAGCTGCGTTGTTGGTACCTGTAATACACTACGTGGGTGAGTTGTTTCTTAATGGGAGGGTTTATATTATTTTGTTTAATATATACATATAACTCACAGATAAAGCCGACTAATAAAAGAGTGCATGACCCGGTTGTACGTGAGAAGTATTGTTGGTTGGTCACTGAGGGAGTTTGGAGATGTATCGAAAGGGAAGGTGAAGCACCCTGGCATGATAGATTGCTGAGTGATGAGTGAGTACGGTTTTGTACGTTACATGATTTTTAAGAATGAGCTATTGAATTGCAGAAGTTATTTATGATTCATGGGAATGGTCACTTCGCCTGTCCCTCAAACGTTTATGGTTACAAAGTGTCATAGAGAGAGATGAACAACCACCGTTTATGGGAATAGATATATACAAGAGCTGGGGGGGGGTATTTTCGTGGATAAGTGGACACGTAGTCACATAGGCATAGCCGTAGAGATGAGAGTATGAGGGTGTAATGCACCGTCGTACCTGAGTAAACAACGTGTGCGGGCATGTTGATTCGAGCTCACCGGAAAAGCTGTGTAGATTACGTATGCTACGTTTGGATGAGTGTGGGTTGGGAAGCGGTTACATATGAGTATGGAAGTCTGTATGGTGTTAAGATACGACCTCGAAAGGCCTGTAGGTATCCGAATTTGAGATCATTTGGATGGGTTTCGTATGATAAGGTTGGCGTTTTATATTCGGGAAAGTTAGGAAGTAGATCGGAGGCACGTGCCTCCGATCTCAAAAGCTATCCCGGGCTTTGGTGGAAACGAATAAAGCTGCATCTCTACGAAGGAACGAAAGTGAGTACTCTCCGAGGACCTGCTCAATAGGCAGACCTGCAGGGGGCACTCTGTGTCCCCCACCTTTAATTTAACATGTGGCGTCGACGAGCTTGATATGCTATTGTGGCAGCGTTCCTCCATCTCTCCGATTTTTTTTTTCGTAGCGATTTTGCTTTTGCTTTCCATCGAGCCCACAACCCCTGTTCCTTCTCGGGTGGCTTCTCAATGGAGGGAGCGCCCTTCATCCTACAACGGCGACCACAACAGCAGTGAGATGGCAGGGGCCCCTCCTGTTGGTCGCCGGGCACGTACCACACGGACGACACCTTCCAAGTACGTGCGGACGACACCGCTCTGCAGAACACACTCCTCGTCTCAAATTTTGGTCCCTCCTGTTGGTTGCTGGGCACGCACCACACAGAGGACACTTTCCGAGTACGTGCGGCCGACACTGCTTTCGGAGCACACTCCTCGTCCCGGTCTTTGATCGCATCAGTTCACCGCCAGCTGGTCATAGACCACTCCGCAGTGGAACTGCCCGAGCCCCACCCATCAGACTTGTTTGCTCCGCGCTCGGCCAGCATGTTGCACAGCACATCTCCGCGAGTTGCCAGCACAAGCCTCAAGATCGGCCATCGACTTGTACTTTTTTTTGCGCTTTGGGGCTCTGAGGCATATGCGCGACATGCCACGGACAAGCGTACTGGAATCAACCCTTCGAATGACCTTCGACGGGGACTTCGCTTGCTGAGAGAGCCCATCGACCAGCATACACCTTTGCTGTCGGATCCAGACCGCCCTTCGCGGGACCCTCTTGGACTACGGGCACCGTACTCTACGAGCTCATGTCGGGGCTCCTTCCTTGTGATCCTACCTGGGAAGGAACAGGCGGTGCTCGTGGAATGTTTGGGCTTTTTCGTTTGGCGAATTTTCCAGTACACGCGTTATCGTATGGGTTTCAGTACATACGTCGATCCGTCTTGTGCGTCGAACAAACAGCTGCTCCCTTTCTGCCGAAATTAGTACAAGCTACAAATTTGACGCACTTCGGACCCCTCTCCGATCTTTCTCGATCAACAGCGTTCCACTACTGCTGTGCGTCGCGTAGCTTCAACCACCGTCATTTTTGCATAGGTGCCAGCTACAGTGCAGCACAATGGGCTCGCTGTCAATGCCTGCCATATACCGCCGGATTTTCTGCTGTAGAAGTCACTGCACAGCAGCCGAGCCGCCTACTTTGCTCCTGCCCATCCACCACATAGCTCGACCCTTCACTGCCCCAGCGCCCACAGCTACAGCACCGCAGCTCTGACACCCTCCACTGCTGTGCGAGTACTCCTTGCAAGCTCGATTCGAGAGTTTTTTTTTTCGTCCTGGCCCCTCCGTGACTAGAACTTGAACCTAGTGAATGCTGAAACTCTGTGCTGGCTTTTTGGATCAAGGCTGTTGGTGTGTGCGATGCCCTATATTCCACCATTCATGGGTACGCGGGGACTATAATACCACTTTCTGTGTATGCACAGCTGTGACAGTGCGGTACTCTGCACTCCTGTCAACGTAACTGTCCCTTTATCGGTGGGAGTGGGTACGGATTTTTTTTTTCAGCTGTCCGGGCGTTAGGCCGTCTTCCTGCCGGTACATGTGCTGCCCTCCACGATATTGCTAGGGTCTACGCTGGGATTTTTTGTTTTTTCTTTCTCTCTGCACATGTTCGGACAGCTACTTCCCGTTACAGAGCGCTTACTACACAGTTCGCGGAGATACCGCGCTTCACAGCTTTTAATAGTGCAGTGGAGACCAGCCCGTTTGATGCGGTACCTTTGGGGCAAACAGCCTTTCTATTCGACTGTGGGCGTGCACATTTTTCTACAGCTGGTGTTGGTACTACACTACCCATCTTGGTGCGGTTGAAATTGCCGTTACCTGTTAACACAGCAGTGATACTGCAGCAATCAGCACTACTGTAGGCGCGGCCGTCCCCCTTTAGTGCGGTCGGGGGAAACTACCTTGTTTTGGGGGGTTGTACTGCCCGTTTTTTATACGGATGGTACGCGAACGTATACTGTCCAAACCCCCCCTACACTACTGTGGGGGCAGATGCTGCCCGTTTTTATACGGTTGGCTGCGCGATCCTTCACTGTGCTACCCCCCCCGCTACACTACTGTTGAGGCGGATGCTGCCTGTTTTTTTTATACGGTTGGTACGCGATCCTCTACCGTCCTACCCCCTCCTACACTACTGTGGGGGCGGATGCTGCCCGTTTTTATACGGTTGGCTGCGCGATCCTTCACTGTGCTACCCCCCCCCCCTACACTACTATTGGGGCGGATGCTGCCCGTTTTTATACGGTTGGTGCGCGATCCTCTACCGTCCTACCCCCTCCTACGCTACTGTGGAGGCAGATACTGCCCGTTTTTATACGGTTGGCTGCGCGATCCTTCACTGTGCTCCCCCCCCCCCCCCCACTACAGTTGGGGCGGATGCTGCCCGTTTTTTTATTTTATACGATTGGTTCGCGATCCTCTACCGTCCTACCCCCTCCTACACTGCTGTTGGGGTAGATGCTGCCCGTTTTTATACGTTCGGCGTGTTGGGTGACCCTTCACTGTGCTTCCACCTCTACACTACACCTAGGGTAAATGCTGCCTGTTTTGGTGCGATGATTGTCGGTGCGTTGGGCGACCCTTTACTGCGCTTCCACCCCTACACTACACCTAGGGTAAATGCTGCCTATTTTGGTGCGATGAGTGTCGGCGTGTTGGGCGACCCTTCACTGTGCTTCCCCCCTACACTACACCTAGGTTGAATGCTGCCGTTTTGGTGCGATGAGTGTCGGCGTGTTGGGCGACCCTTCAATGGCTTCCACGCCTACACTACACCTAGTTAAATGCTGCCTGTTTTGGTGCAATGAGTGTCAGCGTGTTGGGCGACTTTTCACTGTGCTTTCACCCCTACACCACACCTAGGTTAAATGCTGCCTGTTTTGGTGCGATGAGTGTCAGCGTGTTGGGCGACCCTTCACTGTGCTTGCACCCCTACACTACACCTAGGTTAAATTCTGCCTGTTTTGGTGCGACGAGTGTCAGCGTGTTGGGTGACCTTTCACTGTGCTACCCCCCTACACTACACCTAGGTTAAATGCTGCCTGTTTTGGTGCGATGTGTGTCGGCATGTTGGGAGACCCTTCACTGTGCTTCCCCCCTACACTACACCTAGGTTGAATGCTGCCGTTTTGGTGCGATGAGTGTCGGCGTGTTGGGCGACCCTTCAATGGCTTCCACGCCTACACTACACCTAGGTTAAATGCTGCCTGTTTTGGTGCAATGAGTGTCAGCGTGTTGGGCGACTTTTCACTGTGCTTTCACCCCTACACCACACCTAGGTTAAATGCTGCCCGTTTTGGTGCGATGAGTGTCAGCGTGTTGGGCGACCCTTCACTGTGCTTCCACCCCTGCACTACACCTAGGTTAAATGCTGCCTGTTTTGGTACGATGAGCGTTAGCGATTTGGGTGACGCCTCCCTGTGCTACCCCCCGCCTAGGTTAAATGATGCCTGTCTAAATGTGATGGCTGCAGACGTACGTTTACTGTGTTGCACCCCCTGCACTGCGGTTAGCGTCCGTGCTGTCCTTTTTGGCTGTTTTTACTGCGGTTCGTGCGGGCGTTACCCATACACCCTACGGTCAGACTGGGCGCTGCTCTTATGTTGCGGTTTTGATGGTTGGTACCTTCTTACTGCTGTACTCCTTTTATACGGCTAGTTGGCGTGGCTGCTACCATCACTGATGCTGGACGGAGTCAAGGCCCAAATGTTGCTGTTTGCTGGAACACAGATATACCGCTACTTAGAGCAGGAAGACCACAACAATTCATCTGTCTCCATAAGCTTGTTCACGCGTCGTTCCTATCCCCCCCCCCCCCCCCTACACTACACCTAGGCACCATGTCCACCAGCGACGATGGGGGCTACTCGGGCAGGCTGCGGTCCTCCACGCGACCCATCCAGGAGGCCCAGGGAGAAAGACGGGAACGCTCAAGGTCCCGCGAATCGAGACGGTGAGAACGCGTTGAAAACCTTGACGACGATAGTGACTCCAACACGAGTCAACAACACGACACACCGACCGATCACCCCCGACTCGCCGGTCGACGAGGCGGAAAAACTCCTACCGGGCGCGGAGACATCACGACTACAAATATCCCCAGCCTCGAGGGAGCATCTCCAGTTGTCCTCAGAGCACCACCGTCGACATGTGACCTCTCCGCGCTCGACAGAGCGCCTTCCCCAGAGCTACGGAGACCAGCACTCCCATGCCGGCCCCTCAGACTCAGAGTCTGAAATTTCTTGGGCCCAAAGAGCTCTCGACGAAGCCAAAGAGCTCTCGACGAAGCCAACGCGACCCTGCTTCGGCGAGAGGAACGCAGACGGCTTGATGAGGAACGTCGACGCTGTGAGGATCACGCCATCGATCAGGCGAGGGCCGCTGCTCGCGAGGCGTCCCGCGCGGTAGAGAGGGCACGCCAAGCCGTTGCTCTCTCAGCTACATCGACTCCGGCGAGAGCTACCCCTTCCTCGGCGCGCCCGCTGGGTGTTGCCTCCCAAGAGACACGACCCGGGGACGACGTTTTCATGCCTGGCAGCGTCCAGTACATGGCTACCACGCCAACAGTCGAGCTCTCGGCGCATCTGGCGGAGGCGGTGATAGCAGCGGCCACGTCCCTTCTAACTTCAGAGCGACGGTCGTCGTTCAAGGCGGAATGCCTTTCGGTCGGAGCAGTCTGGGCTCGCCGCGACAACTCGTCCGCCTTCGGGCGGATGAGGCGAGCACCTACCCTCGTATTGGTTAAAGCCTTAAGATTGGCCCACGACGACGCCCCTGACCCAGTCCTGTGGCCGACTCCAAAGGAAGCGCTGGAAGGAAGGTGCTCCACCAAACAGCGGCGCGCTGGCAGCCGTGATCGGGGGGACCGCAACCGTGGAGGTGGTAACTCCGGGGGTGGTGGCGGTCAGAGTGGGGAAAACGGGGAAAATGGTGGGAGTGGTAGCCACCACAACCGCCGCGGTGGTGGCAACGGTGGTGGAAGCGCGGGAGGAGCGTCGGGTACTAGTGGTGGCCCACAGAGCCACCAAGGGAGCAACCAGGCCCGAACCAACCGGGGCGGCGGTCGCATCTCGGGAGAAGGCACCGGAGGACGGCGAAACAGCGCACGAGGGTCCTCAGCGTGGGACGACTCGTCAACGTCCATCCGCTCGACTTCGAGCTCGAACACGGACCACGGCGAGGTGACAGTGGTAGCTGGCAGGAGGCAAGTAACTGCTTCCCTGGTGGATATTGCCTCTTCCGCCGACCGGCTGAGCAAACTAACTGTGTCGGGTGACCACACCAAGCCTGTTTCTTCGGATTTGGCCCGCGAGCGTACCGCCGAACTTGCTACCGCCGCGGCTCTAGCTAAATGCACGCTCGATGACTCGGTTAGGCGTGCCTATGTTAAGCTCTCCCACAAGGACGTATCACGCATTTCTGTGCTACCGTTTCCCGCCTCTTTGAACAAGTCTGACGGCACACAGCAACTCACGCGTTCGGTTCGGTCTTCCATGACTGACATACTCATGCGCTGTGACAACCGTTGCCAAGAGGGCGTACGTGCCCCCACGTGGGTTCCCGGTTGGATCCACCCCCTCCGCCTGGCATTCAACCGTGCCATAATACCTGACAAGCCCACGACCGCTCGCATGACCACCTTGATCGACGATTTCTTTGCACAGGTGTCAAGAGCGTTGGACGGAGGAGCATCTGGGCCCGAGGCTTTCACCCTCCTGATACGCCTGCTCGTGACGCACTTTGACCGGGTCGACACGGGCGGAGGCTACACTAAGTTGCACACTTTTGGAGTGTGTAACGGTACGCCTTTTTCTGGTTTTAGTCGGGAGTTCCGTGTGCTAGTATCGGCAGTCACGGGGAGTAAGCGTGTTTTGTCCCCGGGGACGGATGTCGTGCTGGAGGTGTTAGGATGGCGGTCAACGAGCAGTTTCCGACGCCCATGCCTACGTTATACCCTGGCTCGAAGGCTACGGACCCACGGCCATACGCCTCGTTAGATGCCATGTGGAAAGCGTTCAGTGACTTGGCGCACAATAAGACACCTGCCGTCAACGGCGAAAAAACATTTTCTCTACCTGTTTCTTCGACGGGATCGCGGTCATCCGCCCCGTCGGGGCCCCGGCCCGCCGTTCATGGGCGCGGCCCGGGCCGAGTGCTGTCCCAGTTGCCTTCTTGGCAGACGGGTTCGAGCCATAATCCGATTGTCATGCCGATTGTTGATTCCACCGACCCCTGGCTCCACAAAATGTCCAACTGCTGGCCCCTAGAAGAACAACACTATGCAGAAGTTTTCGCTGTCAGTGCCTCGTTTAAGACCGACGACCCTCCTCTCTGGAGCGGCCTCCTCACGCCCTCTGCCCGCGCCGCGGCTCTCCGAGAAAACAGGGGTCATTGCCTCAATTGTCACGAAGACACTCACTCCTTACGCAACTGTAGGCATCCCTTTATCAACGCCAGCGGCTGTCTATACCCTGAACTCGGCCAACTTGGCGATGATGACGTTTTCCGACGGTGGCAAGCACGTATGGTTAGCTACCGCCGCGACGGACGGTCTTCTCGCTCGCAAACGTACAACAAAAGTCGCCGAAATCGTTCAAACCAATCACGAGGGTACCCACGGGACCAGGGACAGACAAACAGCCACAGCGGTAACAACAACAGCACATACACGCCTGGCCAACATGGTGCTGTCCCGCCCTCGCCAGCCTCCTCGGCTTCCGTGTCTGCTCCGGGGAAGCGTTTCGGGGCAACCCACAATTCGAGCGGAAACCCCAACGCGCGCCAACCAGGTACCTTTCGCACTGGCAACTAACAGGGCGACGCCGGTACGGCACACCCGACCCGTACGCCGACGGCACTGTCGGGAACACTTCCTTTCCTTTCACAAGATGCTCGAGTGCCTGTCGTTCGCCTTACACGTGGCGCGGCACAATTTGTTTTTGTCAAGAGCCCACGGGCTCCTACGTCGCCTGATGACTTTCACGCCGCAGTGCCGGCGGTGGGGACCAGGGCTCCCAGCATGCCCCCCCCGAGCCAGGTTACATTTTCTACGAAGGGGGTGTGCGCCCACAGCGACGCCCCCCTCGATCATGGTCCGAGTTTGGCAATGGGGACCAGCGCTTCCGACGCCGTTAACCCCTGCCGAGGCTTAAGCTCGACAACGGAGGCACGCGCCCCTAACGCTGCCCCCCTCAATCATGACTCGGGAGCCTGCACCTTGCACGCTCCCCCCAGGCACGCGTCGCGCAGCAAGAAGACTGCGGCGACGACGCGTCGCCCCCATACGGGAGCGGGATCGCCTCCACCTCTTCCTGACCGTAGAGCGGCCGTTGGTTTGAGGTGTGGGAAAGCCAACCCATATGCACCGAGATCCTTTCCAAGATTTGATCCGGTGTCTCCTCGCGATAGTAGCGGGCGCTCTATCCTTTTTCTCATCAAGGAGGAGCCGACAAGCTTAGCTACCTCGTCTCTCTCCTCCAAGAGCGCTAACGGGAAGGAGCCCCCTCGGGCGAAGAACTTATTTCCACTTGCCCGAGCCCCGCTCTCGAAGACGCCCACAGGGTCTACGGGCCCTGCTCCGCCTTTAAGCACGCTAACCCACGTGCACCAAGCTACGTCTGCCCCAGTGGCACAGGATATAGATCCGACACTGCGCAACGGGCCAGTGATGACGCCACGGCCTCCAGCCCGATCAGGGTGACGCTACCCCTGTGAAGATACGGAAGAATCGCGCCTCTCGTCAAGCAGTAACAGCTCCGAGCCCCCTATCCCTTCGGGTGCAGTGAGAGCAGTTCCTTGCGATTTTACGCCAAAGAGCGACAAGGCCACGACCCGACCACCCGTGGGTTCGGGCTCGCGCCGTGCTCCCGAGGCCGGGCGTTCCCAGACGGGGATGCTGCAGGCCCAAAGTGCCAGAGACTGGTGTCCCCAGACGGGGACATTACAAGCTCATATTCCTAACACGGCCTCCGACGGGTTGGCACCGTCGACTTTTGACCCTTTCCTCAAATACTCTACAGACAAAGTAGTGTTGTTCTGGCAACCGCCGTCTTTTTTCTCTCAGTGGTCTCCTTCGGCGTTTGTCGTCGACGTCGTCTCATATTCTTGCGCGGAGCAGTTTATGATGGCTGAAAAGGCTCAGCTTTTTAAAGACCATCGCGCAGTGGAGCTCATCATGTCATCGTCTGACCCCAGCACACACAAACGCGTCGGTCGAGGCGTGCGCAACTTTGACACCGCCGTTTGGGACGGGGAGAAGCAAAATGCCGTGTTATCTGGCAACTATGCCAAATATACGCAGAACCCAGCCATGAAGAATCACCTTTTGAGCACTGGGAACAAATTCCTGGCAGAGGCCAGTCCTCTAGACACAGTGTGGGGTATTGGTCTCCGGACAACCCCCACGCCAAGGATCCACACAAGTGGAGAGGGAAAAATTTGCTCGGTGAGGCACTCTCTGCCGTTCGCGAAGCAATTCGCGACAGCGAGGACGGATCGCCACACCCGGCCTCCCCTCGTCGATTCCGCAGGCCCACCGGGAATGCTGGAATCCATGAAATTTCGTCCGCTCAGCAGTCGCGCTTGGGGACCGCGGTCGGCGCTGCCCAAGGCCCTCATTCGGCCTATTTTTCGGGTACACCCGCCGATCAAAGCCCGGAGGTTTCGGCGGTAGCTTCTCGCGGCGCCTCAGACCGCGCACTGCCAGAACATGGCCCCTGCCTCGTTGGGGGTACCGTGACGCTGGACGACGATTCTTTCACTACCGATATTGCAATACATAGCGGAGGGGACGCTATTGCGCCCTACATATGTACAGCGCTGCTTGACACTGGCTCCCCCCAAACCTTCATCCGTCGTGACGTGTTGGATCGTATGCTATCGGTAGGCGCCGCCTCATCGACGTGCGAGCGGCCTAGCAGCCCTCGCTCCTGGGGTGGCTTTGGCGAATCCGCCCCTTTACGGACCGCGACCCACATCCGTCTGAGCGTTCAATTCTTCCTCAAAAAAGAACCAACATGCTCTCTCGCGGTGTGGGCATGCGTGGTCCCTCCTTCGGTCATGCAGCACGCTGTCTTGCTGGGCCGCGACAGTTGGATGCGCTTCAACACCCGTTCGTACCGCGCCCTGCCCCCTCGTCCTCTCGATAATCGGGTTTTGGGCGAGCTGACGTTGTCCCACCACGCCACAGCAGGCGTAGCGGCTTATGCCGTCGACCCCGCACCATCGAACGGTGCTTTCCACCTTCACTATGATGGTTTTACAGGCGTCACTTTGTCGGACGAGCCCCAACTGCTCGCGGTCAACTTGGTGCGCAGTAACGGCTCTCCTGCGCTCACAGGACACTATCTTGTCGACATACTGCCGCAGCCGGATAATCTTTCGGGACAGAAACACTTTGTTGCTTCAGGACGACAGGTGCTTCCCGTCATGGGCGTCGCGGACCTCGAGCCAGGCGACCTTGTCGGGGTCGCCGACACCCCACTTTTGCGCATCCCGCTGGGTGCCTTGCAACACCCTATCAATGCTGCGGGTCCCCACCCTGGCCAGACTTCGGACAGCCAGGTCTCTGCGGTCGCGAGCCCGACGGACGCGGAGGGGATAGCTCCCGCCGTACCGCCGCCCTCGCCGACGCTTATGGAAC
Source organism: Undaria pinnatifida (assembly GCA_012845835.1). Taxonomy (NCBI): domain Eukaryota; class Phaeophyceae; order Laminariales; family Alariaceae; genus Undaria; species Undaria pinnatifida. The sequence goes on along the minus strand of JABAKD010000023.1, from coordinate 10,909,034 downwards.
GTTTGAACCCAGCCCAACGCTCTACATTTCTACGCGTCTGGGCCCGACTCCCACCGCACCTGCGGGAGATTGCCTTCGACTTACACGACCCTGGTTGGGACCCCCCGACCGTTGAGCAACTGGGGGATGTGCTCTGCGACGTTTCTGACGTGTTCTCCACCTCGAAGACGAGTTTGGGTCATGCTCCCTAATGCCCTTAGAAATCTCGGTTCAGGAGGGCAGCGCTCCGGTCACTTCACGGCCCCATCGCATAAACCCTATACTGGCCAGAGACGTGGACGCGACCCTTAACCAGTATCTCGCGGCTGGGCTGATTCAGCACTCGACCTCACCGTACTCGAGCCCGCTGGTGGTCATCCCAAAGAAATCTGGCGGTGTGAGGATCACGGTGAACTACAAGAAGCTCAACCAAATTAGCAAGCTCAGCCAACTGCCGATTCCGCGCGTGGACCAGGTCCTGGACTTCTTAGGCTCAGTTCGGGTGTTTTCCCTGTTCGACTTGGTTTCCTCGTCCCACCAGATAACGGCACACAAGGACACAGTTCCCCTTACAGCGTTCTGCACATCCACGGGCCTTTATGAGTGGCTCGTTACGCCTCAGGGCAGCACCATCTCGCCTGGGTGGTTCGTCAAGGTTATCAATGAGGTGATCAAGGGCTTGACACAGGTGGCAGCTTACCTCGACGATGTCATCGTGTTCGACTCCGACCCGGTAACGCATGTTCGGACGATTCGCTCTCTCTTCGAACGCCTTTGAAAGCACAATCTCAAGCTTTCCCCCTCGAAGGCGCGTTTGGGCGCTACCGATGCGAACTTTCTAGGCCACTCCATTTCTCCAGCAGGCCTACGCCCAAATTCGGAAAACGTGTCGGCATTGACCAATATGCCGATGCCCACTGACGTTAAGCAGGTACGCGCACTCATGGGTGGCATCAACTATTACCGCAAATTTTTGCCCGAGTTATCGAAGAGACTTCGTCCTATTAACGCTCTTCTTCGGAAGGGGGCAAAGTTTGCCTTCACGCCTGCTATGGAGAAGTTGGTGAGAGAAATCTTGGCGGAGCTCACGACCCCGCCGGTCCTCGTTTTCCCTGATTGGGACGCCGTCGCCGACGGCACACGCCCGTTCCACGTGTACTGCGATGCCTGCATCGACGGGTTCGGAGCCGCTCTCGAACAGGAGCAGACGGATGGCTTCATAAAACCCAACGCATACATCAGTCGAGCTACGCTCGACTCGGAAAGGCATTAGACTCCTCTCGATTTGGAGGCTGGCAGCATCGTCTGGGCTCTCAAGCGCCTCCGCGGCTACCTTTGGGGCACCAAGTTCCGAATATTCTCAGACCACAAGGCTCTGGAAAACATAGGCAAAGTGGGGAATCACAACGGCTGAGTCCAGAGATGGCTCGAGTTCCTCACCGCATTCGATTACACCCTCGAATACCGAACAGGAAGCGCAAACGGCAACGCTGACTTCCTGTCTCGCTTGCAGGAGACTGCCACGGAACACGACCGCAATGGTTCGACGAGCCTTACCCCTGTTGAGGATGGTGGTATTTACCTCATACGGGCTTTCGGGCTGTACACTCCTTCTCCGATACCGGGTGTCGGCTTGGGTGGGCTAATGCCCCGCACCAAAAATAATGCCTTGGGTGGGCTTCCTCTCACCCTTGCCGACCTTTGCGATTTTCGCACACACGGGCCACGTATGAGGCTTGACGACCTTCCTACTTCTTCCAGGAGATTCGTCGCTCATGTTTCTGCTTCGAACGCCACCGTCGATAGCTCGCCCGGCCGAGGCGGGGGCTCGCGTACAGCCGACTACGATTTCGCTTCAGTTTTTGCTGTACCCACCGTGACCAACGAGGACTCCGCCGAAGCCCCGGCTGCCACGACATCAGTGGCCCAACCGACTCCTTCCCAGAGCTCGGTACAAGAGACAAACCCCGTCGAGCCCATGGGCCCGACCGCGTCCGCCCCAACCTCGCCTGGGTCTCCGGCGCCTCAGACGATGACGCCTTTTTCGGAACGCATCTCCACTCGGACGCGCCGGCGTTCAGCAACAGCAGCTGGTAAGGCACCCCCTGCTGTCGACTATGGCTTCGGGCCCGGCGGGGTCCCCCAGCCATCGTCCAGACGAGTTACAACTCCGCCGCGAGCCCGACGGCCGCGGCCGGCTCCGCCAGTCGCCGCGACCCCTACTCTTGCCGACCCGCCGGCCCGCACGGTTCCACTTTCGTCCGACCACGATCACGCAGAGCCTATGGGAACTCCGCTGCTACGGCTTACGCCTCCTCCTGGTGAAACGCCGACTACACTTACAAGGTCAGATGCCCTCGGCGACGCTGCTGAGTTAGGTTTCGCGGATTCGGTCGCGCGTTATTCACATGCCGATTGGAAGCGCGAACAACACGCAGAGCCGACGTGCCACGCCACGATACGTTACATCTGTATCGGCCGGCCGTCGGCCCTGCCACCCGACTTCTTGGCATGCTACCCCTCGCCCAAGCGTCCCTCCCTCTCAGACATCCAGGAACTGGCGGGTAAGTGTCGACTACATACAACCGACGACGACATCGTCCTACTCGTCCGTAACCCGACACTCCCGCCAACAAGCTCTGACAAACCGAACTCTGTGGGGTCAGCTGCTTGCTTGCTAAACGATTAGCCAGTTCGCATCTACGTTCCCCTGCTCATGCGCCCTTGGATCATGCAAGCTTGCCACTCGACGGCATCCTGCCACCTTGGCACCACGCGCACGTTGCGCATGCTGGAGCGTTTTTATTGGTGGATTGGCATGAGTGTGTGCACCCGGTGGTGGCTTCGCCACTGCTTGAAGTGCCAAGCGCGGAAAACCCCACGGCTGACTGTCCGCTGGCCCATCATCACAATGCCTCTGCCGGAAGGTCCAGGTATCGCCGTCAGTGTTGACTACTTTGGCCCCCTTCCGGTCACACCACGGGGCAACACCTACATCCTGCTGTTGACCGATCGCTTCAGTCGTTGGGCCGACATGTTCCCCGTCACTGCCGCTGAGTTCGCCGCGGAAGGTACAGCCAATATCCTGGTAAATCAATACATCCCCTTGTGGGGGTGCCCGCGCACCATACTCTCGGACAACGGACTGCAGTTCTGCTCCAAGCTTTCACAAGCTGTATATCAGCTGTTAGGTGTACACAAGCTTGCTACAAGCTCCTATCATCCCAACTGTAACGGGGCGTTGAGCGGGTAAATCACACTATGGCACAAATGCTGGCTATGGTCGTCAACGAGCGACATGACGACTGGGACTTGCATCTGCCCCACGTAGAATTCGCTTACAACAACTCTGTCAACTCTGTCAGCGCGGCGACGGGTGTGGCGCCCAACGAGGTCCACATGGGCAGACTCCCACGGCTCCCCCTGACGATTTTTGACCGCACAGGTGTCGTGGGACACCAGAATCTGGCCCGTGGTCACCTGGCCTATTGCGATTTGGCCACCAACCGGCAAAAGCGCGCGAACGACATTGTTCGCGCACACCACGCCCTCACCGTTTCCCGTGTTAAACGCAGAAACTCCGCCCTCGCCGACGCGCTGCGTCCAGCATCTAACTTCACTGTGGGTGGTTGGGCATGGGTATACAATTCTGCCTCTACCATCCGCCAGGGTGTGAAGGCGAATACCGACGCCGAGGTTTCAAGGCCAAACTCGCGCTTAACTGGACGGGCCCATACAAGGTCCTGGCCGTCGGTCCCTGCTCCGCCGCCGGGACCCCGGACGGCTCGCCGCTCGGGAGCAACCTCCTCTATTTGGATCGCCCTTCCGACCTGCCTGGGTCGGACGCTCGTCGTCGTGTGGCCATCGAGCGCTGCAAACCCTGTGCCAACCCCCACGACAGCGGGGACATGCCCAAATACCTACCGGCGGGGCTGACACAGTATGTGCTTAACAAATTTTCCAAGAAGTCCCCGCCGTACCACGTCACTCAAGACGATGTTTCGACTCCCCTCCAACGGCTGGAGGTGGAGCAGATCACTGGTCATCAGTCGGTACGGGGGTGAAGTAGCGTCATCGTTGTGCTATACAAGACGCATTGGGCGGGACTCTCCGAACCGTCCTGGGAGCGGGAAGTAGACCTCCACCTCTCCCGCTCCCACATCTTGCGTTATTGGGCCGGAACCCCGGACCAGCACCGCCAAACCAACCGCCTTTACCGCTGAATGCGGATGGGAGCGGCACAGCGTGAGCTCTCCCGCAACAACGGGGAACGTTTCCTAGCGCCGGGCTACGCCTGTGTTCCCCGCGCCGATTGGCTCCGTCGCTACCACGACACAGTACTTCCTAAGGGAGCCCACGTTTGGTACAAGTGAGACGATGGTTTACGGTGGCTTGGAAAAATCAGCGCGAGCACTACCGAGGACGATGTAAACCTGGTCCGCTTTCTGGACGACCCGGGACCGATTAAACTTCCTCTTCCCCCGGCGCGCTACACGACTTCAACGGGAGCCGTACGACGTTCTTGGTGCTTGCAAGTTCGCGTCGCCAGTGCGTTTCCTCGGGGAATCCAACGTAACGTAGACGAATCTCGAGGCGCGGCCGTGGCCAGTTGACTTCCAAGCCACCACCGCTCCTCGATAGTTCTTCTTTTTTTTCCTGAGTCATGAGTTTTGCGTCTTTGTCTTTGGGTTGTTCGTAGTGTCCTGAGAGTCTTCGTCGGATTTTGGGGCGGTGCTTCCATTGATTTTTTTTCTGTCCTGCCGAACTCCATGCTCAGTGCCGGGTCAGGGTTTGGGTAAACCATCGCTCTCTGAGGCGCAGGGTTGTCGCCTTTTCGTCATTGTTCAATTCGCCCTGCTGACGCCCCCCTCAGCCCAGAGCCGGGGGGCGACCAGTGTACGGGTCTGTGTGTCATTTTTTATGTTTTGTGTGTTCTATTTGTTCTGCTTTATTCTTTTCGTCTAAACACTTCCTCCCCTAGCGAGGCTGTAGGTGTTGACGCCTGCCATCCCGGGTATCCGTCGTTTCCTCGTCTAACCCCCCGCCTTGCCGATGGCCCGCGGGAAGTTTTTCGCATGACTTCTCCCTTGTGTTAGCGCCTGTCTTCCCCTCCATATCGACGAGGGCTCGCCTCGCCATAATACTTTTTCTGTGGTTGGTTTGCCGTAGAGCCTTTCCTGCCCCCCCCGCCACACCGGCGGCATGCGGCAGATTCTAGAGCCTTTTCTGCCCCCCCCCGCCACACCGGCGGCATGCGGCGGGTTTTTGATGGGTGACTATTGCCTTGCTGTAGGCTCTGCTTTTCTTTCTACTGCTTTTCTTCGCGTGTTCCTGGCTCCATAGCCAGACCGTTAGAGGTGTGGGAGTGGGTTTTGAGGAGCCGCATCTTCGACTCATGGTCTAGTTCGTAGAACCAGAGTTTCCCCGAATCTCCCATATTTCTGCATATGCGACTCATCAGGATGGGCTAGTGTTAAGATACGGCCTCGAAAGGCCTGCAGGTATCCGAATTTGAGATCATTTGGATGGGTTTCGTATGATAAGGTTGGCGGTTTATATTCGGGGAAGTTAGGAAGTAGATCGGAGGCACGTGCCTCCGATCTCAGAAGCTATCCCGGGCTCTGGTGGAAACGAATAAAGCTACATCTCTACGAAGGAACGAAAGTGCGTACTCTCCGAGGACCTTCTCAATTGGCAGACCTGCAAGGGGCACTCTGTGTCCCCCACCTTTAATTTAACAATGGACTGTGCATGTCGAATACTGGGTGTATGTGGGTTGAATAGAGGGCGTATTTAAGCACGGAAGTGTTCAACTTACGTACATAGGTTACAACGTCTGTATTAAATATGTTACCAAAGGCGTTACGATACATCCGAGAATTGCAATAAACGTTAACCACAAACAGTGTTCTTTGTATTGTTGTTATGTGTAGGTTATTTTGTCCTGTCGACGACGTCGATTGAGGAATGAAAGATATAACCAAGACTTTCACTTATACCAACGCAAAATAAATATCCATGACGTACACATCAAACACGCCATCTAGGATCGAAGAATTTCCGGAAATGAACAACGCCGACAACAATGCCAAAACATGGTATGTCAAAGGAAACAACGAACGTTACTGAGTCAGAATCACGCCTGAATGCAAGAGCTAGTCGTCGGTTATATTTATCCCCAATCATCTCATACACCGCCTAGGTATAGCACCACACGTATAGAAGCCTCTACATAAATGATTAATACGCGCGATAGGAGTATCACACACAATCTTGCAATGATGAGTTTCGACCAAATCTTTTAGATCACAGCTGGAGTTTTTTTTGTGACCTAAACCTCTTGAAAACCCTTTTACCCCTAACCCCCCCCCTCCTTTTTTCACCCCGCTCTCTTTTCCCCAAACGCCCCACATCGGAATCAGCCAGAGAAATTAACACTTCCACGCACTGGATATCACTTAATTATCTTTCAAGAGCCATCCATGCAGCTGCTGGAATTCACCCCTTCCCCTCCCCGCTGCCCCTTCCCCCCCGCCCCCAACGTCCCCTCCTTCCCCACCACCCGCACCATCGTCTAGACCCAGCACCACACGAATAGCAAACCCTTACATCTAGACCTAGCACCACACGTATAGCAAACCCCTACATCTATGCAACCTAACCCCCCCCCCCCCCGCTAACCCGCCCCCCTACCCCCCCCCCCCTACACACACACACACTTCCTTCCCCGCACGCTCCCCCTGCCCACCTCCCCACCCCACCCCCACCCCCTCAAACACTCCGCCCTCTACTCAATGGTTGTACGACTTACAGGATATGCATGATAAACAGTTGTGTGGATACCAGTCCCTATTCCCTAGATGGTACCGCTTCATTATCACTGTAATCCTTCAAGATCATCCTGGCTCCTCGAGGCAGACTCTGAGATGTTTCCTCTTTGTTGACCCTCGAGCGTGCGGTTGCGCACATAACCCACCTCGGTGTGTCTCCACACCTCCATCAGAGAAAGAAAAAAACCTGCGAAGAGATTACCGTCCCGCAATTGGCGTCGAGGCAGTGACGCTTGATCGGTGCTAGAAATCCCACCGAAAAGAGCGGGTAAGTTTCATATAAAAAAAACCCGCACGTGTGTCCCGCTTACCATATGGCACACGGGACAGACCCCCTTGGTCCCGGGGATGGTCAAACGGATCTAAACACCCTTTCCCCACGTCTGGAGAGAGGTGGCCTTCCCTCACGTCCTGAGGATGGCATTTGAATCAAGATCAGGAGGAGGAAGAGGTAAAAGAAGAAACCCACTTCAGCCCCCGCGAGCCGTCACCTGGCCAAGATTCTTCTGAAGAAGAGCAGAGGCGACACGGTTATGGTCGCCACCGTAGTCGTCGTGGGCGTCACCGCCGCCGGTTGTTCTCCCCCGTAGAGTAAGGAGCAGCTGGTGAAGTCTCTGTTCCTCACCACATGGTCAGTAGTTCCCAACAACAGCAGTGGCTCGTTAGCGAAAGTAACATTGCCAAGTTGAACGAACTGCTTGATAGGTCGTTGACTGAAGAAGGACTTACAAGCAATATTGCTGACCTGTTGTCTACTTTGACGGGTAGAGTACAACTAGCTCCGTCTGAATCGAGCAGCCTAAAAATAGGCAGTTCAGTCCCGTCTGTGTCATCTGTTTACACGAGGATGACAATGTCTGACTTCAGTGCTATCCCCAAGTTTTCAGGAAACGAAAACGACAAGAATAGCATCCTTAATGTTATGTCGCAGTATGGAGCATTCGATACCGCGTCGTTAAAGTCACGTCCCGGCGTCACCGAGGACATGATTGATGACCTCCTCATAATATACTTCATCTTCGTGTTGAATGACGAGGCTATCCAGTTTTATACCCAGCTGGTAGGAGGTCAGGTTCCGTGGAGACGTAGTGCTGATGGAGATCGGCAACTGTCGGATACCGAAAGCAGCGCAAAGCCGACCTCATGGTCGGAAATGAAAACTGCTTTTGAAGCGTCGTACTTGTCAGCAGACGCTCTGGCACGCTCAGTAGAGCAGATAGTCACTCTGACTCAGGGTCCAAATGAGTCAGTCACGTCATACGTAAACCGTCTCCGAGATAGTTTTAACAACTTGAACCGTCAAGTTCAAAAACAGCATGTACAACCTGTAGAAGCTTTGCAGATCGGAATTTTTGAGCGTGGGTTACGCCCGAAAGTTTTGGATCTACAACGCATTGGCCAGTACTGTAAGTCAATGCAGCAGGCTATCGATAGGGCCCAGCGTAGTGCGGCGTCCCTAGCAGCAGTCGATGGCACAGTTAGGGCCATGTCATGGTCGACTGTTGCCCGCGGTCGTTCTGGAGCTCAGGTGCGAGCAGTACGCGGCCCTGAGAGTCGTCTTGAACGTATACGCTCACACAGTGGTTTTCGTAAGAACCACGGTTCAGCAGCAGCAGCAGCATCTCACTTGTCCACTTCGAAGATGCCTGCAGCTAAGTCGTATACGTCTAGGTTGAACATCACGCGTGATCATTTACCCTGTTCAGTATCAGGCAGTATCAGGGTGTACGGCTGGAGATAAGTTCATTCACGCCAGTAAGGATTGTTTTAACCACCCCCTGTTTGGGGAGGCTAACCTAGCCCGGTGTCGAGAGTGAAGAGCTCGCCGTCAGAAGTCCACCTGACGGTGCCCAGCTGTGGAAGTCGTTCCCGACTTGGGAGTTTGTTAAGGGGTTTCCCCCGAGATCGATTATCCATCGATTTTTGTAAGGTCGGGTAACCCGAGGGACGACATAGGGAAGCACGTGCTTTCCGAGTCGCTCACCCTCGAGGGTTTGTCCATCTGTGATGAGACAAGTAAGAATACTGCAGTCGTAGATCCTTTCACTGTAAATAAGCGTGTGCGTTTTGCAGACATTGTACCTGGTAGGTCGTTGGTTGACATGTGTCCCGCAGACCCCCATGTAGGCAATACGCAGGTGGATTTTTATTGCCAGTACCTAATGAATCCGTGTCTAGGGATGTAGGTAATGAGCAGGTGGATTCTTCGTTGACAGCGATTGATAAGTCTGTGTCTATGGATGTCAATGAAGACTGCCCCGATCATGAAAGGAGCAGTACTCATAACAATAAACATGAAGAATGGTACGCCTGTGCTTTATCGCGTCGTACGCGATCGCCGCTCACGCTTGCTTTCTCGTCTCATCGCGTTCATATATGTGGACTTATTGGAGGCTTCGAGATGTCTCGTGTCACTGTTGACACGGCAAGCGATGTTTCATGTGTGGCTTTCTCGTTTGTGAAACGCCACCCTATCTTGAAAAATGAACCGATACATGCCATCCCACCTGCTGTGCTCACGTTGAAAGCCGCAAATAGATCAGTGATGGAAATACTAAAGTTCATTCGCTTTGATTTACAACCGGGGGACGTCACTCGCCCAGTAGAAGCGCTTGTCATTCCATCGTTACGCCCTGATGATATCCTGTTAGATAACAGCGTCATGTCCATATTTGGTGCGAAACGTGACTGGAAAAACCAGTGTATCACTTTTCATTCAAGCGAAACAACTAGTCCATACCCGCTGTTCATCGTGTTGATTCAAGTACCACTGGATCATCAATTTCCCCAGCAGGAGTAACCTCTGTGTCTGTCGCATCCGTCCATGCTGACTTTGAGGCCATCCCTGTTAGATTGAAATCCTGTTTTTTTTTACCAGCAGGAACTGAAGCATCGGTTATTGGTTTCATCGATACAAAACCTCCGGTTGATACTGACGTCGTATTAGAACCTTGTATGGTATCTCAATCCGAATTCTGCGAAAACATTGGAACGAAAAATTCCAAACTTTCGAACGTGTTGTTGTTGCACGTACTGTAGCAACATGGCGTGCAGTGGACGGGTCCGTCTGGTTGCAAATCGCCAATCTATCTACGCGCGGGGTCACTATACCCGCATATCTAGCACTTGCGCTCTTGTCAACAGCTAGTGTGACGGATAAACCTGAATTACGGATAAGTGCGGTAGCCGCATCACCCGAAAATGAGGATGAACTAGCAGCTGCGCGAAAAGCACTAGAACCAGCCCTTGCTAAAGCATTTGCTGACACTACCTTCTCACCCGAACAAGTTTTGGAGTTTATAAACCTATGCGCATAATACCGCTTAGTATTTTCGTTGTCAGCGGATGAGTTAGGCTGTTGTAAAATAGCCGAAGCTTCATTCCCGTTACAACCAGTCACTCGTTCGGTTGATCGTGCGCCGTACATTACCTCACCCCGCCTTCAAAAACAAATTGATGACCAAGTCGACAAGTTACTGAAGCAGGGAATAATAGAGAAACGCACAAGTGCTTGGGGTAGTCCTGTTACAATTTTCAGCAAAGCTGATGGGTCACCACGGTTATGTGTTGACTACCGTAACACTCTTAATCGTCATCTCGTCCGTAAAACATGGCCCATGCCCAACATCGAAACTCACCTCGACGCTTTGGGTGGAGCCAAGTTCATCACAGTAGCTGACGTCCAGAGTGCTTTGAATCAGCTTCCTGCTGCTGACGCGGACATCGAATCAACTGCTTTTGTTACAGCTAAAGGAAAGTACTGATTTAGACGCATGCCGTTCGGAGTTTGTAACGCACCCTGGTTGTATCAACATATGATGTCGCTCGCCCTTGGTGATACTAGTTCAGCCAATGGTCTTTCGTGTTATGTGGGTGATTTAATAGCTTGTTCATCTACGTGGGAAGCACATCTGTTGTTACTCGAACGCATGTGTTCAGCTATACAAGCAGCTGGTTTGACGTTAAAACCGTCCAAGTTACAGTTCGGTTCGAAACAAGTTAAATATTTAGGTCATATCATATCGGAACATGGTATCACTATTGGCGATGATCGTATAAAAGCCATTAGTGATTTGCCATACCCGACGAATATCACGGAATTGCGTTCTTTATTGGGCACACTCAATTTCGTACGCCGGTTTGTACCAGAATACGATGAAGTTACAGCACCTCTGGTCGAGCCTACTAAAAAGTAATATAAGCAACGGCGGGAATTCGAGAAACAATGGGGAACAACTCAATCTGAAGCAGTAACCCTGATTAAGAAGTTGTTATCTTATCCACCAGTAGTATTATATTTCCCTGATTATTCTAAAGAGTTTATCGTATATGTAGATGCAAGTGAAACAGGAGTCGGAGCATTCTTAGCCCAAAACGCCAACGAAGGATCTGGATCACCAGACCTACAAATTATTGCTTGCTTTAGTAAACGTATTACGAAAGGACAAAAACATTATTCAGCAACGATGAAAGAGTGTTGTGGAGTTGTCCTCCCTCTGCAGCATTGGCGTCCGTACCTTTGGTGCAAACACTTTAAATGCGTCACCGACCACGCTGCTCTCACTCATTTATATTATATGCAAGACACGTCCAACATGTTAACACGTTGGGCCATTACCTTGAAACGTTTCGATTTTACAGTCGAGCATAAGCCGGGAAAGTTACACGTAATACCGGACACATTATCCCGGTTGTTTGGCGACATACCAGAGGACACAACCCAAGGAAAGACGTCTCTTTCTGATGTGTTGCCGTCGCAACCCAGGTTAGCCTCTATCTGTCGCAATGTACCACAAGATGGGCTACCCTATCGCCCACCAACTCCACGTGCGTATGAAGTACATTCTAATAATTTGAATAAACTTTGTCTAGTCGAGTGTGATCGGGAATTGTTTACGGGTATTGTATCCGTTTTTCCTACATTAGACCCGGAGAAGTTAATAGAAGGGTAGCAATTATAATTTGGGGCATACTTCAGGTTATTGGATGACCCCATTCATTCTCCTCTTCCGTGACGAGAAACACTCCAATCCGCAAGTAACTTCTTCACAGTTGACGGGGTCCTCTAACGGTCATACCTACCTGGCCATTTGAGAAAGCGCAGTTCTTTCCGAGATCAGTTAGTGGTGCCGTCGGCATTTCGCTCGCTCATATGCAAGCATGTCATGACCTTCCAGCGTCTGGTGGTCACCTGGCATTTAAAGCGGCGTTTGATAGAGTTCGAGACCGTTACTGGTGGCCTAGAGTGCAAAGCGATATCCAATCATATTGCACTAGTTTCGATGCCTGCCGACGTCGGAAGATTCCATACCGCCGACCACCGTTACCAACAGGTCATGTACCAGTAGAGCGACCATTTCAACGAGTTGCTATCGATCTCGTGGAATATAAAACAGATTCACAAGGTTGAAAATATGTTTTGTCAGTGATCGACCATTTGACACGTTTTGTTCTTCTCGCAGCAATCCCGAACAAAGAAGCGACTACGATAGCACGTACCATTGTGGACCGAGTGTTTGCTGTATTCGGAGTACCAGAGTTACTACATTCCGATAGGGAAAACGAATTTGAAAATCAGCTTGTTAAAGAGCTGCAAAACGTTTTCGGTTATAAGAAAACTCGTACTACACCATATAGGCCACAAGGTAATTCAGGCTAGAGAGAGTGCACAGTACCACGCATAACATGTTAGCAATGTACTGTGATGTGGCTCAGGACGATTGGGCTCAACTCTTACCATTCGTTCAAATGTCACACAATACGGCCTATATTAGTACACTCCATGAGACACCGCACTATCTTATGTTTGGTCGCATGCCCACCCTTCCCATATATGTTGTCATGTAATGCCTCAGGCAGAGATACCTGAATCAGCATCGCAATACAGTCACAAAATGGTCGAGAATATATATGCAGTTTGCATACGAGTTAGCAAGGCAAAATCTTAGTGAACGTGCTGATGCTCAAGCAGCGTCGAATGCAGACTTACGATATCAACGGTTTCAGCGTGGTGACTTAGTGTTGGTTCATCAACCGCATAATGCCCAAGATGACCCCAACAACAAATTTCTAAGTCCTTGGCGCGGTCCGTACCAAGTTCGCCATCAATTATCGCCGGTCGTCTATCGAGTATCGAAAGACGGTAATTCCGCTGAAACATCAGTACATTTAGGCTGGATGAAACGGTACCATCAACGCAGTGTGCTCGCAGATCCTGACTTCAGTAAAATCAATGAAATGTTTTTGGGAACTATATTACCAATGCCAAATTTAGATAAGGAAACCTCCCCAATTTGCATCGGCCCAAGAACAGTAGAATGGATTGTTGGTCACAAGCGTTCGAGAGGTCGATCATCCCCGTTTAATGTTCAGTTCCGAGTCCGTTTTCGTGGGGAAGGTCCAAATAGCGATGGCTGGTATCACCGTCGCCAAATTCCCCACTGCTGTGAATTTATTCGATCATATTTTGCGAGCATTCAGGACGTCCCTCCTGATCCGCGAACACCAACAACTCCCGCTTCTTCAGTCTAGCAAACTGTCGAGGCAGAGCCAACGGGACCATCACGTTGGTGCCACGGTATGGGTTGGAGAGCAATGTCGTTAATGGGCACGGTAGGTCGTCAACCACCTCTTCATTATCTCATTTTCCTTGTGTAAGGAAATATGTCACTTGATATCATCGATGCTCGACGATCGTCGTTGTCAAGCAGATTTTTGCATATACAGACTGATCCCCTGTATACAGTCTGCAAGTCTGTTGATGGTAATCGTTTTGAGTTGGACATGTTGTGTTCCTGTAAATTGTGGTCAGTGGGAGGAAGATCACACTTTTAGAGCCAATGGGGACGCCCACGAGCTCCGAATGTAATATCAACTCGCCAAGTTGCTGATGTACAAGATACAGAGATGTCTAATTCCCATCTGGTCGTTGTCGTAAACCAGATTGTATCATGGTTGTTGCATAGCAGGTTTTGCCCTTGGTACAGGCTGAACGTGCGGGTGTGAAGAGTTGTCTCTCAGTGCAATAAATAAACGAGGTACAATATTAATTGTAGAGTTAAGGCTCTGCATATCTAAAAGGTGCATGTCTGTTTACCGGCATAATACCCCCAACTCAAACGAGGCTTCTTCGAAGAGTTAACAATTGTTTATCGTTTAGATTGTCGTATCTCGACGATAGCACTGAGAGATGTACTATCTTGAGACAAGCTAAGTTTCGATAGTAGTCTGTAACACCATGATATATACCATGGCAATCCCACCATGCTACGTAGCAAGATGGAGGAGCCGGACCTTGTTTATCAGTATGTCAAAATCTTCATGAAGTACCAAGTGTTAGCAGTCTGAGCACACTTGAAGAAGGTCCTAGGTTGTCAATCGTACTACAGGTCACAACTGCACCCAGCAAAGTCGCGCAAGCTGAGGCTTAGCATTAAACCTGCTCTCTCAAAGATTCGTAGCTAGTTCGTGCTAGCTCTAAACTGTCATTGTCGTTTCCGTAGGAAAATGTCCAAGGATTGTGCCGCGATTCGAAACGTTTCGAAGTAGCGATAACATTGTACAGCATGGAAGTCCATTAATACTTGAGATAAGTCATAATTATGTTTACGTACGTTTAACCGACACGAATATGAAGTCATATTGACCAATTAGTTTACCCGTGTTTCGCACTCTGCTGCAATAATAGTGATTATCGGCGTATTCGAGGGAATTCCTAAGATCCTGTCATCCCAAGTCGACACCTCTTATATAACGCGCACGTTTGCACGTCTGAAATAAAAGGGGGGGGTGGTGTGGATACTAGTCCCCATTCCCTAGATGGTACCGCCTCATTATCACTATACTCCTTCAAGATCATCCTGGTTCCTCGAGGCAGACTCTGAGGTGTTTCCTCTTTGTTGACCCTCGAGTGTGCGGTTGCGCACATAACCCACCTCGGTGTGTCTCCACACCTACACCAAAGAAAGAAAAAACATGCAAAGAAACTACCGTCCCACAGCTGCATTCTTTCCAAAATCATCACAATTGTAACTTTAAAGGGATGTATATAGGTGTGTCTCCACACCTACATCAAAGAAAGAAAAAAACATGCAAAGAAACTACCGTCCCACAGCTGCATTCTTTCCAAAACCATCACAATTGTAACTTTAAAGGGATGTATAATTTCCACGCACACATTAAGCTGCCCCACCCGTCCCGCCCCCCCTCTCCCCCCTTCATGATAAACTGGTGCATTATTTCCAAAACCGTCAGATGTATCCCCTTGAACGATTTACCGTGCATTTATAGCTTCCACGCACGAATTGAGCTCCCCCTCCCCCCCCCCCCCCCCCCCCCCTACCCCGCTCCGTCTTGATGACAACCAGGCCTCCACGTCCTTCAAAACTCCGCCCTTCCTTCACCGGTTATTCGACTTTCAGGTTTCACTTGATAAACTGGTGCGTTTCGTTCCACGAGTTTCATAGTGTCCGTGCACAGACTGACTAACATCACCCTGTTGACCCTGATAGCTACACTGTAGTTGCAAGGGAAGAAGCCGAAACCTCCCACAGCTCATCACATGTCATCCGCCAACATGTCGGGATCCAGCGATGCAGTGATGAAACACCTAAGACGACTTCGTCCACATCAATGTACTAAAAAGCAGACTACATAAAATAATGTATAGCTTCCACGCACAAATTGAGTTGCCTCCCCCCCCCTACCCCGCTCCCTCTTGATCACAACCAGGTCCCAACGTCCTTCAAAACCCCGCCCTTTCTTCACCGGTTATTCGACTTACAGGTTTCACTTGATAAACTGGTGTATTTCCTTCCACAAGTTTCATAGTTTCCGTGCACAGACTGACTAGCATCACCCTGTTGACCCTGATAGCTACCCTGTAGTTGCAAGGGGAGTCGCCGAAACCTCCCACAGCTCATCACATGTCACCCGCCAACATGTCGGGATCCAGCGATCGCAGTGATGAAACACGTACGACTTCGTCCACATTAATATGCTCAAAAAGCAGACGACATAAAATAACGTATATTTCCACGCACAGATTGAGCTGCCCCACCCGCCCCACCCCCGCCCCGACCCGACCCCCCCCTATGATTAACTGGTGCACTTTTTTTTTCCCCCAGAACCGTCAGATTTATCCCCTTAAAGCATTTATAGCTTCCACGCACAAATTGCCCCCCCCCCCCCCCAAGTCCCCCCCCCCACTAACCCCGCTCGCTTTTGATCAAAACCAGGCCCCCACGTCCTTCAAAACTCCGCCCTCCCTCACCGGTTATTCGACTTACAGGATTCACTTGATAAACGGATACATTTCCCTCCACAGCTTTCACATTTTGTCCCCCTCAGAAACGGGTTGTCTAGTTTCCGCGCACAGACTGACTAACATCACCCTGTTGACCCTTATAGCTAACCTTGTGTTGTAAGGGGAGTCGCCGACCTATATCCTTAATGAGGACAAACAACCCGTAATATGCGCGATCGGAGTATCACGCACAGCGTGCAAATATGAGTTTCGACAAAGTCTTCGATCTCACAGCTAGCTGGAGTGTATTTCCACTTTTTGTAATATATATACGCTTTCTTGTCAAATCCCCCCCTTCCCCCCTTTTGAAGCCTAGCCTAACTTTTTATTTGGATTCAACCTACACCGTGTAGCAAAATAAGTAATACACACATAGTCAAAATATAAAAAGTGACGGTATTGTAAGTGTATTATGATACCGCTAACACCCACAGTGGTCAAGGCTGGTTATTGCATGTGTATCGTCGGGGATAAATATGCATTTGACCATACTCTACAAAAGATGCGGAGGGGAACGTTGAAAGTCTTAAGCGTCCCTCGCAACTTCGTTTTTAGCCCCCCGAAGCAGTTTTCTCGGCGTATATAAATACGCTTTGCAGATACACAGCACACACACCCCAACCACTGTAAACCAACATGTATTGGAAACCACCACTCTGAAACAACACGATTACGAAGTCTAGAACGTTAATCAAAACAAACACGAGCAACAACAACCATGAGGGCACAAAATAATATGTATTCGAAAATACCACTCTGATACAATACGATAACGATGTCTAGAACATCAACCAAAACGTACACGTGTAGCAACAACCACCCGGACACAGAAGAATATTATGAAAATTAAAATACACTCCTCCAGCTGTGAGATCGAATATTTTGTCGAAACTCATTTTTGCAAGCTGTGTGTGATACTCCGATCACGCGTATTACGGGTTGTGTGTCCTCATTAAGGATATAGGTCGGGGACTCCCCTTGCAACTACAGCTTAGCTATCAGGGTCAACAGGGTTATGTTAGGCAGTCTGTGCGCGGAAACTATAAAACCCGTTTCTGAGGGGGACAAAATGTGACAGCTGTGGAAGGAAATGCATCAGTTTATCACGTGAATACTGTAAGTCGAAGAACCGGTGAGGGGAGGGCGGAGTTTTTATGGACGTGGAGGCCTGATTTTGATCAAAAGGGGGGCGGGAGGGGGGGAGGGGGGGGGAGGGGGGGGGAGGGGACGGGTGGGGCAGGTCAATTTGTGCGTGGAAACTATAAATTCTTCTTGTAGGGGAGGGGGGCAGGGGGGGGAGGGCCTTAGGTCGCATAGCTGTAGGGGTTTGCTATACGCGTGGTGCGAGGTCTATGCGATGGTACGGGTGGTAGGGGAGGAGGAGGCGTTGGGGGCGGGGGTGGGTAGGAATTGCAGCAGCGGCATGGACGGTTCTAAAACGATAACGAGGCGATATCCAAGGCATGGAAGTGTTTTTTACTCTGGCGGATTTCCATATTAGGTGGGGCGTTTGAGCAAGAGAAAGCAAGGAGAAAACAAAAGGAAAGGCGGGGGGGGGGGGGGGGGGGGGGAGAGGGTTTTCAAGAGGTTTAGGTCACAAATAATATTGAAATACACTCCAGCTATGAGATCAAGCATTTGGTCGACACTGATCTTCGCAACATTTTTGTGTGATCCTCCGATCTCGCGCATCAATCATATATGTCGTAGGGGGCTTGCTATACGCGCGGTACTGGGTCTAGGCGATCGTGCGGGGTGTGGGGAAGGAGGGGGCGTTGGAGGGTGGGAGGGGGGGAGAAGGAATGAATGAAAGCTACGTCATGGATGGCTAGAAATATATTGACGCGATACCAATTGCTTAAAAGTGTTTATTACTCTGGCCGTTTTCGATTGTAAGTGGGGCGTTTGAACGAACTGGGCGGGGGAACAAAAGAGGGTGGGGGGGGGCGGAGGGCGGGGATGAGTTGGAGCTACGGCATGGATAGCTAGATGGAAAATGAGATGATATCAGCTGGCTGGTAGTGTTTACTACTCTGGTAGATTTTGATTTCAGGTGGGGCGTGTACTAGAGGGATCGGGGGGGGGGGGGGAGGGGTCGAGCATTTCAATATGTGCGCGGAAACTATAAACCCTTAAGGGGACGAATGTGACGGTTGCAGCAAGAAGACACCCCTTTTTATCACCCGCCTGGTAATGTTTATTATTGTAGAAGGTTTGATGCTACATGTAGTATGCAACCCAGTTCTTAGGGTTAGTAAACAACATGTCAAAAGCTTCAAAATTTGTTATTGTACATGGATCGAAAGATAGAATATTTCAATCGATAGGTACAATCATGTAGATACCATTATGTTCTGACATCGCTAATTATAAGAAAGAGATACATATTACTAAATACAACAGGCGAGGTGATGTGGTCATGCAATGTCACCGAACGAAAGGGAGAAATGCGAATCGTTGTTGTTTTGAAAGAAACGCTTAGTGTACACGCGCTCAATTACGTTACTTCGTTAGTCATACTTCGCTTGGCATAGGTTGGGAGGCGATCATGCGGACGGTATGTGCGGAATACCTTACGAATATGTTGGTAGTGAGGTTTACCGCAATTTTAACATATCTGTCTGTACCTCCTTTTCACAATTTAATTGTCTCACATATACGTTTTTACGCCCAGGGGTTTCGCCGTGCCGATGTGGGGCTCTGAGGTCGCCAACTCCAAGACAGAGATACATCTTACAAATACACGAAGCGAGGTGACGCGGGCATGCGATGTCACCACTATTGAACGCGATGGTGACTTTACTTTGCTGGGCATGTGCTACTGCGTTTGGTAGAGGTTGTCAGGCGACCATACCCTGCGTTATAGGTTGGTAGTGTGGTCTACGGCAGTGTTAACATAGCTGCCTGCACTTCTTTTTTACATTGTTATTATCTAGTGTACGATTATACGCCCTGTTTTCTCCCCATGTAATATGTATTCGAAAACACCATTCCGAAACAACACGATAACGAAGTCTAGAACATCAACCAAAACATACACGTGTAGCAACAACCACGCGGACACACGACACACTAAAACCACATATACGTCCACATACGAAACCCAGTCAAAATATGAAATCCATATACCCTGGGTTCCAAATGGAGGTCCCTACGAGTTAGAAACATCACATAGTCTACGTAAAGTCTTTACACAAACCTGAAATGCGCCAAAATTGCTCGTTCCCAAATGACAGGTTCATCAAGAAAGCAAGAACAAACAGAACGAGGGACGCGGTAATCGCAGCAGCGCAAATCATTATTGCATTCGCCCACCACATCACCTCTTTTGCAATTGGTTTTGGCATCAGCGAACTGGGCCCAACGCATGAGTCGTTCTACGGTAGCCCCCCCAACTTTTCTTTAACGAAATCGCCGGTTTCAAAACCAGCTCCCGGTCGTATCTCCTGAAATACGGTGCCCCTCGACACCCCGACGTCATCGATCGATAGGCGCCCGTAGTGTCTAAGGTGGAGGGAGGAGCGGTAGTAAAAATCAAGTGCGCTGCTCGATAACCTGTTCCTGACCGTCGGTATCCTGAACAATCTTCGGGCCGTGTCTCCTCTGTGTCAGGTGTTTGATAAATATCTTTGTCGTTTTCAAGCAAGCGGTTGCGTTGGCATATACAACCTGGCTTGATGTAAAGGAAAGGAACACCACTCAGCGATCATCTACTACACGTTAGGGCATGTTTTCATGAGCACCACTAACAAGAGCACCGGACATGGACGCGACATCTACAGGACCACAGCATCTTCGACGACAGCGGGGAGAAAACAGGACGTATAAGCGTGCACTATATATTAATAACGTGAAAAAGAAGTACAGACAGATATGTTAACACTGCGGTAAACCACACGACCAACCTATTACCCAAAGTATTTCGTGCCTCCATCCGTTTGCATGATTGCCTGACAACCTCTACCATACCAAACGCAGTAGCATATGCCTAACAAAGTAAAGTAACCGTCGCGTTCAACAGTGGTGAAATCGCATGCCCACGTGAGATAACCTGTACCAAACGCAGTAGCAAATGCCTAACGAAGTAAAGTCACCCTCGCGTTAAATAGTGGTGACATCGCATGCCCACCGCGCTTGCTGCTTTTGCAATATATATCTCAGTCTTATAATTGGCGACCTCAGAGCCCCACATCGGCACGGTAAAAACCATGGGCGTGAAATCGTACATTTGAGAAAATAATAATTTGAAAAAGGAAGCACAGGAGAATATGTTGAAATTGCGGTAAACCACACTACCAACCCATTACGTAGGGTATTTTGTACATACCGTCTGCATGATCGCCTCCCAACACATGCCAAGCGAAGTATGACTAACGAAGTAACGTAATTGAGCGCGTGTACAACAAGCGTTCTTTTCAAAACACTGACGATTCGTATTTATTCATCTCGTGCTCAATGACGGTGACATTGCATGACCACATCACCTCGCCTGTTGTATTTGGCCATACGTATCTCTTTCTTATATTTAGCGATGTCAGAAAACAATGGAAACTACACTATTGTACCTATCGATTGAAATATTCTATCTTTCGATCCATGTACAATCACAAATTATGAAGATTTAACACCTTGTTTACTACACCTAAACACTGGGTTGCATAGCGGTGTTGGCGTGAGCGCTGCGGTCGTTATTATGCCGGCCATTTTGTTGACCAGGACGAGGGCGACGGGTTATATTGTCGTCACGCATTTGGGACCGACAGTCGCTATTATCGTGGCGATCGGTATTATGCCGGCTACACCACGAATTATTTCGAGGTGTCGGGGGAGGTTTCTTTCCCGACATCTTTCCCTTGCGTTTAAAGCAATTTTGGAATCGATGGCCTGGCTTTTTGCAGTGTGAACAGGTCACTACTGCTGAGGGTGTTGACGTGACTACCATAGCAGATTCACGCCCCTTCGCTTTTCGCAAAGGCCCGTTTCGCATAGCTCTATTCGCGTACATATTACGCATTGTTATCACATCTCGGTCGAGTGTGAAGTCATCATCTGCTTCGGCGCGATATTATATTTGCAGGTATTCATCCGTGAGTCCTTCCAGCACTATGTCCAATATGCTGTCATCGTTGAATACCTCTCCCATGTCCACCAATTCATCCCGTAAATAGTATACTTCATTTATAAACGCGTTTGGGTCTTGCCCATCCGTCATGACCATATGCGATAGTTGTTGTTTAAGTATACGTCTACGTTGGCGGGTGGAATTTCGATATTTTCTAACCATACCATCTCAAGCGGCCTTTCCATTCGCAAGTTCACCTCGTTTGGGCTTGAATTGTAGGAGGAAGCCGGCCGCAGCTCCCGATGTACTCAGGAACAAGAAGTCGAACAGAAGACAATTGTCGCGGTGCCAGTGCTTGATGTCTTCCAAATTCGAGATGTTGTCATCCGTGGCCCATAAAACTGATGTTGCGGCTGGGAGTGTAGAATATCCTGAAGATGGTGGTGGCAGATGCGCCGTTACCACGGGAGTACTCCCTGCGTCCGGCTGTACATTCTCTGCCGTGTCAGCCTGGGGTGTTTCCCCGGACTGAATGGTCGTTTCGTCAGCGGCCTGGCTGCGAGGTACAGCTCGTGAAGGCCTACTTCTTCTACAAGATGGACGAAGACCAACTAGCTCTGGCTCGGGGCAAGGTCGCCCTTTCAGGATATCAGAGATTCCGGCATGACGCATACTTATCACGGACCGAGCCGTGCGTTTCCATCCGTCGACCTTAAGCCCATTGAATTTGCCGTTGA
Organism: Undaria pinnatifida; assembly: GCA_012845835.1. Classification (NCBI taxonomy): domain Eukaryota; class Phaeophyceae; order Laminariales; family Alariaceae; genus Undaria; species Undaria pinnatifida. The sequence continues at coordinate 10,887,122 of JABAKD010000023.1, read as the reverse complement.
GGGCTCTAACGAGATTGTCTACCGCATCACCTGTTTTCGTGGACTCTCCCATGGAGATGTTGATGCTGATCGCTGATGCTAATGCTGATGCTGATGCTGATGCTGATGCTGATTGCTGATGCTGATGCTGTAGCTGATGCTGATGCTGATCGCTGATGGTGATGGTGATGCTGATCGCTGATGCTGATGCTGATGCTGATGCTGTAGCCGGCTTAATGAAGGTTTCTCTCGAACTCCCGGGTAAGATGCGATAAACCTCAACGAGACGTCCATTGGTGCCGATCGATGTATATATCGAAGGTCGAGGCTCATAACCTGTGAATAGCCTGTGAACACAATGGTTGTGTAGAGGCTCTGTCTTCTATGCGAAGAGATGCAGAGGTGGCACCGAAGTGTCTGTTAAGATCATTTGTCATATGAAAGAAAAGGGATAGTGTGGGAAGGGCGATTGAGACCAAAGAGAGAAGAAGAAGAAGAAGAAGAAGAAGAAGAAGAAGAAGAAGAAGAAGAAGAAGAAGAAGAAGGGAGAGAAGGGAGAATTATCATGGTGGGCTGCATCACCACTTGATCATCACGGAACAATGCCCGTAGTACGGTAGAACACCGGGACAACGGGACAATCTTAACATAATCAAATCAACGTTTACATGTAGGTTCCACCGAAGATTTAACGTAAGATTCAATGTAAGATTCACCTGCATACCTTATTCGTGCGAATAGACTGCGCATTAACTTAGAGTTGAATCCAAGGTTCATACTGTCAACAGAGAGAACTTTCGGTAAGGACGTCATGGCACAGGGCATGGCATTTGAACTGCAGGCACACGGGCGTCATGATGGTGCAAATATTATTGTCACACCTGTTACTGTTGGCGAATTTAACGCTGGTGCTGTTCTAGGAGCGGCGATCGTGATCACGGCGTTCAGGCTTGGCGGCGAGGGGCCAAGTATTGAAGATATTGTAACACTGACGCTGCTGTCTCAACAATCCATGAAGTTTCGGAATTCCGATGTGGAGATGCATGATATTGTGAAGGCGTTGGAGACGGCGGTCGATGACGCTGTTGACGATGACTTAACGCCGGATTGTGCCAAGATGCTGCGCGATGTTGTGCTTCGCACGCACCTTAACTAATTTCTATGGGCATTGCTTGGCGGCTCACCCTCGCACATTGAACCCATCACGGCGTGAGCACAGCCAGGTGAAAGGGATGTGCGGGCGAAGCGACGTGCATACTCGCCAGCCACAATGACATGGACGCACGAACACGAGACCAACTTGAAAACACCCGCGGTGTTACGGAACCCGCGGGTGATCCACAGTAGCGTGAGAATGGCGATTCTTAGAGGATACACCTCTCACCGCATGGTGCGGACTCTCGAGCCGTCGACGGCACGATCAAACCGGCGGCTATGCCCAGGCCAAACCTGGAGTACAAGCGATTATGTTTGCGGGCGCCTTTGCGTGGTGCACATTAGATATGATTCAAGGCTACTGGCGAGCGCTGTTGAGCAGGAATTCCCAGGAAACGTACACCATGGTTGCTCCGGAGCTGTTGTCCACCCCGTGCCGGGTTCCTCCCGGGGTGGTTGACACTACCGCATATTTCCATGGGACGATGGGCGATATATTCGAAGGGTAGATCGACAAGCGGTGTTTGGTGTGGGTTTACGACATTATCGTCTGGGGGGAGACGTCTGAAATTATTTTTAAACATATGGGGGCGATTGGTGATTATGCCTGCTAGAGAGTGGGTATTTGCTGCGGCTCACACGACCGTTTTCTTCCGAAAGCGAATCAAGTGGTGGTGGAAATCCTCTTCGAAACGACGGTGAGTCACGACCTCGTGTGCACCCAGGGACTGAGTGATTTCGTTGACTGGAAACCTCCGGCGAGATCGTGCAGTACTTTCAAGCCCTCAACTGAATGCGGATGTCCCTGCCCGAGCTCGCAGAGCTGGAGGCACCGTTGCGGGGACCTGCTTAAGAAGCTCCTGTGAAATTCACGGCGCACTAAGTGCGTGGCGGTGCGCCACGCCAAAGCCAGCAACGAGTTGACCGATGAAGTGCAACTGCTCCGGTTGTGGCGGGACTACGGGTGAGCGAAGCGGCCACGCTCTCATCATCAAAAGCTATGAATTTAAGTGATGATGTTTGCTGATGGGTATGTCATAGTTCGGGGAGCGGTATCACCCAAGTTTAGACAGTAAATTCGGCGAGGCAATATACAGGTTCACCGGAGCGATAGGCAACCGTGAACACGGAAGAAGATGTGATGGAGAGCACGTTAAAGCCGCTGCTACACCTGCTCAGGGGTGGGGTGGCGATTCAGTGTACCCCGTGCATACATTTTTGTGAGAACAAAACGCCCACAGCCAGGCTCGTTGAATATCGTGTGCAAGGGTGGCGCGTGTTTGTCGGACTGTTCCCGTGCACGATCGGGCCCATCTCCGTCGACGAAACCTGCTGGGGGGACCTGCTGTCGCTTTGGGTGACGCGGGCGGGAAGCCCGGTGGTCGGGTACGTGGGCGGCTAGCACAAGGCCGTACGTTTCGCTGTGAGTGATACTTTTCCGGCGATGGAGGCAATGCGCAGCGTGCAGCCGATCGCTGCCGGTGACGGGCCTACGGTCTATACAGCGCTGTGGTTGGCCTCGATAGATTCAGGAGGACTTCTCCGGGTGAAGTACCGTGACCGCCGAGCTCGCGACAGTGGCGGCAACACACTGCCGAATTTGAGGCTAGGCGATTACGTTCTGGTGGACCGAGTGCCCAGGCAGGGCAAGCACAGCAAGTCTATGAGCACGTCGACCGGACCGTGGCGCGTTGCAAACGACGGCAAAGAGCCAGTGTATGCGATGCAGTATTGGTCACAGGCGAACTGGGCGAACGCCAGACGACGAGGATGCGGCTTTAAGCCGATGACCAGCACGATATCACAATCGACCTTGTCAAGGTGTTCCAGCAATTGACAATCCATGGAGGGTACCACATCAGGAGCATCTCCGCTATCAGGTGGGCTACAGCGACGACTCCGCCGTCAAGGTAGTCTGGGAATGGCTGACGGGGGCGGAGAGCACCTAAGAGCCGGTGCCACGCGTGTTCATGACACACAGCCCGCGCTGATAGAACAGCTCAAAGCTCTGCGGCTGAAAGCGGGGAAGAAACGAGCACTCGTACAGCGGTATTAGCTGCTTTCTTAATCACACTTGGGTTCGAGGGGGGGGGGCGGATAGTGAGTTGCTGGATCTCTGTTTCATCTCAATTAGTAAAATTCCAGTTATTCTGATTTGGAGTGGTGCTGATAGTGCCTGACGCAGCCACAACTGGCTGCTCATGGCTGAGGTTTTGTACGGACAGATCTTGCTCAGGATAGATACCGCCGATGTACGCCTGGATATGTAACTGGAACGCACCTTCTGTTGGTAAACTCGTGGATTCCGGGGAAAAGATGTTGTATTATTGAGCAATTGCCCTTCTGAGACAGGTAGGCAAGGTGGAGTGAGCAGGGTGGGGGCGCTCGTGGGCGCGCACAACCTCACCCTCCGTACCACAAACAATACCCCTAACATGACAATAGCCTGATAGTCAGACCTACAGCAACAATGCCTGAACCTTCCTACTGGATAAGTGCCCAATGTACCACATACCAATGTACCGACACACACACACCTACGGTCCGTTGTATAGCTCGTACTTGTGTACAACCTACCGAAGTACCACAAAGAATATTCCCAGAATATCCAGCATCAACTTACTACAATTGACAATTCAATATTCAAACTATCCAATCAGATGATCTACTGCAGCTCGGCCGATACACACTGCCGCTATCACCAACACCCTCTCTAGGGGCTGTTGTATCTACCAGACCCACAACATGCAGTATGACAAACAAAAATAATTCATACTCCTACTTCCTAGAGCCCAATGCAAAGTCACGGTGAACTTCAAAAATACTTCTCGGCAGAGCCTTCGTGAGGATGCCCGCATGTTGTTTTTCGCTGGGAACATGCGTGATCTCGATCACACCCTCCTCGGTCAGTTTGCTAAGAAAGTGGTGCCTCACGTCGATGTGCTTTCTCCTGCTCGAGCTAAGCGGATTCTCTGCAAGCCCAATAGCTCCCTCGTTGTCCTCAAGGACGTCAATTTTACGAGGCTCTACACTAGGCCTCAAGAACAGAAACATCCCGTTCACAAACAGAGACTCCTTCACACTATCGCCCATCGCAAGATACTCTGCCTCAGAAGTCGACTCCGAAACGCATTTCTGCGTCCAAGAAAGCCAAGTAACAAGACAGGCAGTCACAATAACTAGTGCTCCCGAAACTGATCTACGGTCAGTGGCCTTGCTGGCAAAGTCTGCATCTACGTACACCAATGTGCCTACGTCATCAACCGTACTGTCTCTCTTGCACTCCAGAGTTAGATGTGCCGTTTCCAGAAGATGGTTCAGGATCTTCTGAGCTGCCTTCCAGTCTCTATGCTTTGGCTCATGAGAGTGCCTCGCCACCGCCCGCACAGCATTCGAGATGTCGGGCCTCGTCCCATTGGCGACCCACATCAGGCACCCCACCACCTCTTGGAACGGCACATCTCCTTCCTCCTCATGCTCCATCACGGACCTGTTACCGTTAGCAGGGGAAACAGGGATCGGGCTGGTGCGACAAATTTTGAATCTCTCAAGCACACTCCTGATGTAACTCTCCTGAGAAATCTCAATCGTGCCAGCCTCGCGGTCGCGAATAAATGGGCAACCAAGAAAGAACTTGACCTCACCCAAATTCTTCGTAGGAAGAGAATCGCCTAGAGCTTCTACAACCACCTTGGCAAGACTCTTAGTTCCTGCATGCAGAATGTCATCAACGTGAATCGCAACCATCCCTATCACCTCGTCTCCCATCATGAAACGCAGCACACAGGGGTCACACAGAGACTGCTCGAAACCAATCCTCTTTAGATCCGATACTAGCCTCTTGTAAAATGTTCTAGATGCCTGCTTCAATCCGTACAAACTCTTGTTCAGACGGACAACCTTTCCTGACATCGAACCACAGCCAGGAGGCAACTTCATGAACACCTCGTGATCCAACTTCAACTGAATAAACGCCTGCTCAATGTCCCAGTAGAGTAATTCCAAATCATACTTGCACGCCAATGCTACCAACAATGAATTGATGCAGGATGTGCAGTAGGCGAGAAAGTCTCAAGATAGTCTACACCATACTTCTGCCTGAAGCCCTTCGCGACAAGCATAGCCTTGGCCTTCACTATCTTTCCTGTTTCGTCTGCTTTCCATTTGAAAACCCATCTAGCATCTATCACGTTACAGCCTATTGGGGTCTTTACCGCTAACGTGAACGTTCCTGCCCTTATCAAGCCTTCAACTTCTGCAGACATAGCTCCATCCCAAATCGTGGCGTACTTCGATTGCGGGGCTTCTTGATAGCTATCAGGCTCAGACTCTACGTCCTGCACTAGTTCTTTCGGCAATTCCACTGCGTCACCTGCTCTCTACTCCGCCAACAGCGCATATATTATCTCTGCTGCGCAGACAGGCCCTAGAGTGGCCACAAGGCCAGATACATTCTGCTGGTTAACTGCACGGGTTTGCGCGCGAGTTCTACCTTCTCTTACTTCATCATTCTCACGCGCAGGGTTGTTGAAATCAGCTAGCTCAGCTACATGCCGCGGACGACGAGCAACTGGAGGAGATGCCTCTGCCTCTGCCTCCTGCCCTCCCGGCCCTACAGACTCTGTATCCTGCTCTTCAGGACCCACCGACTCTAGTTCCCCCACATCTTGCCCTCCCTGCCCCTCACCATCGGTGAACTCAGGTGCTGGAGAGACACAGAGGGAACGGGCGAAGATGGCACAGAAGGGGCAAACGGCGATCGACCTACACTCTCTGCGTCAACACTTTTAACCACATGGACTGCTTCACCAGGGGGGACCACTACCTCGTTCGTTGCTGCACCAGAGGGGACCACTGCCGCGTTATTTCGCAACATTGTGTGGGCAACTCCCCTCCCTACAAGCGGCCATACCTCGGCTTCTACATCGTTGTCACTTTCCTTCCCTCCCTCCTCCGTGATCTCTAACCCTAATCTCGGCAACGGAGGTTGCGGTGGAGGGAGTTGTGGCGGCAACGCCTCCCACGTTACATCCCTCGTTTCCTGAATAGTCCCAGCCCTCGTAAGTACTCTATGACAATCACGCGGGTGGTCTCTCGAAGGACCGACATAAAAGCAACTCTCACCCTTCGGAAACAGCTTCGACGGTCGCTGCCACTTGCAATACGCCGGTTTCAAAAATTGATAAGGTTTAGCAGGACGAGCTTCCCCGTATCACATTTCATACGGCGACTTGGAATCGGGTTAGCACAACAAGCCGTGTGATTAAGTGCCTCGCAAGCCCAGTGCATTGCCTCAGCCCAGAGTCTGTCAGTCTTAGGTAATTGTACATGCCCAAAAAGAACTTTCGCCTGAACACGAGCCGATATTGCGGCCTCTTCTATCAATCCCAAGCCACGCTCTGCAACACCGTTGTATTGAGCACTGTAAGCTGGGGTGAACTCTTGCTTAATCAAGAGCTCATTGCACACAGATGCAAATTCACCACCGAAAAATTCCCCTCCATTGTCAGATCTAACAATCTCAACCAATGATGAGATTCCATCAGCACGCACACTAGCAAGAAAACTCCGGAAAGCACTCGCAGCGTCTGATTTACTTCTCAGGAAATAGATCCATGCACGCCTTGTGAAATCATCCTTCACAATCATGGGGTAATACTTTCTCCCTATGGACACAACGGCCTTCTTCCCTCCCAGGTCAACATAAACGCTCCCTAACTTTTCATCTGATTTACATTTAGTTTCACGAGCAATCCCTTTTCTAATTGCCTTCGACATCGAGCATCCCGTACAAGCATCTAGGCTACCAGATAACTTGATGCCCAGTCGCTTTGCAGTAGTACGAAGCAATCCTTAATGTGAGTGAGCATAAATGTTATGAAAGTCATTCACATCCATACTCGTTTCGTGCTTGGGGTTTGAAGGAGTGAGGGCAGCCAACACGGATCCAATAGAGTCATCACCCACGCGATACGCAGTCGCAACAAGCATGCCATCGAAAATCTCAAAAGTCACATGTCCGTGGAAAGCAGTCATCACACCACGAGGACCACCAAGACCATTCCATGACTCGCCATCAAATTCTGCGCTGGGGGAAAAACGGTTGTACCCCAATTTGGGACAGTACAGCACATTCTTCACCTCTACCAGAAACTCGTTGTCAGCAGAGACGAACACCAATTCCAGAGTTCCTGAAAGAGCTACCTCACAAGTCACGCCACCAATTCCCTTTACATCCTTGTGGCAAGGCTTCACATCCTTCATACACGAGAGAGAATCTGTCATGTGGAAAGCGGTACCTGTGTCTGCATACCAATCTTCGAAACACCTCTTCTTGGTAAGAGTGGCATATTCACGAATAGAATCACGAATAACACGATCACTACCGACATAGTTCTTTATCCTGTCCGCCACTTCACGATACAGCGTTGGAATATCAGCATCATAAGAATTCACCCAATTCACCAGTACAGAGTCATACCACGATGCAAAATACGTGTCATCACTCCAATCGTTTGAGAGATTTTGGGACAGAAACACCATGGTATCATTCCAGGTATCCCTCAGGTCCGAGTCAGTTTGGGACAGAAGCACTAACAACTCAGATATCTCACCGTTTTCATTCTTGGCGTCCTTGGATGATCCGGTCTGGGAGGGATGAGCGATCACGCGAGCCAGACAGTCCTTCTTCACGTGACCGACCTCCCCACACTTGAAACACTTCCCTTGAAACGCCGTTTTCTTAGATGAATCAGACTTGGAGTTAGACCTTGACTTGTAGTTCTGCTTTTTGGCACTCTTCTTCTCAGGCCTAGACATCGGAGCAACACTGTGTTTCTTCGGACCACCTTGAGTCTGCAAGTCGAGGTACCGTTCACGCACTTTAGTCTCTATGAACGACGGGTCATTCGGGCAGAACACCACCAGAGTTTCACGCAGAGTCTTATATTCATGCGACAGCCCCTCGAGCATCAGGTTGCACACCTCTCTGTCATCTTTCTTGACTTCCAGCATTTGAAGCACACCAAGCGTCTCTCTCACAGATGCAAATAAGATCGAGGGATTCTCATTCGAACGCATGCGCAGTGATTTGAGTTTCTCCTCCTGCACACGAATCTGACTCTGGCTCAACAGCAGAAAATGATCTTTCAGCACTCGAAAACCCTTGCTGGAAGAACCAGCGTGGCGAACCATAGTTTTCAGACTATCCTTCTTCAAGCAGTCAAACAGAAACCACCATGCCAATTCAGCCTGACGCAGCACACCCACACTGAATCCTTTCTCTACCCAGGGGGTCAAGTCGAAACCAATGTCAGCAATCGGAATCTCAGTCTCGGAAACAAACGCCTCATACAGATTGTTGTGCCGGGCACTTAGCAGAAAATTTTGCGACCATGAGGGGTAAGACACGTCTGTCCCATCGAAAACAGGAGCCTTGGGAACTTTGAAAGGACCCCCACTCAACTTCTCTCCTGTATCAGTAATGCCGGCCCCAGGAATCAGATTGTTTCCACTGGCGACACTTTCCCACCACCTGCTCGACGGAGTAGGTTCGGGAGGAACAGAGGACTGGCTTCAGAGAGCCCTACCTACAGTCCCGGGAACGAAAGACTGGCTACCTACAGCCCCACTTCCAATCCCAATCGAACCAAAGCTTGCAGAACCAGCAGAGGAACGATTAACAGCGAATAAATTAGGGTTCAAGCATGAGCCAGCAAGGCTACTACTCCCAACCCCCATGCTGGACACGCAAAGGCCTTGGGCATCGCCGCCCGTACCTCCCGCGGTCCTGCCAGTAGCATCATCGGTAGAATGCGTACCACCAGCATACTCTGTTCCGCCGCCTCCCGGCGCGACAGCAGACACAGAGGACTCCACTTGCTCCTTCTGTTGATCAACAACCGACGTGACTAGAGTCGTAAGTTAGGACAACTGCGTCTCTAGGGAAACCATCCTCTCACCAACATCCTGCGGATTACTCTGAACTCGGCCACCCGCAGGTGTCCCCGGTTCAGCCATGATGAGACAGGTTGATCAGGCCTCTCTCGTACAGCAGTCTAGTGTAGTCCAAGGGGATGACGGAGCAGTAGACACCTTTGACGCTATAGCGTGTTGGTAAACTCGTGGCTTCTGGGGAAAAGATGTTGCATTATTGAGCAATTGCCCTTCTGAGGCAGGTAGGCAAGGTGAAGTGAGCAGGGTGGGGGCGCTCGTGGGCGCGCACAACCTCACCCTCCGTACCACAAACAATACCCCTAACATGACAATAGCCTGATAGTCAGATCTACAGCAACAATGCCTGAACCTTCCTACTGGATAAGTGCCCAATGTACCATATACCAATGTACCGACACACACACCTACGGTCCATTGTATAGCCCGTACTTGTGTACAACCTACCGAAATACCACAAAGAATATTCCCAGAATATCCAGCATCAACTTACTACAATTGACAATTCAATATTCAAACTATCCAATCAGATGATCTACTGCAGCTCGGCCGATTCACACTGCCGCTATCACCAACACCTTCCGTCTCTGGTCTTGGTTTCAGAAACTTGAATGAGCATTTGGAGGTGTGACTGGTTGTGTGCGTGGCTTCCTTGAAGCTGCAAGGATGATGACGCGGCTGTGGAACGGTGTGTTAACGGTCAGTAAATGTGGTGTATGGTGGAACCTTGGTCGTGATTCAACTGATCCAGATATGTTAGGGTTGATCTTTGCACAACGTACGGAAAGCAACGTATATCACAGCCACTCTAGTCTGAGCCCACTTGTGGTTGGTAGCCCGAGTTAGACTTTTGGAGGGTGTTGAGTATGGCTGTGGTCGTATCGTTGGGAGTTATAGCTTGCATGTATTACAACTTGACGGGGAGTTCAACGTTCGCTGTTAGGGTTTCTTGTAGGTGCTCGAGAAAGGAGGGGGGAGGTACGTGGCCATTGGCATGATAATTTCCCGTGTGGTAACGAATGAACTATTTCATCGTTCACAAACCCAATCTGAGCGTACGAGAGAAAGACCTTGGAGCCACCACCAACTGGCCCGCGATGGCGGCTCGATACAAGGGACATATATTTGTACAGCGCTCGACGGTAAACGATGGACTTCTGAACCCCCAACGTGAATCGTTGATTGGCTCCTGAACCGAGGACGTAATGTGACGCATCCTACGGTAGCAGTAGGAGTGTTGGTCTCTTGAGGCTCTCCAGCTGCGACGAGTTCACCTCACTCAAACCCAGGTTTTGATAAATAGGAAACGTCAAGTGCATTTCGATGAACAAACCCATGGTGTGGGTATACAAACATTCCATCTTCCATCACACGAATGAAGTGCGGAGGACAAGAAATGCTCGAGACCCGCCAAACAGCAAATGATTTGACCCAAATGTGCTAGCTCTATTGTAGCACGCATTCTCGCTACTGTCACGATGGTTATACGATATACTCTGGAGTACACAACTAGTGACGCATGCGACGGTAGCGGTGAGACATACTATATTTTGGCGCTTCGACCGTACAGGGGCCACTTCTACCCACGCGGAAATCGTTTCTTTGACCTAAACGGCAAAGCTCAGAGTGGGAAAACAATGATTTCGCCAAGTTATCTAGATCCATTGTTTTTACCAGAATGTGAACTATATTCACAGTATGCCCGCGAGTGTCTAAGTCGTGCGAATGAAACGCTTGGGCCAAATGGCGCTTACAATATCGTTGAAGGCGTTTAATCAGGCAATGTATTTAATGGCCACACCTTGACACGCTCCAATAAAAACGATTAGCCTCGTCTGGGCAGTGAGTTCGATATATACCCCAATGAAGAATCGATTTTCTGGTACGCCTTTCAGGTTTGACCTCTGGAGGCGTGTGTTGCGCAGTTTGTGCCTTGATGCTGACTAATTGCTAGATTTTACATACGATATACTACTGAGAGCCGTCCGGAAAGCAAACGGTGTTACTTTGTACGCACCCTCCGACGTATAGCGTGTTCTACAATGTACGGAGCCCACCTGTCGCTCGACGGGCCCATAGTCTAAAAAAATGAAATGTTGTGAGACAACCAACGTCCGCCAGAGTCATATACGACCCAATCGGACGATCGTTCGGCTATGCACTGAACCCCGTGTTTTTTTAACGTGCGACCCGGCGTGATACTGGCAATTTTCACCGGAGTTAGATGGGTTCCCTTTAGGTGGTTTCCAGATGCTTACCGTTGATCGTGTTCTGGAATTTCTCAATGACGGCACACATCAATCAGACTCCATCAGACTCCGTGTGTTCCTCCATATTGCATGCCTTCCGCATTGTTCGGTGACGTCGCTAACCTTTAAATATGCCGGCAAATATCCTTGCAGGTACATATATGCGTTGGAATGCCTCATACAGTACCGGAGGGAATTTCGGACGGATTCCACGGTATTGTTGGGATCGTATCGCATCCCAAGACATCCCATTATATTTGGCGTGATTAACCTTGCGTGGAACTCCGTGCCAGGAAGGAACATCGCACGGGATCCCATGGGGTACGTTCGCTTGGTAAGGTTGCTTGGTCAGGGCGCAGAGCGTATCATAGCCTTCCGTTGGCCGTTTCACTGCCAAAATTTTTCCACAAGTTTGCTTTTGGGAGCTTGTCCTAGGCAATCGGTAACTGGGTCTGCCGCTTGCGGTTCCATTGAGCCCTTTGGATATTTCTGTGTAGTTTCCGCAGACCTCCTAAGCTCAAACATTTTTGTCACGAGGACCCCCCTAAAATCTCATCCAACACGGCCGGAAACCATGACACTTGTAATGGCATCCAACGAACGCTCATTGACCTTCTCCCATGCCGTCTTCTAGGGATTTCGAGTGGCATGGATTACCAAGGCAACACATGCGTCGCGACCTGTGTCAGGAACTTTTTTTTTGCTCGGAGTGCTTCGGTTCGCTTTGATATGGTGAACCCAGAGGCATGTAGTCAATGGTTTGGAGATCGATGAGGTGCAACCAATGCACTGCTGTGCGTCAAGCCAGCACGAGGGGCTACATACACAGCTGTACCGTTTTTCGACCGTTTTGAAATAATTATTGCATGCTAGTGGGCGATGTTTCATACGAGGAACGTGTTTAAATCAATATGTGAACAAATGCCAGCCACTCCGGAGGGTTGTGGTTAGTACATTCGGCGAAACAATCTCGAGAATCCAAAGGATTGTCTTTCAGCCGTCGACCAGCGGCGCGTGGTAAGTGGTTTAGGCAAATTATAGATTATCAAAGAAATTATTTCTGTATAAGGGATAGAGTTGCAAGTCGCCAGGTTTTTTGGGCCGTTCGTTTATGCACGGTAAACAAACGCATATGGGTCAACAGCTGCTGTGTTGTATGTGCTATTAACAGCAACATAGTGTGCTTGGAGTCGCCCCGGTACTATGCACTGTGACAATACCCCCGTGGGGTTTCCATGAATCTTGGAGAGCGATGCCCCAACGGGGTTGCACCATACACCGAGAGTCGTCATTCAGGTCCGACCGCGTTTTCTGACAGGCCAGCACGTATCATTTCCCCAGTTTCTTGGCGTGTCGGGTACGGGGAGCCCTCGGATGTGCATTACTGCACTCGATACAGCTAAACCGTATACCTATGTCTGCATTTCGCCTCCAAACCTATGCCAAGCGAAGTATGACTAACGAAGTGACGTAATTGAGCGCGTGTACACCAAACTCTCCTTTCCAAACACTGACGATTCGCATTTCTTCCTCTCGAGCTCATTGGCGGTGACATTGCATGACCACATCACCTCGCCTGTTGTTTTTGGCAATATGTATCTCTTTCTTATAACTAGAGATGTCAGGAAATAATGGTATCTACATGATTGTACCTATCAATTGATATATTCAATATTTCGATCCATGTACAATACCAAATTATGAAGCTTTTAACACGTTGTTTACTACACCCAAAACCTGGGTTGCATACCCCATGTAACATCAAACCTTCTAGAAAAATAACAGTACCAGGCGGGTGATAAAAAGGGGTGCCTTCTTGCTGCAACCGTCACATTCTTCCACTTTTAGGGTTTTTTGTTTCCGCGCACATGTTAAAATGTCCGCCCCTCCTCGGATCCCTCTTGTTCAAACGCCCCACCTTAAATCAAAATCTACATCAGCATTAAACACTACCAGCCAGCTGATATCATCTCAGCATCCTTTTAGCCATCCATGCCGTAGCTCCAACTCATCTCCGCCCTCCTTCCCCACCCCCCACCCCCCACCCCCCTTTTTTGTTCTCCGCCCAGTTCGTTCAAACGCACCACTTACAATCGAACTCGGCCACAGTATTAAACATTTCTACCCAGCAATTGATATCACGTGATTATCATTCTAGCCATCCATGACGTACCTTTCATTCATGCCCCCCCTACCCACCTTCAACGCCGCCTCTTTCTCCACCACCTGCACCATCGCCTAGACCTAGCACCACGCGTATAACAAACCCCTACATATGTGGGGCCTAAAGCCCTTTCTCCCCCCCTCCCCCCGCCCACCTTCGCCCTCCTCCTCGCCCAGCCCCTACCTCCCCACCCCCCCACCCTACCCCTACCTCCAGAACACTCCGCCCTCTCCTCACTGGTTGTACGGCTTGCAGGATATACATGATAACCTGGTGAATTATTTCCAAAACCGTCAAATTTATCCCGTCGAAGGATTTATAGTTTCCACGCACGAACTGAGCTGCCCCGCACGTCTCTCCCCCTCCTCTCCCCCCCACCCCAGCATTTTTTTTATCAAAACCAGGCCCCCACGTCCTTAAAAGCTCCGCCCTCCCCTCACCGGATGTTATACTTCCAGGATTCACTTGATAAATGGATGCTAGTCACTCCGCAGCTAGCTGTCAGATTTTGCCCCCCTCAGAAACGGGTTTTATAATTTACGCGCACAGACTGACTAACAGTACCCTGTTGACCTTGATAGCTACACTGTAGTTGTAAGGGGATTCAGCGACCTATATCCTCAATGAGAACACACAACCCGTAACACGCGCGATTGGTGTATCACACACTGCTTGCAAAGATGAGTTTCGACAAAATCTTCGATCTCACAGCTGGGGTATATTTTTGCTTTTAATATATACCTAGAGTATACTATTTTAGTGAACGCGTAGAGCGCACGGGTCTGAACTACATACAGCTGTCCACAGAGCGAACTGCGTCCTCTGCCGAAGGTAGTGGTCAATATTTGCGCGCATCTCGGAGCTCTAGACACTGCCGAGCGCGCCTTCGGGAACCCCAATACATACACGTTCCCTAATTATTGGCGCCTCAGCTAGGAAGGTCTCTCGGACTTAGATCACTGCACTCGACACAGCCAAAACATGTGCCCGAGTTAACCATGATATGATAAGGCGTAGTGCGTGGGTCTGAGCTAATAAAGCCAACAGAGCGGACTGTATTCTTCTGTATACGAGGTGATCAGGGGCCGACGGGGTCTCATGGGCGGCCAAAGCTGTCATGTTCTCCAGTTTCACCATGATATCTCGAGGAGAAGACCCACCAGTTGGATCAATGCTGCTTACATAACCGATGCATATCCGTGGGTTCAACATGCTACACCGAGGCAGAGACCGATGTCATGTATCACTGATCTCGAAACCATCAACCTTACCCCCTTTGGTCAACCATGGACGCGTGCTACGAAAGAAGTATACCTTTTTTGGACGAAATCGTCTCTGAATGACGGGGATCCTTAGCCCAAAATCGTCCGAAATAGACCATTTGTTTTTGCGTGATTCTCGTTGTATACCTAAAGCCATGGGGTTTAGCATTCTGTGGCAGTTTTGGTTTCTCCTAAATCAGGTTTTTGGGGAGGTGATAATATCAAAAAATGTGGAACAATAGAAAAACGCGATGCACTTCTATCGTAGAACGCGTCAAAGGTAACGGAATTATCAGCCCTCTGGCCCGGATCACTATTGTCGAAGAAGCTAGATGCTTTTCTTGTGGCCTGTCGCGGGGGGAATAGTTCAGTTCTGGTGGTGTCTTGGCAGTGTAAAAATGTCGCTCCCGTAGGTTCACCGTGTTACAGGGAGGAGAAGCCGCTGGACCTACATCGTGGACTCCGACCCAGTTGATTACACCTTATCATAAAAGTGATATAGGGCCCCGGGTATCTCGCGAGCAGCTAACATATACATTCTCACCAGGTTCGCCATGTTATGTCCAGGAGAAGTCATAAGATTGGACCACTGCCTCCGACACGGCAATGTGTCCCTCGATTACGAGTAATACGGCGGGCACGAGGGCTCTGATTCGCCGAATATTGATTCGTCCTATTTCTGTTTATATTCTTACAACATCGTTTTGTGCTATTCATACACCCTCGGTGGCTTTTGCACGTCTTACTCACAGTGACATTGCCTCAATCTTCGTGTTACTTTACACCACGTTGCTAACCTCGGCGGAACCGCGTTGGGAAATGATTGGAGCAGCGTACCATCAAAGCCTAACAACCACACAACTGCATAGGACGCCACGGTATGTTGTGACGATCCCAATGTGAAGAGCGCTGAACGTAACCTCAGCAACAACAAAAAATTACAGAGCGTACAACCCTTCGAGGAACACCATGCTGTGTATGGTGCGTATTCGCGATGTACAGAGAACGAAGAGTCTATCACAGGGCGAAATACTAGGTTTTACGGTTTCTCAATTCGGGCGAGCGGAGAGCAATATAGATTCTACCATGCGCAGAACGTCAGTATTGTTCAACGCTCATTTCTATTGGATCCGTATCAATACCTGGAGCCTTTGTTTTATTGGGTTACGTGCACCTGCCGCATCCTTTCTCAAAGAGACATAACTCCACCTCTGGCATTGTGACCCGGACTTTCGCAATCAGAAGCCATTGTTCGACGTGTGGAAAATAACTCACCCCGCAGGAAAAGCATAGATCGATACAACTCTCTGCCTGCGTCTTGGTTTTGTGCGAATAGTGTTGCGGTCGTATGTTTTGGGGTGAACGGTTTAACTTTTGCCGCAGGTACTCTCGATGCCTCGAAGCTAAATGGGCACGAGGAACCACGAGCTGCTAACAATTGGAAGACGAACGACGTTTTGGCAATCAATCTACCTGATCACAATACCAACCTCAACAACAAAGCACAAGTGATAAGATGAATGGATTTATAATCTACAACGCTATAAACCTCACTGCGAAGATTTCTTTTGAAATCGGTATAAAACCAATTAAATATTCCGAGTAGAACTTCGACGGGTGTGCAGAAAAAACGTGCAGTGCTCCACCGAAGCGTAAAGATGCATGGCAGGTGTGTGAACCCATCGCGGGTCGTTTAAATCGACAAAAGCAATGCAACAATCTTGTGGCGAATCCCGACCCAATGGAAGCGCGTTAAAAATACGACTTCATCCCCGGGGCTAAACAAACCAAACCAACCAAATAAACCAACCCAGCATCCCAATTTACCGATCACCCAAATAATCAGCCAATGAAAACCAACGAAAACGCCAACTAACCCACGGTACGAGTTACAACACCAACCGACCAGCCTATCAGGCATCCAATCAACCATAGTCAATTTTCCGACGAACTGACCAAACGGACAGGCGTAACCAACAAGCCCTACAAACCATGCGGCCGAAGCGATCAGCCATACCAGCAAGCAACTCATGCCATACCGTCTTACCCACACCAACCCATAAAAAACTACAATCGATCTGGGAATACCAACTAGCCAAAACAAAACGATGTCCAGCCAATCCAAGCAAATGTGCGTTCGAGATGAGAGAATACCCTTGAAACCCCAGACGGCCAAATGAGCCCATAGTTTCTATATCTACACCCTGCGCACTTTGCGTGTCCCGGTAGTCCAGGAGCTCCCCTAAATATCGGCATGACACTCCGGCCTAATACCGACTGGGGCGCATGCACCTAACCCACAACGGAAAAAACATCGGGAATAAACGACGAAAAGGAGTGAACGTCTGCATGAGTTGAAACCCACAATAAGAAAATCGTGCAGACCCCTGACATACCGTATAACGTGCAAGGGTAAATGGCACATGCCTTTCGTGATCATTCTCATCGGCATTTGTTTTAAATCCAGGAGGGCACAACAAGACACACAACTTCTTCTGAAAGTTGGCGACTCTTGCTACACTTCCACCCCCGTCGTCGTCAGGAAAATAAGCTTTGAAAGAGGTGCGAGGACTTGTACGGGAGAATAGCATCAAATAACGATCCCAGGGGATACCATGTTACTACAAAATGTTAGGTCTAGACCACTTACTCAGGAGGTGTGTCGGGAAATACTATATCTCTGGTAAGGCCAATGCGAATTTATAGACAAGCCGAAACCGTCTGAGAGAGAAAACAAAGTGAAGACGAGTTCTGCTTAACTCGCATGGGCGTATGTGGGACGTCCCCTGAATACTCGGTACAGTCGTCGTTATTCTTGTAAAGTTCCGCCTCGTGCAAGGCGGGAAAACCGGGACTATAGCTGCAATCGCATCTAATCCGCATACTACCAAATTGATGATTCTATCCGTGTGTACGAAGAGATTTCAACAGCGCTATATCGCCCAGTCGTCAACACGCAGCCGAATTAGGAAGGCAGCACTGATGCGGTGCATAAAAAATGATAGTGAACGCTGTCGCCATATGAATCAAAAATGAATGTCAGACTCGTGCTAGGGTACAGAAAGGGTACTTTTGATTTTTCTGACCCTCCCCATCAGAGAGGCTCTCTTCGTCGCCAACAAAAAAGACGTGGAGAAACCGAATACTGTGCGCGACGCTGCGATGACCCCCGAGGCCTGGGCACAGCGTGAGACATACTGCAAACATATTAAGGGTATTTGGAAAATGGGGAAATCCTCACGTGAGTCATCCCCAAAAGCCTGAAAAGTACAGTCGGAATTCTCTGCGTACACATTTTATAGGACGCAATCTCCGACAGACACTGGACAAACGCTAGTGCCTTGCTATCCTGTCAGTCAATGCTGCTGTTAACTACCCCTCCCCTCCCCTCCCCCCCTCCCCTCACAGCGCTAGCGCCCCCGCGCCAATGTCCTAACAACACCCACTTGAGAGGTTAGATGTAAACAAAAAGTATACCGGGAAAAATGAATATATTACCATCGGCGATGAGGTTGTACCGCGGCAAAAGCGAAAGTAAAAACTTTAAATGGAAGGTAACCAGAACATCAAATTGGCGCGATAGGTCTTTCCTTCTCACTTTCGTTAGCTATCGCCCGAAGCCAATACATAGCCCAACATATATCGGGGGCATGTAGCGCCATCATACAGGAAACACTGACATCGGCGCCATATACATGACAAAGAACACAACCTGTCAGCAAGGGTGGTGCGGACTGCCTCGACCATCCGTCGGCGTGGTGATACCACCGAACGGTCTATTCCATGACCTAGCGCTCATGATGGGGGGAGCTGTCTCCGTATAGTCAGCGTCGGAAACTGGACGGCCACCATATGAAGCTAAAAAAACCATGACAGGCACAGTGCCTGAGAGGTCGGAAAATCTTCTTCTGGTGTATGGACAAACATCATCAAAATATGTACGCCCTGATACTATGTCACATTCTGCGCGATTGTTCCACCGGGTAGCGGAGTATGTTTTTCAACTTATTGACACAGCTAGTACTCAGCCGCATGCAACTATTCAACCGCCAGTAGCCAACCAGGCACTTGCAGCTATCTCGACGGCTGAGGGGCATATCTAACAAAATTGTCGCAATGCGGCAGAGTTGTAGAATATAATTCACCATACAATCATAGGAATTAGGCTCACGACCAACTGCTATTCGCCAGACTGACACCCACGAAAAGACCAACGCCATCTATCAGGCGGCCAATATAGGCTGCAAAGGTTCGGAGAACCATTACCCTTATCGGTTCACATGTGTATCTAATCGGTTGGTGTTGCTGTTCTAACATCCACTCGCCGACTCAAAGGCTAATAAAGCCTATCCTGCCATACATCGCACACTACGAGCAGTGACGGAGAGGGCTGGGCCGAGAACGGTGATGACGGCATCCCCGAAGTAGACAGGGCCCTTTCACATGCCACAGGAGGTCTAATAGTTAGAGACAGACATATCGTACAAGTCAGTGTCCCAACAAGATTCTGACAACGACCAAACCCGTCCTAGCTGAAGTCGTTGGAATCACCTGTGTCGCAAACGAAAAAATCCTTGTCTCGATGTTTTGTTGTTGTCTCCCCTGTCATGTGCTTCACCATAGCCGTGCATTGCTGTGTCGTGGCCTCCATCGCCGGATATCCTCACAATCTGTCGGAGCCAAACATCTCGCTTTCCGCACGAACGATGGCGTACATTGACCAGGTTGGAAGCTTGATCACGTGCCCTGCCGATCTGTAGGCTCACCGAGTAAACCGCGTCCTCGTCAGATTCTGGCGGTTGGGGTAGTTTATCTATCATTGCGAATAGTCACAAAGACAGTACATATATCCCTATCCGCATCATTGTCCGAACCAGCAGTAGTGTATTTCACTCCACATTGATAGGGTCTTGTAAACCGATGTCGTCATGGGGACCGTACATGTCCTACATTATGCCTTGTTAAAAAGGACTTCGCCGCAGATCCATACGTCCTCGTGCATTGGGTTTTATGCTCCCCTTGCTCTCCGTCCCCTGGCTGTTCAAAAATGATGTCGATGTTTACGTCGATGTTTACTCAATGCTTCAAAACTCTTGGAAGGCCGCCGACGCTATGACCACTCCATATCCCCACGGCCACGCCTCGCTCATTCTTGTTTAGCAACTCTCATCCCAGTCCTGCTTGTAGTAGGAGCTGTAATCTCTGTACAAACGAAGAAGACCCGGTCGGGGCATCGCGGACAAGCGGAATGGCAAGAGAACAGTTTTTAATTTGTTAGCTGGCTATACGTCGCCGACTCCTAGTTTGATATCTATGTACTACAAGGAAGTCGCGATTGAGTCAGAATATCCGTCAGTTATTCGTATTGGAAACTGTTGTATGGCACGTGCATCGCTCGACGGTTGGCGTACGCGTCCGTATAACTAATTTACATCGGCGTCAAGTCCGACCTTTGGCGGCGCTGGAGGGGCATCACATTTTTGTTTTGCTGAAACTCCTCACATAAGAGGATCTTTACACCTCACACACCAACCTCACACCACCATCACACCAACCTCACTCCAACCTCACACCAACCTCACACTAGCCTCACGCCAACCTCTCACTAACCTCATACTAACCTCAAACCAACCTCACACCAATCTCACGCCAATCTCACGCTAACCTCGCACCAACCTCACACCGGCACTTGGCTAGAGTAAAGTATAAAGTAAACCTTCAATTCGAACAACTAACCCACATGCCTTAGTTATGGGAAAACTAAATCCAACAATCAACGACATTTTATTTGGATAAAAACGTATTTTATCCGCGCCCGCGCAGGCGGCTTTAGGGGGTGCGATTGGGTCGTAGGCATGTGGGCCTAGTCGTTCCATTGTGCGGTCAGTGACCATTGATTGTAGACCAAGTTATGGGCCAGATAATTCGCTACAGATCACGGGGAAGAGCTGCGAAATCGGCCGCGCCTACAATATAGCTTCAGGTTCGGAACACTCATGAAGATTATGCAATCTTGACGAACATAAATTACATGATGGTAGTCGAATGTTACGACAAAGTTGCACAAGTTGGGTTTGTGAGATTATTGATTTGAGGTACTCTCTACAGCTAGACAACTGACTTCTTGACAGTACGAAAATATCAAACTGTTCAGAAAACTTATGACCGGGGTGAGGAAAACAAAGCATATTGCTAACCGACAATGACACTTGGACTATTTTCGGTTAACACACGCCCGTTATCCGAACAGGGCTAACTCAATTCTCTCGTACGTCCCAACGAAAGACATTCGGGCACCAAACTAGAACTCGTCAGCCGGCACTCTAAATCACATTTAGATCTCAGTGCAGTTGTGTCCGTTGTGTTGTGTGCAGTTATGTTTAAATACCTTTATCGTCAGTACGTGACTGGGACGTCTGGGTGTGACTCTAGACGCTATAGTCTGTTTCTCGACACGCATTATTTGCAATCCAAAGCACAGGTCGGAATGTCTTTTGTTAGAGATAGGTCGAGGTCGCGAGGATAAGTTGGGCAAGGGGTGTCGCTTACTGTATTCATCACGAGAAGCGGTATACGCACGAACGCCACGCAATCTGGATGGGGAAGAGAGACATCATGCGGCAAACGTGCACTACTGTTTTTTTTTCTAGTCTGTTTTCCTTAGGAGCTGTACATTATATCAAAGGAAGGAACTTGAATAACCTATCCGTGCAAGAAGGCGACTCAAACCAGATGGCCTAGGTAAAAGCACGCTGGTAGCCATTTGTAATGTAAAAACGCAGCCTCGATGGTAGCATCCACCAACGTGGGGCACAATACAACACGTACCCTTTGACAGTGCAATCCCCCGCCCGGCATTCGTTCCCGCAGACATCCCCCTGCGGCGTGGCCATAACCTTGATGGCCCCCGCGTCCGCACGGAGGACGGTGTTTTCGTACACCTGTACGAAACCAGGAAAGAAAAAAACGCACAATTGTAGTGTACAGGTTGTTGTTCTCTGTTGGTGCCGCTTCGTGCAGAGGTTTGGTCAACCCGCCCTCTCCGTCGGAACGAAAGGACACATGGACTAGGGTGGAACCGCCCATTCTCGCTACCGGGCTTTCGCCACACGCGCACAACAAGTGAGTGTGTACCTCACGGGCGAAACAAAATCGGTAAAATGCGTTTTGCGATACAGCGTAGTTTACCATTCCATTGCGGATTGGCACATTAAAATATCAAATATCATCACGAAATCTCGAGGTCGCAAGGGAAAGGAGGGGACACTCGCGTGGGTGACCGCTAGCTATCGCCAAAATGAACACCAAAAGTGAACCCTTTTACTGTAGCCTCGGCCAATGCTTGAGTGAAGGTGCACCAACATATTTGTGAAGGTGGCTGGTCGAGAAGCTCCATGACGCACCCAAAGGGGACATTTTTCTATCGGCAAGGGGCACCAGATGCGCAAACCTCTGGTGGCCTAGGAAGGTTATTATTCATACGAGAACAGCAGCACAAGAAATGTCCGTCTTTCCGACGACGACTTCGTGTTGATGATCCCCATCATCCAGGACATATTTTCCTAAAATAAGCCTATCGTGTAACGTGTGCAACTGTTTTGATAAAGGGGGGCTGATAAACCGCAGAAAAAACACACACACAACACCCTTTGGTTTCTCGTGACACAGTGTTGTTGTTTACCCCCAATGGAACTTCTTGGTGCGTGGACGTTCATAGTATTAAACAGTTTGCCTACACATTTTGCATCTATTTCCAGAAAGGATTGTGCCAGCGGAAAGCGCAGAATGGAATTGTTTTTTTTTATATGGCGCCATGGTTTTGTGCATGGTCGCTTACTTCTGGGTTTACGACGAAATCTGTTGATTTGACTCCACTTTGGCTAACAAATCAAATGTGTTTCCAAAGGTGCTACATCGTAGGATGTCGTACATTCATATACTACGCATCGTCCGTGACATCTGTACGAAGGATCTCCCTCTTACGTGCAGGCGATACAATATTCAAGACTACGGTGGGTATGGGAGATGTTATGATCTTGCTATAATATTGTCCCCTTTCCAATGACAGGCTTAAGTCACCCGCACCGGGAACTCGGTACATCACAGACGAAAACCCTCTAGGCGATCTGCTTGACGCGGTTTCGCTAACCATCCCAGTTGCCGATATATATGGCAAAAAATGACGAGCGTTCAAGCTTAAGGCCGAACATCGACATGGGAGTCACTCGAGCGAATGGCCTCGATTGTTTGCCATACGAAACATAAAAAATGATCCGCCTACCAGCCTGGTTGGTGAAAATCCGACGTGCTCCGTCCCGGCATAGTAACGACGCGAGCGTCTGTGGTCATACGACTACGACCATGCACGAACTGAGTACATCCCTATTACAGCCTTGGTCGCGATCACTTTGGCCTCACATCGTTATCAAGTCCGTATTGAAGGCCCGAAACTTTTGAACCCCCCAAGCGAATCCCCACCCCGTTGCAATCTTTGACCGTGTTGTACCTGCGGTGAGATGATGAGCGAGCGCGGGAACCGTAAGAGTATCAACTTCTATGCAGGCTTTCATGTATGCATCCCAAATCGGGCGGAATCGATATTGCCCTAACGAATTTCAGTTGCCTGTACAACTAACTGTTCAATATTTCGAACGGGCACACGGGCTACAGCGATGGGTTCCAGCCGCCGACCATGTGATTTTGCGGGGTGTCTGTGCAACCTCGCTTTGCAAGCAACAACCCGTTCCTAGCCCGAAACCAAACAAGTATAGACAAAGTCACAAAATGCACGGACTACATGCTCAAGCCCACTGTAAGGGGGGTAATGCTTTGGGCCATTTTTGTACAGTAGCCATTGGCGTCAGTGACACCCCCCCTACACTTTTGCGTTTTTTAGCCTCCGTACTGCATATTTTGCGACATGAACCATGTAATGGAGTGCCCTCCGTAGAAGGATAGTTTATAGATTCGACGTGAAACAATGTCATGGTTTAGGTGAAACCACGTGACATCAGCCGTCAAATTCACGTAAAGGGCATCATAGATGGGCGATAATGTAGGTGAACGATGATGGAACAAGAAGGACGCCCCACATCTCACTACCTGCTCCACCTGAACTACCTGCTCTACATGCTCTACCCTGCCCTATCATGCCTAGGCCTGTTTGTCTGTCTTTTAAAGTTTAACGTAGACGAAATATTGTATAAGCTTTTGAATCTATCCAGCGAGCCATGAGGAGAGACCAAGCAAGGGCACCGGAAACCATGAGGAGCACGCTTCCCAACACCGACCAACCACGCATCCCCCACTCGGAGTAACGCTACAATTGGCGTCGTCGGAGCAGTGAACGTGTCGACCTTGGGCTGCGTGACCTTCTCCCCGGTGCTCTTCTCTCCCCAAGGCAAGCTCTTCTCGCCTTGCATAGCTTTGCATTTGGATTTTCCCGTTTTTTTTTAGGTAGTTTTTCTTTACTTATTTTTTTTTTCCTCTCGTCTTTTAACATTCTCCCTTTCGTCCAGTAGCAAGTTTGGTTTCCTATTTTTCTCCTATCCGCAAACCACGGGCCCCTCCGGGCCTCTACTGTGCGACGGACACGTGGAGTCTGCAGCTACCATGGCCTTGCGCAGCAGGTTTTCGATATATTGTCTCCCCGTGCTCTCTTTTCGTGGAACACTACTACGATGACAATCGAACAAAGAAAGTGCTCCCATAGTCTATAGTTGTGTATTTTTCTTCACTTCTTTTCCACTCCAAAAGCGTTCCTAGTCAAATTTCCGAGTGATTTGTGCCTATGTTGGGAGTCCTGTCTCCAGAAGAATACCCCGCTAGGTTAATAAAACCTTGTGGAAAAATTTCGCCACGGCTGGACCCCTGTGGTCTGTTTGCACTCGACTAGTTCGAGTGGCCGGCTCCGTTGCGCCACACCATACTACTGTACCGTGTCGTACGGAAGAGGGGTACATGTGCCATAGGTTGCCCAACCACACCCCCCCGAGTACGAGTTGCGCGCTTCGGATGAAATACATAACTCGCCCCTGTTTTCTCTCCTACGTTTGGTCATCCCCTCGCATTTCTGCTATTAATAATGATCTATTATAGACAGCAGTGCGTGACTATTTTTTGGGTTATGTTCTTTAGCTGAACCATTTTTGGGTTTTGGTTTCTTGGCATATTTGTACCAGGTACCAGCACGAACGATGTGTGCTGTAACCTTTCGAGCATACCAGCACGATGTGTGCTGTAACCTTTCGAGCATTGCATCTGGCCTACGAGACACGCCACCGTTATGTATGTTCGCACAGAGTACGGCTCATCTACTCGTATAGGCCCACCACCAGCGGTGCGCGACGCCTATAGCTGTACTACTGCGATTACTTTTACTAGTGTTCGTTCTGGTAATCTTCTATCTGGCTTTGATGAAACTTTCGAAACATTTCGTTCTGCCTAAACGGAAGTTTTGAAGCTTCTTGTGTGTGAGATGGAGACTAGTAAGTGTGAGATGGAATCTAGCACCAAGTACCAAGCGTCATCGTGGTGTGCTGCTGTTGTTGTCTCACATTGCTACAACATACGCGCTCGCCTATATACCAGTACTACCTGGTCTCTGTTTTGTTTTTCTCATGCACTCTTTTGCTTCATGTATCGTAGCTGCGTATCATACACTGGTATCGAATACGGCACAACACTTCTATTCCTTTGTGTCTTTTTCTTGTTGGCAGGTTTTAGTCCTATGGTGCATATCGATATTAGACGTACGTGATGACAATACCATCAGAACGTTCTGCGATCTCCTGAACGTTTGTATGGGTCCCAACCAACCAGCCCCCTGCAGAAACAGCGTGCTATGGTTGGAATAACATAGCGTATTCGAGTCAGCGTGCACAGAAGCAATTTAAAAACAAAAAACAGCTGGGTATTACAGTGGAATAGGGAAGAGCACCCTTTCTCAAAATCCTGGATAATCTGTCTCTTATTATCAAACCGTTCTTTTTTTGTGGTGGCAGAGAGCAGCTTCCGATTTTTTTTTTTGTGCCAACTTTACCATTAATAATGGTGTTTGCTGTCTGTTACACTATTATTTATGACATGATAGTGCGCCTTTTGTTATTTACGGTTTCCCTTTAATTTCCTCTTTCTTCCGCTGTTTTTTTTTTTTTTTATTGTTTTATTTCTGCCCAAAAAGATCAGAATAGTACCGATATCTATGCTGCACGTGTTGCCTTCATTGTGCTGGTGCGCATCTCGTCTTGCAAAAATGGCCATGCAACTATGATCACCTTGACACCAGCATTAACACGCGCTGCAAAAAATGCTGACTTACGCAATTGACAATGATTATGCTTTGTCACGGTGCATTACTTTTTTTTAGGGATTTCAACCCCAGAATGCGCGAACGACGGTATTACACGTCGAGCATCCCACAATATCATATCGGTAGTACTTTGTAAAATCCTCTCACGGTGCACTGCTGTGTTGTATTTGGAAAACCTCTGCGAGGGTGAAGACTCATCGCGCCACGAGCCTCGTCTATACGCTTAATACCCCACGCGTGTTTGAGCTAGTTTTACGAGGCTTCCGTGTTTACTGTTACGCACCCCCGACCTGATGCAGCGTTGGAATGACCGGAACTGTATTAGGATCGTGCTAGAGCAAAAATACTGTCGAGAAAAAGCACACACCGAGTGCGTCGCGCTCCGAGTGCCATCTATCTCCCTTTTTCACGAGTATACTACGTGTGTTACACGGAACCCCCCCAGGTATTTTTAAAAACAGTGCACCCCTGAAGTATACCGTCATTTTTAGGTCCGGACTTTTCCTTCGGAAAACCTCAAACATATCTTAGGTTATCGATGGGTACAAGAGGTACACATATTTTCCTTGTTGTAAGGCCTGATTTTTTTTCGTTTTCGACTGGATAACTCGGTGGTTCTAACCATCTCCCGAGCACCACGCTCCTCCCCCGGGAATATCTTCAATCATCCATCACCCTCGGGTCTTCTTGGTGACGTTCGAAAACTACTTATACTACATCCTACTTCTCTACTCCGGTGAGTGCGATACCTTCCCTATCCATTCCGGACCAACATGGACCCCACCCGCAACCCTCGCGGTAAATCCCGCACTAACCAGGACCCAACCTCTCAACCCTCACAATGAACATTGTGCTTCGCGTCCTTCTCCTGCTGTAGCCATGGGTGGTACAGTTACAATGAAGGACTTTGACATTCTGTCCGATAAAATCAAAATAATGCCCGGAGCGCAATTTTGCTGCCAGGGTCGTTGACGGCAAATCCACCGCCGCCACTGACCCCGACCGATTTCAGTTAAACCGGATCCCTCGACGTTTGGTACGGCCACCTTACACGCTGAGACTAGGAGGATTGATCCCTCCACGAGAGACGCCCACCTGGTGCGACTGCGATGTTTGTTTAGCGCCTGAGGGCAAGAGGTTATTTTTTTCCCGTGGTGGAGCGCAACAACGCCGCAGGTACAGCGACGACTACCACAGCGTGTATCGCCGAAGCGGCACCCATCAGGCCAGTACCGCGGTGGTTACCGAATATCATACCACCCCAATCCCGGCTCTTTGTGCCCCACTACCGCCCATTTGAGCCACGATAACCGTCCCAACCGACACGTTGCTGCTCACATCCCCATCCCCGGCTCCCATAGCCGCCCACCCCACGCGCCCGCGTCTATCACCACAACGGTTCATAATCGCCCGCCTATCACCGCGCTTAACCCCTGCGCCCAATCGCCACTGCTTTTGTTTGCTGGTACTTGCTCACAACTGCATCCGGCGCGCCCACGGTCTCGACTGGGCGGCACCCAAATACACCCCTGTCTGCGGTATTTTTTTTTTCGGTTATTGGCCATGTCGTACCTACCCAACTACGACTCATGTCGGCATCGTTAGACGCTCCGTCTGCGGTAATATGCCGGTTCGGTCTATTTCCTTGAATTCCGACCCCCTCCCGCCGCTACTACAGTTGCCGAAACGGCCACAGAACCGCCAAACCAACTTTGCTGCCGCATTGCCCTACACGCTCCAAGCCCCAGCACCCACCTCCCGTGAAACCACGGCTTAAAACAACCGCACACGCCCTCCGCAACCAGCCCCCAAAAACGCCGCACGCACCCCCCCCGCATCACCTACTCCTCGGGTCAAGACCATCGTTCTTCTCTCACTACCACCTACATCACCGATATTGACCGTTGTAACCGCGACAGCAAGGTCGCCCAACGACGCAGACGCCATCCTATCCGTAGTGGCCGCCACGGCGGTCGCGACCACCCGAATTATAACGCCCACGACGCCTGCGTCTGTCTCACGAACCGCAAAAAGTGGTGGCTCGCGACCACCACATATTGCGATACGGGACACAATCTGCGACGAGCATCATTGTCAACTACCTGGCCATCGAGTACCACTCCGCGGGCTTTCGGGCGTTCTTCCAGACGTCCACATCGTGCCGGCGGCACTCTCCCACTTTGGCGACACCACTACGCCTCTGGTGCGCTCAACCTTCATTTGGGCATACTGGATGTTGCTTTTTACTTTTGGTATTTGCGGGAACGTGCGGACCGCATACCCGGCGCCGTCACCAGGAAAAATACCCGCGACAACTAATACCGCTCGTTGTAAATGCCGTTTCAACTATTTGTTGGGTCGACAGCGCCATGATCGCCTTTCTTCCAGAAGCAGCTGCTGGGACAACGACGACAACATCGACAACAACAGCGTGGCCGGCCCATAACCATTACGGCACACATCCCTGGACGCTACACGCTGATCAACCGATACAGCACTACTAGCGCCAGGCCATTTAATTGCGAGACGAGAGCTCAGCTTCAACTTTGAAAGAACTCTCGCGTCTTGATCGTTTCTATTTGCTCGTCCAACCGATGGCCCCACGTCAGCTGTTCATGTCCAACGTAGCGGACTCTGACGTTCGTTTAGTCAGTGTTTCTTGATTTATCTCTTGTCTTCCGGCAAATGGACCGACCACCCACCCCTTCGGCACGACGCTTCAGGCCGTAAACTCGTCTGGCCTTCACAGCGTGACACGTGTTTCCTTCCTCTCTTCTGACTTGGTTTTCGATTCTATACCTTCCTCTTGGGCTCCCTTCGATCCTTGCGCTCAGTGGCCGCGCCCTTCGTGTTTTCGTAGGCCGATTGCTACTGGTATATCGTAGGTACATACCCTTTCTCGAGCCCTCACGGTTGTGAGCTCCATCATAGGGTTGTATATCTTGCAATGAGGCATTTAAGCCTCATTATTACGAGGTGAGGGGGAATCTATAGCCTAATTTTCGTCTGTTTTGAATAGCCGCTTCTTCGACCCCCTTTTCAATTCTGGATGTTTTGTTGACATCCTTTGATTGCCAGGTGATCTGCATCTACGACTATTGAAGGTGGGCTAGTGTAATAAAGTGCCCTCCGTAGAAGGATAGTTTATAGATTCGACGTGAAACAACGTCATGGTTTAGGTGAAACCACGTGACATTAGACGTCACATTTATGTCAAGGCCATCACAGATGGGCGATATTGTAGGTGAACGATGGTGGGACAAGAAGGACGCCCCACATCTCACTACCTGCTCTACCTGCACTACCTGCTCTACGTGCTCCACCCTGCCCTATCGTGCCTAGGCCTGTTTTGTCTGTCTTTTAAAGTTCAATGTGGAGGAAATAATGTATAAGCTTTTGAGTCTATCCAGTGAGCCATGAGGAAAGACCAAACAAGGGCACCGGAAACCATGAGGAGCACGCTTCCCAACACCGACCAACCACGCATCCCCCACTCGGAGTACCACTACAACCAGCAATTGAAGTGTAAGGTACCTTGCCTCGAGACGGAAATCGCCTAAAATGCATTTTTCTGTAAGGTACGGAGTCGCTCGTGTGGTTGATCAAAACCCGGTGGTGAAAAGGGCGATGCCCTCCCGACCGTTAGCCTTGATCACATATATCTCTCGATGACTTCCCCCGCCCCACCCCCGTCCCCCCGCTCCGTAGATGTTGTCGATAACTGTGTTGATCATGTTCTGGTCTACTGGAACGTTAATGGAGCCCGGGAGCAAAGCTATAGTTGGGGGGGCACCCCTACGTCCTGCAACGCGAGTAGGACGTCTACGCAAGCGGCCCGATATATCACTGAAACTATAAACAGAGATGGCGTTGTTGGCGCGGCGTGCGCATGAACTTCCTTACCAGGGTGGCTCCAAACGACTCCAAATTAATTGCCGAGGAAATAAGCCTCCATGCCGTAGCCTCGCTCTTACGTCGATTCGAAGACAAAGATATGCCACGCCAACGCGAAAATACACTCTATTTGCTGGATGTACATATATATATTAATTTCCGAATGCTTCCCTTTTTCTACTAGCCGCTCCTGTGATAAAATCTCACGGATTGCGTCAACATGGATCTGCCCATTCAGGATGTATGGCTACGGTAATGGTCCGCAGAAAAGTATCTGAGGCCCCCTCCCTTGACTTGAAGCTGTACACACCGACTGTCAAAGAGATTGTACAATGACCTATACACATGATCAATAACGCGGCGTTAATACTGAGCGAAGAGGGGCATGCATGACACCGTCAGAAGTCAGTGTTTGTTTTCGCTGAATTCTACGATCGAGGAGCACTGTGTAGTTCCTCTGACACCCTTCAACTGTATAGCTGCCATTATCCCTCCACCTAACGAGCTGGTTTTGGCTCAACTGTAAAGAGCAACACCGGTCATGCGATCAACACACCACCTATCCTAGGTATAAAAAGAGACATTTTTGCAAGACAATGAATGGTGCTTTGACGACTTGGGGGTCAAGGAGCCCGGGCATCCAGAACACAGCTCAGCCAAAAAGTGCTACCTCAATCTTATAACGCCACTCTTTGGTAGTCTTCGTTCTGGTTCGGTTATTTTTCAGAACTAAATCGTTCGGTCGGAAGAGCCCTGTCGCCATAACATGCTCGCACAACATCGACCCACCTCCACCTCCATCGCAACGTGTACCTTGGTTGGGCCCGCTACAAACTCCTTCATATCAAGAACCGGCCTGTTGCGTCACCATATTCGGTTATTTGTATTCACCAACGTCGAACCTATATTTTGTCAAATTCACCCACCTTATAACGTTGGTGTCACCCCGTATGTTCATGCAGCCTGACTTTTCTTCCATTTCATATGAACATGTGTTGTATTCGACGATGTTGCCGTACGATCCCTCCTTGATATCCACGCACTCGCTGCCGTGCGTAGCGATGGTGTTCCCGCTTATCAAGTTTCCGTTGCTGCTGTCCGCCCCATGCAACCACTGTAAGCGTGAAAACAAGACATCGGGTCGGTGAACCCAGCACGTCATCGACCCGAACCGCCACCAAAATGGAAGTCATGGTGTCGTGCTTTGGCCAATACCGTACGTTATAGTGGGAGTGTAACCGCGTGGGCTGAAAACAAGACCACAAGGAGTTGACGGAAATGCGTGGGCTGGACAATTTACTCGAGCGAGAGGAGTTCACGTTGTGTCAACGTAGCATGTATACCACAGACATTACACGCATAAACGGGTGTAAAGCGCGGTATTTGGGCGATGGGTTAGTCGATGAAGCGTCTTGATTAATATGGATTGCGGGAAGATTGGTGGGGTGCGACGATAAAACCCGAGAGTATCCGTGAGACTCGGCAAGGGTCGAACAAGGTTGACTACCGCAACGTCAGCCGTAAACGAAAACTGGTGTGCTCCACAGATACGTTACGTTGGAGGAGCCGCACAACATGTTGCATTGGGCTTCGGACAGCATTCCCATATTGGTACTGCTGTGGAAATTGGTCCATATACGATGCTGATGCGATTCTGGAATGGTCAAATCCTGACCTGGGAACTGGAGGTCCCGATGTAAATCCCTTCCCCGTTTTGGTCTCCCTGGTCAAACTCGAAGTCGTAAACTCCACAGTTTTTTATTGTGTTGTCCGTGATTTCTGCCTCGGCCACGAAGTTCTTCAGACGAACGCATTCCGTCCTGTTGTGGAGCGGGTATGGGTGTGTCGTGGCAACTTCAGTTTATGACAGGGGAAGTGAGCCAGACAGATATCACCGGGGTCTTGTCAACTGCTATCAATTCGACGTTCACAACGGACAATGCCGTTTCGGTTTAATCGGATACAGACATGTCGGCCGGTAGAGGTTATCGCTTTGTTTCTCAGGCACTATGCCTCCCCAAATCACTGTGAGGAAACCATAAGTGGAAACACGATACAGAACCTCACGGCCTGGGCATACAGAAAATGGCATCGAAAAATATTGACAACGCATATTCCGACTTGCTTTGGTTAAGGAGCCCCGTCATTCAGATTTTATTTATTTATTTTGATGACTCCTTGTTCACCGTTCCATTACGGATTCATGCCGTTAAACTGAAAAGGTACTTAAGGGCAAAAATAAGCAAAGGGCGACAGGAGAGCCACTGGAGAGAATGACGCCGAGCGAGTTCAAGGAAGTAACGCCCGCGCCGTGGCCTTGGCCCCGCGCGAACCTATATCCGCCGAAACCCCTGCATTTACTCATTCGCGCCGCTCTATAAAATCCGAAGTTCCGGAAATAATAGTTTTTCAGCCGCCCTGGAAGCACACAGCAACAAATATATCGCAACAACGAGGTAGATCAGGAGATAACTCGAGTCAAGGTTTACCACAGATGAGGAGTTTTAGGCTAAGCGGCGTCCGTAATATGGTCCTTCACTGCCCACAATGTTAGAAATAACAATCTTCGGAATGTCATTTCCTGTCCGGAAATTGGTTTCGTTACCTCGTCTACCCCTAAGCCATCAAGACGCCCATTGCGTAGCACATCATTTGATCTTAACATCTGTTCTCAGCCGAGGGTATACTGAGCTTGACAACATTTGAAGTCTTACGTAGGAAGTACATGTGCACGTCGAAGGTAGAATGCGCTGTAGATGGCAAATATTAAGGGTAGGTGCAGTTAGCGTTGGACACATGGTGTGGCGGTAGCAACG
This sequence comes from Undaria pinnatifida, assembly GCA_012845835.1. Classification (NCBI taxonomy): domain Eukaryota; class Phaeophyceae; order Laminariales; family Alariaceae; genus Undaria; species Undaria pinnatifida. The sequence goes on along the minus strand of JABAKD010000023.1, from coordinate 10,854,339 downwards.
ACTTTTGGTTGAAATACCTGTGATTGGCGGGGCTGTCCAAGGTAAGGTCTGCTAAGTATCGTTTAAAGGCTATTTCTGGCTTGGCCGTTTTATGTTGGCATGGGATTTATCGCCTGCATGTGTGCATATCATTAACCTAGTGCGAACAGCAATTATGGCCAAGTACGATATCGACTGATGGGTGTCGTTATATATTCGAACGGTAGCTCGTACGATTATTGTCGGTAGCCCATGCTCTGGTGAGCGGTAATATCCTAGCGAAGTTCGGGTAGGTTGAACATGAACTTTTAATGGGAATAAACAATGGGCAATCATTCATCGACCACCGACCGTGTAGCAAAATATCTCACGGACCGGTCGTAGAGCTTGTCGGGGTTCAATTTAGATCGTTAACCAGCTGAAATGGCTTGGACAATGGGCACATGGACACCGAGGACAGAGGCACCGGGGACTCACACGCATTTTATGCCTAGGCCATGGGCTTTGTCATCTGGTCGAACTTTCAGTTTTCTCAAAAAAAAAAAATGGGTGGCGTATTCAGAACTCTCCCGGGGAGGTTTCAAACGCATGTTGAATTTTTACCGTAGAGTGCATGCAATGGTACCGCTCGCATTTTTGCACGCGTCCACACTCGTGAGCAAACTTCGCAACAGTAGTAAACCCATACGCAATAGACGGCAACTTCTTGTATCCATTGTTCATGCAAGCGATCCAGCACTTTGGCGACAAATACTTTATTCTGCGTCAATTGGACCAGACAACACCCCAATCAGGCGAGGATGGGGCAGGCGATCGGCCTCGCGGGAGTGTCATGAGAGTTCACACCGGAGTCACAGTGTAGTGTAGCTGATGTTTTGTCTTCAGACGAATATCTATCACGGCAAACGAAAATATTATGTTTAGGAGAACCAGTGTTCCGGCATTGTGACTGGTTGTCTTATGGCGTAAAAGTCTCAACCGAAACGTGCAAATAAAACGCGCGTGTGCTCCACCACTCTCTCCCACTTTTCTGCGGGCCTCAAATCAAGATGGCAGTTGAAAGAATATCAGGTTCACGTAGCTATGAGTAAACAGACACCAATTTTCACGCCCGCAACCGGTCATTTAAGTAAGTCTCGTGAGTTACTTGATAACTAAAAAACTACACGTTTGATATTCCTTTTGCTGCTCTTTGGTGCACGTCCAATTTAAAAAACGCCCATTGTTGGCAACGTTTACGCTGGATGGAAACGGGTAAACAAACTACACGTCGATGAAAGATGGGCCACCCGGAGACTGCGGTAGTGCTCGTTTGAGTTACTTGATGCTCGAGCTCTTCCATCTGGTATCTATCTTCACGTCAATGATGTCGATAGACACACGATGCATTTTATCATTGTGACGAGTACGTTCGACGTGTTTGCAACACCTACAATGGATGAAGAAGGATGAACAAACGCCAAGTAAACACGACGGCGGCAGGATATTTTACGTTGGTGCGAAATACATGGAGTTATGAACGCTTGCATGGGCCCTTCTCTGGGCGGTGCCAACGCATCTTGAGCGTAATGATTTTTGTTGTTACACCCCACACTTTCTCACACGGCAAAACTTGATACCGGTCGTTGAAAATGTCTGCACATGATGGATATGTGCAGGCAAACGGCAAAACTACACACGTGCAGCCGGGTATTTCACACTCGTGGACGTTAATTGCCACTTTGGTACCCAGTTGCTGTGCCTGAACTTTCCGGTACAATGAGTTTCCTCTCGTCGCAAAAAAAAATACTTGTTGATATAGCCTAAACTGGTTGGAGATGGGTAAACAACCACGCCGAACGCCCGATGGAAAAAAGGTATTTTAATCGCACTAGTGTGTGTTGGTTGACGCTGTATATACTTTCATGATCTCTCGTTGCTTTTGTGTCACAAGGTGGCGTTCAAGGGTATAATATGTTGATAAAATACGTTGCACTGACGCGTGTTGCGATATGGATACACAAAAAAAAAACATCAAACAAGCCCCGAAGTTAGTTTCGACCGTTGGTAGAGCCATATGGCCTGGCCTTCATGCTGGTCAGATATCAGTTCTCGCGGGTCAGGTCGGGCCATGGTGACCCCACCCGTTTAATGACGGTCAAGAGCCCCGTGACGTCATGTCATCCGACACATGAGACTTAGAACACTTCCTGATCCGATCGTTCTCGATTCGCGATTTTTTCGAGGTACCTCCTCTCCGTACCAGCGGGAGGGGTCAGGACCGGCCAAACACCGTTGCATAAGACGACTTTGGCTGCTGGTACTGAAAGATGGGGAGGGATGCCGTTCCTACGCTTCCTTTACTTCCGTCAACAATCTCAACTCTGTTGGCCGGGATGAATCGTAGGAGCTTGGTCATGTGACTTTATTGAGAAACCTTCTTGTGCACCAGTTACAGTTCCAGTTTCGATGTACCCTCGACACTGCGATGCTGATGCCGTACAAAAGGATAGGTTCCTACTGAGATAAACAAAACCCAAATATACGGTAGCAAACCGTACACGCGCGCAAGCCATCGAACCAAGCAATGAAAATTACACAAATTGGCGAATGAACGTAGAATAAGTGTTGCGGACAATTTTTAGCAGCTTAAACGGCTTTGGAGCGGGCAAAGGTTTCAGCAATTAATCACATTTGCGCGGACAAGAGTTGGCCTCGTAATGTGTTTATAATTCCGGGCGATTACCCTGGAAGAGGGTACCGGCTGCGGGTGAGTTCTGTCCACACCCTAGTTAGTCTCAACGGCGGGTAGCGGTTGTGACATGATCAAGGGCGGGTGCTTACGAATAGCTTACGAATAGAAGTAGCACCTATCGGCCAAAACATGTTCGATGTGGCGGGGCTCCTGAACCCAAAATCGCCGGAAAGTCTTTATCGAACGTTGAACTATCTCGTTGTTACGTATTTCTATAAGTCATAAGATTGTTCATCAGGTTTCACTTTCAATTGTAGCACTAGTAGATTGTAGCACTAGTAATTCAAGGCTACGGAAGGAGGGGGCACCCACGTTTTCACTGAGCGGTGCATCGCTACCGTACACTGAATCTACGAAGTGCGTTACGATGAGTAAAACTCTCAAAGCAGCAATCTTTCAGGTACTTCGCGACTCTCGGGAATGGGCACCACGAATGAAGTCATCGGCGACCAAGCAAAGTTCTCCCTTCCATTACATCTGATTTAGTGTTCTGTTAGATTAAGACTGACAGAAAATATCAGTGCACATATCCTTTCTGAATTTCGATCGTCGACACGCTCCGACTACCCGCACACATCGCCATCTCTTGCAGCGTTTCGGCGCAGGTATTGTCATGCTACAAGAGGGTTTCGAACACGTTGCCGTTGCTCTGGAAATTATGGGGCCATCTGCGGGAGGCGTAGACAGAAACGTCTGGCGAGATTTTGTAGTTGCGTATTTGTTACGTCCTACCCGTGCTTTGCCGGCGTAAGGAAAGAGTTCGTTTCTGAACCGTTTGTCTTAGATGTTTTGCCAGGGTGCACCTTAATGGCGGACACGTACACGCGGCACATTTCGGAGCAGTCTGCTTCAATATGCTCCATCTAACGAAAAGTTCCACCTGCCACGCAACCTCGACACAGCGATTTCTGTGTGTCTGGATATGTGCCAATACCTCGAGAGGTTGTAACATACGCTGACATCAACTCAGTAGGCCTCGGGGTTGGTAAAGCGTCGCCGTGATTGATATACTGGCACCATTTTGCTGTATAGGCCGTGAATAATTGCTGGACTTGCTCTCACTTGACGAGTTTGTTGAGCTTCGAATCTTCGTTGGTAATCATATGGTATTCAAACAATAATATTTGACGGTATATTTCCGTCAGTGCACGATAGACACGCGCGATCGTGATTTGTCAGCGTTGTCTGCCATGGACGGCGTTCGTGTGGAGCACATGAGTACGCCGAGATGTTTTTGTATGACACGCACTCGGCCGTACGGAGAGGGGCTGGAAGCTGTTGGCCCGCAAAACGAATACATTGACCACTTTGCGGAAAGGTTAGAGCGACACATTCTCGAAATAGTCGGGACGGTATAGGCGTCGGCTTTGGAGTCCGCGTGCTTTGATAGAGGCTGCTATCTATGTTCATGATTGTCTGAATGACGACACTCGATAACATTAAGTGATCGGAACGTGACTCTTGGTTTTGCAGTATGAGCGCTTCCTGCACCTCGCAAGCCACGGGCTTGTTCATCTAAACCGCGTTCACACACATAATTTCGCTTTTCCAGAAAGGATCTTCATAAAAGACTGGTGCCTTTCTACAGTGCCACGTACCGCTTCCGCCATTATATCCGATCTGGTGGGTTAGGAAGCGCGTGGTAATTGGAATGCAGGGACTCATAACACACGCGTTCAGCAAGGTGATACTCGTACTCCGTCTCTCTTCTCCCAACATGGACGCGTAAATTAGTCGAGCGCGCGTAGCTAGTATGTACAGCGTACATGGTTGGCCGAACGGTGCCGGCTTACACCTGCTCAAGACCCGCTCTTTCGTGCCGATCCACGAACCATTCGAGGTTTTGGTTCTGAATTTGCTTCGGCTAACGCCCACTCGTTTAAACTTGTTCAGGGTGTTGTTTAAGGATGACCATAATGGGTCCATATATTATGCCGGTCACTATATGTTTGTTGAATTTATTACATGTGTTGAAGTCAAATGGAGACAACTTACCCGCAGTTCTTGATGACCATGTCCGTCATAACGAATCCCTCCAGCGGATCTTTTTCGCTCTTCCCCGTGCTCTCCACCTCCACGCACTTATTCACGTACGAGTCGATATCTGAACTCGAACCGCTTTTCCCATCCACAGTGAATCCCTGCAACATGAAGCAAGACACAAACGAAATCCGCTGTGAAAATGTGAGTGACCCCTGCACCCGATTTCCTTGGGTATTGCATTCCAGATGATGGACTTTATTTTCGTAACTTTGTGGTTGGAAAGCTCAAAGAGAGGCGCGTCTTCCGGCTTGTCAAAAGTCGCGCTACGTAGTGCTTCAAAACTGTTGTCGATCGCGAGATACGCAATCAGCACAGGCGTTGACAGCTTCGAGAAAGAGACGACATTATAGATACTGTAAGTCTGGGCGAAGCTGCTGCCGAGTTTTTGCCGATTTCTTGCATTGTGGGCGCTCGACAATAGGTGCCAATACCAATTGATTTGAGTCGCACTACTAAACACTACAAATTTGATGGCATTTTATGTCTCTTGTTATTGAACAAATGACATTGCATTATTGATTTTCATCGGAAATTGGCAAATCTCAACTGAGAGCATTGGCGGTTCCGTGGGCTGTTGCGACCTAGTGCAAAACTAGAGATTGTAAGGACACAAAATGACCATGTGCACGAGTATGTGGTCGATCCACACTGCCGTGTAAAGAGCATGTTGCTGGACACTTGTGCTGCGCGTGACGCGTGGTACGGTAGAGGCAGCAATTTTCTTGTGAAATGGTTCGGGATGACGGGGTTCATTGCCCCAAACTCGTCAGAGATGGCATGCTTTTTTGCATTATTCTCGACGGGTACCTAGGCCATGGGATTTTTCATCCGGTAGCACTATTTTTCATTTTCATTTTTTTTTTTGGGATATGTCTTACGCTCCCAATTATGGAACCTTAGAACAGAAGTGTAGCACCTCTATTTCTTAGCACGCGTCGCCTTCTCCGATCTTACGCTCCCAATTATGGAACCTTAGAACAGAAGTGGAGCACCTCTATTTCCTAGCACGCGTCGCCTTCTCCGATCTTCCGCTCCCAATTATGGAACCTTAGAACAGAAGTGGAGCACCTCTATTTCTTAGCACGCGTCGCCTTCTCCGATCTTACGCTCCCAATTATGGAACCTTAGAACAGAAGTGGAGCACCTCTATTTCTTAGCACGCGTCGCCTTCTCCGATCTTACGCTCCCAATTATGGAACCTTAGAACAGAAGTGGAGCACCTCTATTTCTTAGCACGCGTCGCCTTCTCTGATGTTATCCCGGGAAGTTTTCACTTCCCGAGATACAATCATAGAACGTGCGCCTTCTTAGATATTGTCTCGGGAACAGTGTATCGTCTCCGGGGATGATCGGCAGCAACTAACTACTGTATTCAACTAACCTTAGTAGTACCTGGTACGTAAATAACTTACAAATTTCCTTAGGATGGTCCGGTTTCCGTTTGACTATAAGGAAACGACTTAGAGAAGTCATTCCAAGCCCATGGAGCTAAACATTTTTCAAGCATTCGTGAATCAGGCCGGCCTGTGTGGGGATTAGGGGTGAGTTCGTACCCGAAATTAGACGCGACGTGACACGTGTGTTCAATGCCGACACCGTTGAAGTTCGGAAGCAACACGTATCGTCAACACCTATCGGAGGCCGGACGCGACCGTGCTCCCGACTTCGTGAACACCAACGATCGGTGCACTTGTTTCGTCACGCCAATAGCCCACGAGTGCTGGATTTGGGCCAACAGCAGTAGTAACGAAACCGGATATATATGGGAGTTCGGAAGAATATGGGGGCTATTACGCTATCTTGGGCGGTGTCGTACTTGCTCAGCGACCACCCGACCACAGGCTCGAAGTAAGGCATATACGGCAAGGACGTTATCTTCCCAGACAATACGAAAGCCGTTCGTACGAACAGCACTTGCATTTGTGCCAAATGTAGAACATGTATGAACCCGGAATTCACCGCCCAAGATCTTGTTTCTGAACAACCGTCCTGAGAGGCTCCAAATGAGTATATTTGCGGAATTCGTTTGCTATTTGAGCATCGACTCCACTAATAGGCTCGGGTTGCGAGGCTGGGGGGCTTGGGGGATCGAATAAATGTCACCCTTTGATTCCAGCCTCCGGACAGGCTATTCGGATCACACGTATCGTCCCTTCTCCCTCCCTGTGTAGTCTATGCTTTCATTTTTATCGCGCAGAGGCATCGGCATTCCCAACGCTCGTCATTTCTTGTGGAATTTGGTTCACTCACGCTCTCATCGTGCTTTCAGCAAGTTCGTTCTTGCCCAAGAAAATGCCCCTTCAATTGCGTGTATGAATTCGGGTTGGGACTAGAACCCGAAAAATAGAATTTACAAGTTTTGATGTTAAGCTACTAGACCATCGGCTACATCGGCAATGCAAGAGGGGTAGTCGATACGCGCGCAGCCTAACGTTAGCCAAGCAACCGTGGGAGCACACCAGACGGCGCATACCACCCACACACTATAAGAGATAGGTCGCGTGTACAGCCGTATACGAAAAACATTTAAAAGGACTGGTGCAAAGCAACAGATTTCCGAAACTTTTGTCTCTCTTTCTAACTGTGATGTTTCCTGCCACTTTGTCTCGTTCGCCTATTTCGGTATTCTCTGGATTTCAACAGGGGCGCTCTGTGCGCGGTTTCTGAAGACTGTTCGTTGTCTTTGCTGGGTACAATCTCCGTCGCACAGTGTTAGACCACAGAAAATTTTGTTAACGGAAACGTCCACCTGTATAGGACCGACAAGGAGCACAGACACCGGGTGAGTATGATGCTTATCGGTACGAGTGGCTCAGAAAAAAATCTGCGGCCCAAGGTATCGCGACAAGACTAGAGCCTTCTACGGTGTTTTATCAACTGTTCAGAGTATGTATATTAATAAAAAAGAAAAATACACTCCAGCTGTGAGATCGAATATTTTGTCGAAACTCATCTTTGCAAGCCATGCGTAATACTGATCGGGCGTATTACGTGTTGTGTGTCCTATAGGTCGGCGACTCCCCTTGCAACTACTCGTACAGTGTAGCTGTCAGGTGTTATAGGGTTTAGTTTGGGTAAGCTATTGGTTAACCAGTTGCAAGAGGTCAAACGGACTAATACCCCACTAAATTCCTTAACAAATGGCGTCGTCGACAGACCATGGGTTTTTGGGTCGTGGGTTCGATCCCCACATCCACCATAATCAACTTTTTCAGATTTTCCCATGGCGAACTTGAAAAATACTCTCCCCGGTATACCCAGGAAATGAAACGGCTTGGATATATTGACAGGTCCGCCCGTATATCCGGCCGACCTGCTATCCCGCCGTTTCAGGGGGGGAAGAGTGTTATAAGGCTTGGTTTGGGTAAGCTATTGGTTAACCAGTTGCAAGTGGTCAAACGGACTAAAATACCCCACTAAATTCCTCAACAACACAGGGTCATCAGGGTAATGTTAGTATGCAGCAGCAGGAGTGCACGTACGATGTCGTCATGATGCGTATGTATGTGTCGTACAGCTCTCTCTATGACACGTATTCTAAACGTCGCACGTTTTGTCTAAAACGCTTTCTGAATGACTGCGCTCCGTAACCCCAAATCGTCTGAATTTGATTCTTTTTGGGGACATTTTGGTTTTGGCTGCCTATTAGGCCACTTCCTATACAGTCGGATTTGTCAGTCTACTGAAGCCCGAATCGGGCTTTCTTATACAGTCGAGAAAGGGTTTTTTCGACTCAACTTTTTTCGACTGCGTTTTCCGACTGGGGGATCCAGTCGAAAAACTCGACTTTTTCGACTGGATCTGTCAGTCGACAACTCACTCGGAATTTTTTTACACATTTTTTTTGAACCCATGGCATCGCTCATCTCACCACACGCCCACACACCCATACCAGGTACGAACCATACAGCAGTATCATACAACAGCGCCGACGCTGCCTTGGCTATCACTGCTGTTGTGTCTCGCCGCAAGTCAGCGTGGCGCACTCCTAGCTCCGCTCGCCAGCATGTATCACACGACAGCAGTAGCGCACGTTATGGATGCCATTTTGCCAACAACGGTTACGCCTGCCTGCAGTAGCTTCGACGGCTCTCGACTGAGTGCAACGCCACGAACGCAGCTTTTGCGGCTTTCGGCTAAGCCCAACGCCACCAACCCGCTTGGACAAAGGTTCGTCGCGCGTGAAGCACGCGTTGCCCGCGAGGAACGCGCGAAGCTCAGAGCTGCCAACCGAGTTTCGAGCGCCATACAGTACTCTCTCACACCAACCGCCTCTATTAATAGGAAGAGCACAAAAACTATGAAATTGACTCGACTGACGATAAGAAGAAGGACCGGAACAATCCAGTCGAAAAAAGCCCAGTCGAAAAGGGTCGTTTTCGACTGGCGGAATCCGACTGTGTAAGAAATGGCCTATCTATGTTCACAACATGGAGTTGTCCATCGGGGTGCGCTTTTCGTTCTTCTCTAAATTATTTTTTGGGTGGAGAATGAGTATCCTGAAAATTGGAGCCTCACAAAAATAAGCTCTCCCGTACGTGTCATGATTCCGATCGAACTGCGGACACAGCCTTTACCGCAGCAACCCGGGCTGCAACATGTTGGTCACGCTGCACGCTCCACAACCAGCTTTTGCTTTCAGAAATTTGTCCCCTCGGAGTTCCAGAAGGCCTTCGAGGCGTGCTACTGTACGATAGCCCAGAGGTAGCACTTTTTGGTTGAGACGGTCGCCTAACGGAGGAGCTCCCTAACCAAGAATCGTCGGAATTTCACTTCTTTTCCCCTCGTCCTGCGTAATTACTGTAGGGTCATGGAATTTTTCGTCGCATATCACTTCTGTTGTTTACCAATCGACTGTTGGATGGGGAATATAAAGCGCCTCATGCGAGAAGCCCTATAAAACAATGCTGCAGTTCTACCATGGCACGCCCCTTTCGCTGCACATCATAATGTATTCAGAGTGTGCTGTGTGTGGCTATCAGTGGCAACGTAGCCCAATATCCTGCCCTTCTCAACCGATCGCACACCATCGACGGGACTACCATCATAGCCGCTCGAACCGCCAACTGACTATCCCCATCTGGTCGTGGTATTCACGCGCACGCTATATTATTTGCCTGTGGGTCGTTTGCTGTGTAACTTCGTCGGTACAGCAGGGCACTCACCGATCGTTCAGACACAATCTAGTCTAAGCACGCTTTAGAATATGGTAGACCATAACGTCACAACGAGAACGTACATACTAAACTGTATAGTCTAGAATATACTGCATGGTTCGCGCAAGTCACCGTGTTGATCCTGGTACGAGGTACACTGCAGTTCTACAAGGAGTCGGTGGCCAATATCCCTATTGAGGACACATACATACCCAGTAATACGCGCGATCGGAGTATCACGCACACAGCTCGAAAAGTTGAGGTTCAACGAAATGTTCGATCTCACAGCTGTACGAGTACAGTAGGTGGCCCTTTATAGTGCGGGTCATATAGTGCGAGTGTCCGATATTGTGCAGGTGAAATAGTTCAACACAATATAGACCCCTCTATAGTGGCCGGTTTTTATTTAGTGCGGGTGCCCGGTATAGTGCGGGTAAATTTTCGTGACACATACCCGCACTATATAGAGCCACCTACTGTCGTAGCGTGTTACATTTTATACAAGACTATTATCCAGCAAAAAGAGAGATGGCCACCGACCTTTATCCCACAGCAGGAAACGTCTATGGTTCATACCAAGTACCTGGTACCTGGTAGAAAGCCATTATTAGACTAAAATATTTCAAAAAATGAAAATACACTCCAGCTGTGAGATCGAATATTTTGTCGAAACTCATATTTGCAAGCTGTGTGTGATACTCCGATCATTGTCTGAAAGACACATGACGCGATAGTCGTCGGGCGCAAGGAGGCAGTCACGTGTGTTTTCGTTTTGATTAGACTATGTCTCCCGACGCTGACGACTCTTTTTTTCGGTTTCATCTCCCCGGTTCGCTCGTGACCGCCAACGCCTGGATGTGACCGTTCCCCACAAGATCTCCGCAGTCTGGAATGGAAATTATGTTGCCAGGAAGTTGTTTTTGGTCAGTGAGTTGATCGATATTGTGCGGACGGGGTATGTAGAGCGCCAGTTTTTATGAAGCTCTTGTCGTAAGTTCCGACGGACTGAGGTAATAAAGAGCCCACGTTAACCTTCAAGGTTAACGTGGGCTCTTTATTACCTCAGTCCGAAACATACCTTTGAGAAATGTTGAAAGTGCAACCCAGGATGACCCATCGCATGGCTTGGCTGTGCAACGAAACTATTGTTTTACTGCAACACGATGACGATGGTAGCCTGGAGTCCATCAGTTTTGTGGGTATCCCATCATAGATGGCGATGTAGTAATTGTACGAATACGTGCCGCGCCTAGTAATGTGGCTAGCTTGACGACATATGGCCGCGGGTCGTGCTCGCTACATGCGAGATTGGTGGAATATCAGCACGCTACGGAGACGACACAGCAGTGTTTCCGAACGACCAACTTCCGAACTACCAACTTTGTTGGGGTACGAGGGGCAGCTGGATAGGAGGGCAGTTTTGTTGGACAGCAACCTGCTGCTGTATGTATAGGAAAAGGTTTGTGAATTGTGGCGCATCGAGCCAAAATGAAGCTTCGTTATATATACTCGTGAGCGTAGTTGGTTTGTATACATTAGTAAAGCGTTGTAAGATACTAAAACCCGTAGAAACAACAGTTACAAGGAACTTTGGTACAGGCATACCGATACCGATACCGGGTACTAATTACGTTAGACCATTCTGTAAAACACATGCATTTCATATATTAATAGTCGAGTGTATAGACTATAGTGCCAATAACGCTTATTATGCTAATGAAGCCGGTATCTTTTAGTCTAGTCTAATAATATTAATAATCCGTACGTCGTACAACTAAAAACAGCGAATAGTGAGGGCCTGATTGGTTCGACCATGTATCCAGAATAGTGAAGAAAAAAAAAAATACACTCCAGCAGCTGTGAGATCGACGATTTCGTCGCAAGCTCTGTGTTATTCTCCGATCGCGCGTATTACGGGTTGTGTGTCCTCATTGAGGATGTAAGTCGACGACTCCCCTTGGAACTACAGTCGTCCCCGCTTCAAAGACACTCTTCTTAAGGAAACTCCCCGCTATAAAGACACATTTTTTTTCCCAGAACATGGTGCCCCGCAGATGTACAATAATAAGGGGGGGGTACCTTTTCCACTTTGCGGCCCGCTCCCAATTTTTTTTGCTGGGGAAGCACACTGCTGTATAACATCGACAGAGGTCTGCCGCAGCCCGCACTACCGCGTGTGGGTATGGAGAGATTCCTCCCATCTGCTGGCGGGTCGTCAGCTGCCGGCTTGAAGCCATGTGGCGAACCCACGTGCCAGTCAAATTCTCAACTCGTGTCAGGCAGTCAAAGTTGGGATTTGTGCCTTTCTCGTCGTGGAGTTAAATTTTGGCATTTTTGTTTTGTGTTTTTGCCTCGTGTTGACCTTTGGGGAAGAACGGTGTCCTCTTCTTGATGTATTTGCCCGATATTTTTGTATGTTGTGGTCTGTGCTACCGACCGTTTCCTAGTGTCCTTCTAAGGCGTCGACTGGGTTTGTTTGGTCCCTATGTGGCAGGTAACTTGCGTGTATCGTATCAGAGCTAGTTCCAACGAACTGATGTGTCTCAGGTGTGTTCGCGATATCTCGGGCATGATGTTCACCGTGAGGCTAACGCCTTGACAATAAGAAAAGCCTGCAACAACACCAGCGCACTGCCGTCCATATTACAGCAAGAGCCTGCATCAACAACAGCGCACTGCCGTACACATTACAATAGGTCGTGCTGCACTCCTTCCCGCGTTTCGGTGGTGGAGGGAAATTCAAAATGTGTTAAGTATTGGAGTGTACTACAGTACAGCAGTAGTGGTGCGGCCTTTCAAATCACGTGTTGAAGATTTTAAGCAACACAGTTTCGTGGTCGCATTCCTGCTTCAAATGCGCGTATTTTGACATATGTTACACCTCCATTGGCCCCGGGTTGGACGGTGAGTTAGTGGCCCCGCAATCCTAAAGACACTTTCCCGCGTTAAAGACACACTCCGAAACAAAAACGCGGCCTTTAAAGCGGGGTCGACTGTACAGCATAGCTATCAGGGTCAATAGGGTAATGTTGGTCAGTCTGTGAGCGGAAACTATAAAAAAAACCGTTTTTGAGGGGGACAAAATATGTCAGAGTCTGTGGAAGGAAATGCATCAGTTTAGCAAGTGTATCCTGTAAGTCCACTAACCGGTGTGGGGAGGGCGGATTTTTTTGGACGTGGGGGCCTACGTTTGAAGAGGGAGCTGGGGGGGGGGGGGGGGGGGGGACGCAACTCAATCTGTGCGTGGAAACTACAAATCCTTTGAGGGGATACTCGTACATCTGACGGGTTTAAAAGGAATGCACCTGTTTATAATTATGTGAAATTTTTCATGATCCTGATAACAGTGGTCTTGTGCGGGAAATGTTTGGTTCGCGGTTGAGAACAGGACCGATGTCCCCGACAAACACAAGCCTCCCATACAGGGTTGCTTTTCAGTTACGTGTCGTCAGAAAGTATGAGCGTGGTGTTCACATAAAACTGATTTATCTTCCCACCCGATCTACATCCGGCACAACCACCTGTAAGAAGAAGAGCCCGTGCTGATGCCTCACATTAGAGAGAGGAGCCCTGTGGTCACAAACTACGAACAGAGATTCAAATTGCAAAAACAGCATTCATTGCCACTTAGTCATGCAACAGGCCAATCGCAACGGGTATGAGGACAAAAATAACGAAACATTTAGACACATGCAGCGAGAGGTGCACCATTTTCTGCTTTCTGATGCTGCTAGCCGCTTGACGAGCTCTCTACTATCAGTACCATACATATTCTAATACTACTAGCAGTACCTCACCCGCAAACGGATCTTGGGTCCAATGAAGAAGCAACCAAATGAGGCACACCCCATGGCCTAGGTTTAATCTAGAGGCTAGCATTGAGGCAAAATACAGGAATGGTGAATGGTTAAAGAGCCCGTTCAATCAAAAAATAATATGGCAAAAAAGGGGTGTACCCCTCCCTGTTGTAGCACGCGTCAATATGCAAGCCAGCCATCAACACGGTATTTATTAACAATTACTTGTTGTTGTTCTTGACATTAATCTGCACTGTCCACCCAACACCACCCGGGACAACCAGAAGTAGTGCCCACGTGCCGATGCCTTCTAGAGAGGCGAGCTCTGTCGTCGCAAACTACGACGCAGCATCACACATTCCAAATTATCACGGCGATTCAGCAAGCAAGTTGGTTTGACCATGAAATGGACCGCAATGAACTCGTGGGCAGGAAAAAAACGAAAAAGTTAGTCTAGAACACCACCATCTTTGCAGCAAAAAAGGAAAAGAAGAAAAAATAGTAAGACAGGTTAAACAACAAAATGTAAATGACAAACTCTGTGCAGTAGAATAATAATATAATATGGAAAATGTGAATACGAGGCAGCAAAGAAGATCAAGTGCAGAAAAGAGGGGAATAGGACTAGCACGAGAAAAAAAAAAAAAACAAGAGCAAAAGACAGCCTTCAACATATTATAAAATTATAATACACTCCAGCTGTGAGATCGAATATTTTTTCGAAACTCATCTTTGCAAGCTGTGTGTGATACTCCGATCGCGCGTATTACGGGTTGCGTGTCCTCATTAAAGATATATCCCCTTGCAACTACAGTGTAGCTATCAGGGTCGACAGGGTGATGTCAGGCGGTCTGGGCGCGGAAACTATTAAACCCGTTTCTGAGGGGGACAAAATCTGACAGCCGTGGAAAGAAATGCATCAGTTTATCATGTGAATACTGTAAGTCGAAAAACCGGTGAGGGGAGGGAGGAGTTTTTACGCACCTGGGGTGCTGATTTTGATCGAAAAGAGGGCGGGAGGGGGGGATAGGGGGGAGGGGACGGGTGGGGCAGGTCAACTTGTGCGTGAAAAGTATAAATCCTTATTGTGGGGGAGGGGGGGGAAATGTGCCGGGGGGGGGGCGGGGGGCGGGGGGGAGGGCTTTAGGTCGCATGGATGTATGGGTTTGCTATACGCGTGGTGCTAGGTTTAGGCGATGGTGCGAGTGGTGGGGAAGGAGGGGGCTTTGGGGGCGGGGGTTGGTGGGAATTGCAGCAGCGGCATGGACGCCTCTAAAACGATAACGAGGCGATATCAAGGGCGTGGAAGTGTTTATTACTCTGGCGGATTTCGATATTAGGTGGGGCGTACAAGCAAGACTCTGGCGAGGAGGAAATGAAAAAAAAAACATATTACCGTTTATGACGGTGTATAACATCCCCCCTCGGACGAGTTTCATAAATATGTTAGCTATATTATGCCGATTTCTCGACGACCGGTAGGAGTCTAAACGCTGAGTGGCACGTGTTCGCACAGACCTGGAGGACATCCTCCCAACAACGCCGTCACCGTTGTTATTCGCTCCGCGCTGGTTTATGAAGAAACCGCCTCAGTATTTTGTCCCACAGGCCATGTTTTATGCACAGACACATACGGTGTGTACTACATACAGTTTTTCCAACAGGTCCTCCTGTGATAGGGATTCAAGAGAATGTAGTCCAGAATACTTCATACAGTAGAGCGCGCAACCACGAACACGAGTAAATGCACTCGAGGTAGATACTGCTGCAGTGGTATTGCAGTATACTGCGACGGGGATGCCTAGGAATGGGAGACGTGGCGCCCTACATCTTGTTGGGTCTAGTCGGGTCTGTGTCTTACAGGTCGTGTGCCGTCAGCATGCTCTTTCACAACGAGAAAGAACACAGTACAAGGACGACTTTTTCAAATCGTAAAATCTTACCTGCGACCATGTCCTTTAAAACGATTATCTGACAAGACAAGCTGTTGTCTCGTTTGATGCCAACGCTTCATGGTAGTTGCAACATTTCGCGCATTGCAAAACGTTGAAGGTACGGTCGAATCTCTCGTGGACGGAAAGCAGAGCGGTTACTTCAGTCAGGGTTGTGACTCGGTTGTAGAGACTTCGTTTTTCTGCGTGTCCAATGGGTATTCCAGCTCCTCCACATCCATGCATGCATGCATACGTACACCACCACCAGTTACGTTCGTTCTGTGTGAGCGGTGCAAGTCGTACGAAGCCGTCTCCACTTTCGGCAATGCAATTGACCGCCAGTGTCTACCGTGTAATGCCACCAATATTCTAAACGTAGAGACCAGTAGTGGCCAGCCAGACCACCCGCAGCGACACCCTCCACGTAAAACAGATTGTACTACCAGGCAGTTTTGCCTCATTCTTGAAAACTGTAATAACGGTGGGCGCGTGCATTTCGCTCTGCGTGCGTCGGTCTTCGCCTTCTTCGTTACAAACATTGTGATAACCGACGTTCGATTCGCTAAATACTAAAGCCAAGGAAGGATCGTTGTCAAAGGGTCTATGGTTGTTTTGGTCGCTTGTGATGCCATGAAAACTACAGACAGGACGTTGCGAGGATAAACAAGTGACGGGCCAAGGTAATTTACGTTGCGTCACAAAAATCCCCCAAACTCTTTGTTTCATTGAGGTATAGAGTCACTGGGGCGAGTTTCTCATATCCAGTGAGTGGTCAAAAATAACACGCGATCGTAAAGCAGGAAACACTACTACTACTAAAGACTTGCTACTAATGACAATTATATTGCGCGCTAATGATAAAATCAGGATAGCGCCTCAAATCCGGTAGAACACAGGAGGAGAGGAACTTTGCCATCACGTAAAAGGCAAACCTCTCGAGCCCTGAAATTGATCAAAGCGCGCCGTACGTAGCATGTTCGATCGCAGTGTTATGATGAACTATGAAATCATGACGAAACTTCCTGAAGAAGCGTGTTTGGATTTCAATTAAGGATACCAACCGCATAGAGCCAGCACTTAGTGGTCGACTGCGCGACACATAATATATTAGGGCAGTGGGGTGATTAAAATAAGCTCATGTCGGTGTTCCATCGCTGTGGCTTCTCTGGTGATGGCAAAACATCCAGTCGTGACTTTGCTATATATATGCCTTTTTTGAAAACGACCGAGGCCACTCGAGTTTCAAAATTTTGTGTTCTTCCTTGACGTCATTCTAAACTGATATTTCCAGATATCTATATCCAGCACAACCAGTATGTCCGTGCTGATGCCAGAATTAAGAGAGACGATCTCCGTGGTCACAAAGTAGGAGACAATAACAAACATTGCAGATACATACAACAAGGGAGGTGATTTAGCCGTGTAATGCCAACCGCAGCGATCATGAGCGGCAACAAACTAAAGGTACATACCAGAAACGCCAGCAAATCGCCAGTGAGAAAATATATATTGAACACTAACGAGAAAGAAAAAGCAGTGATGGGAAGTACCGGGGTACCGGTAATTACCGGTAACGATGTTCGGGGGTAGGTAACATGAAAAAATGGGGCAATTTTCACTACGTGTATAGCTTATAGCCTTCGACGCAGTTCACAGAAAACAGAAAACCCACATGTCCACAAGTGTCAGGCTCGTTTCTTTGTTTTATTTTGCCCCGGAAAATAAATATAAAATATGAACAACAATTTTGAAAACACGAGGACACAAAGTAGAAACTAGTGGGAAACTACCGTGGTGGCAGCAGCGGTGGTACCACAGGAGCACTATAGTAATAGTACGTTATACATACATGCGTATATGGGACGTGTAGAGGCTCTTTCAACCAGTCAACCGAGACACAACAAAGAGAGACAGATGCAAACCATCACTGGACCAAAGAAGTGTAGGAAATCCCGGGGACGGGGCGTATTCGTCCCCGTACACACCCGCGGTAATTACCGGTAGGTAAACACAAAATGTGATTTGCGGTAAATTACCGGTAGGTAAAGTCCTTTTTCTGCGGTACTTCCCATCACTGAGAAAAAGCAAGGGAGAGAGAACGTTTCGGAGAGAAAAAAGCGGGAAACCGAGCGGCACGACGAAAACGGTAAGCCAAATAAAAAATAGTTAAAAGTTGGCGGCACAAGCAACAACAACGACACAGCTAAAGAAGTTCGTTGTATCATATAAAATCATAGCAGGTACATAACGCCGTCCATGCAACAGTGGGGGCAGCGACCATATATATATCGGGTTTCGAATTACCCTGCCATCGGAGTAGGGGCATTGCAGAATGGTGGTCTATCGCCTTGGGACTGCTGTTGATGGGATTGGTGCCAATACCGCCAACGCTGCTCCTGTACCGAACGCAAAACTACGACATATATTTATTTAGCTAATAAGCCGCGGCAGCAACGAATATGTCATCACCCAACCGGCGTCGGGTTTGCGCTACATCATAGATAGGATTGTATATCTGGCAATGAGGCATTCAAGGCTCATTTTATACGACATGTGGCGAAATCTACAGCCTCATTTTCGTTAGTTTCGAACCGCCGCATCTCCGGTACCTTTTCCGATTCAGGATGTTTTGTTGGCACCCTTGGATTACCAGGTGATCTGCGTCTACGACCATGCAGGATGGCCTGATGTAATGGAGTGCTATCCGTAAAAAAAAGAGTTATAGATTCGACGCGAAACCATGTCATGGTTTAGGTGAAACCACGTGACATTACATGTCACATTCACGTCAAGGCCATCATAGATGGGTGATAATGTAGGTGATGATGATGGGACGAGCAGGACGCCCCTCATCTCACTACCCTGCCTACCCATGTAGTAATGCCTGTCTTTTAGTATTCGATTTAGAGAGACGAATGTAGACACCGGAACCCATGAGGGGCACGCCTCCCAACACCGACCAACCACGCATCCCACTCTCGGAGTACCATGACAGGAGCACCCAAGTCAGGTTTCGAATTGCAAATGACCAGAAGAGCGTGATTAAGAGTATTGTTGGTGCATGGTATGTCCCTGACTCACTCCATTACAATGAATCTTTGTCATTGTTGTTGTTATCACATTACCTCGCATAATCAAGTCCGTGGTCACAGGACAGGCCCCAGTGACTGTTGCCATATAACGGGACGAGTGACATGTGGGCTACAGAAGTTTATTGATATATATATTCCGTTTGAGTTAAAGGCAGCTGACACTCAACAGTAGTAGCACCAATTTCTTATCGAGTGGTTTGTCTAACATTGTGTCCATAGCCCGGTGGTCTAGCGTTTACCCTTGAACGCTGCTGAAATATCATAAATAGATGGTTCTGGGGTTTGAATCTAACGTGGCTCCGGCTTTCAAGTTTGTCCACTATCTGCTGAGAGAGGGCCTAGAAGCGTGGATAGGTCCCGTATGATCCGTGTCGATGAACGCACAAAAAATCGCTAATATATACTCGGAGTATATTTTTCACAAACAATGGTGCGTATGGACGTAGTGGTGGGACCAACCCGACCCCAGACCCGACCATAACCCTAAGCCTAACCCTAACCCTAACCCAACCCCTTGGGGGGCTGGAGGTCTGCTCTCGAGGTCGGCAGGGGCAGTACTGCGTTTTCGTGCAAATCTGAAAACCTTGCACCTACGTAATTAAACGCCTGGTGAAATAAATGTTCCCGAGCAAACAAAGTTGAACGGAAATCAAACAGCATTCACAGAGTTTTCAGAAAAATGGGAACGGAGCCTTAAATGAGAACCAAGCGTTATCTCCAGAACCATGTGGTGTATCAGAGAACCGAAATGATCCTGCGAAACCCCTTGGCCAGCCCTGTGAGAGGAGCTCGTCAGAACGGTCATGCTCCATCTCGTGCCTTCGGGTGGGCGCAAAAAGCGATATACGCTGGCTCTATTGTGATTTCTCTAGATGCTGGCTACCAAGGCGTTGCCGAGGACTTCCAGCCTGAGCGACAGCTCATTCGAAGGCTGCTGTACAGCCCCACAGGACTGTCAATTTTTTTTTTGGAGTTGTACACAATTGGTTTGTTTGCTTTCTAAAAAAAAACGTCCGTTCTCATTTTAGGCTCCGTTTCCATTTTTCGGAAAACTATATAATTCTGCTGCATCGGTGTTTCGTCTCCCTCCAAGTGGGTTATAGAGATTACTTGAACATGTTTTATTTGTTTTTGGCACGTCATTTACACTAGCGAACACTGCAAACGAGTTATCATACCCGACCGGCATGTGTACCCTTTATTTCGCGTCAAACAATCCCGTAACACGGGCTATCAAATCGTCACACCCAGCTCGCGAAATACACGATTATTGTCGAGTAATTCCTATATATATATATATATATCTCGAAACGACATGCGTCTAAGATACAGTAAATACAGGGCAGACGAGGCGCCATTGCTCATAATAATCCAGTAGTTTCAATAGTAATAGTTGCATTCGGAACCGAGTTTGGGTGCTGCCGCGACGTCGGCCGTGATTTTGCTTAGTGTTTTGCTTTTGTGCTGTTGTTTTTCTCTTTATGATACAGTATTTAATTACGAGACTAGTCTATTTAGTTTCGTATTTTGGGACGGGGGCAATAAGGGTACTCGGGCCCAAACGTCGTCAGACCGGCGTGAAGGTGAAAAACCATGCAACAATGCCCTCGCTCTTACGATAGGGTAAGTTCAAACCATACATGACAGACAGATGCCCGCGATGGCGGTCGGTTGGTTCCATCTGCTTCGTTTGCTAGTCACGGGCTGGCTGTCGCGCATATTTTGCTTTCTTCTTGTTGTGTCGTCATGTTTTCTCTCTTCGTGTCAAATGTTGGTTTTATTGAACATTGTTGTCGTAGTGGACTGCTGTGTGTGACGTGCATTCATTCTTGCCCCCGCCCGTGTCCATCGGTGTTCTATATTGTTTTCCGGTTGCCCCGGTGGCGTATCAGGTTATCCTCAAACCTGGTATAGGTCAGTTTCGTGAGTTCGAGCCCCGCCGAGTGCATACTCGTATAAATTCGTTGGGACTTCTTCTTGTGGATAAATTGACTTGCGGAAAGCGCGAAAGCGTGAGTTAGCAACACTCGATGAACAATCGACGAGCAGTGGGATTGCTGAACACTATGCGCGATAAAAATTGATCGCAAGAACCGGGGAGGAGAAGGGATGACACCCGTGACCACGGCTTGTCCAGGAGTTGGAAAGTAAAAGTGTGCCAAAAAAATATAAAATATAATAATGTATGGCCGAATCAACTTTTATATTTGAAAAAAGGGTATATCTGTCTCCTGGTTTGGGGTGACTGATATCATTAGCACTTTTGAAATTATGGAACTAACGCCAAAACCCTTGCCCTAGCCCAAACGAAACACCGGTCGAGTAGTCCTCTATTGACGTCATAATAACGTCAATGGGGTGGAATGGCTAAAAATAAACAATAATATAACGTGTATCACCACTGCTGCCACAGAGCTCGTCTTTCTTGCAGTCATCTGCACGGGCACTGGTTGCGCTCGATGTAGATTGGTCGAAGAATCAGTTTGATGTGAACATCACACACAGCTGACGTGATTTTTTATTCTCCTCAAAATGTGCATACTGGTTGCACCAAGCATTCTAACCTGTTTAGGACACAAAATAAAAATAACTTGTTTAAGTGCACTATGTATCATTGTTTTTGTATGGGTTCCAACTGTTTTCGGGTATAGAAGAGTTTTTCATGATGCTAGTAACAAGACTTGTTTTACACAGAGCACGTACATGTTACTCCACCTTGCTACTGCTGCCGGTGTTATAGTCGTTCCATTGTTCTTGCATGCTTCCAACATTTTGTCGGCAACTCATCCTCACTATCCATTCAATTTTTTAGGAATCCTAATCCCAACCCCAACCTATGTGTAGTTTATAGAGTACGCATCGTGGCACACGCTATGCGCTTCACGTATTGCGGCGTTTACTCATATCATTGATTATTAGATCGAAAGAATCTACCATGATGGTATGATACGATCCAGGATAAGAAAAGACCGATCGAGCAACGCGGCGGCACCCACGTCTAAAACAGATTTCATTATGTACCAGGTACACAACACGTGATATACCAGCCAAGCAACATACCTGCCCACAGCATATTATATATTTAGACTATAATAGTCTAGACTATAACATTAAAAAAGAAGAATACAGAGGTACATTCTATCTGAAACAGTGTACCTGGTAGTATAATAAGATCAATTAGATTTTTGTCAATCACAGGGCTCGCGGAGTACTCTCTAGTACATTGCCTCCGAAGGCACCGAGGCCTGATCTTGGTTCCAACATAAATTGAAGATTACGGGTTGTGCACTCGTTTATCGGCACCGTGCCCCAAAAGCACAGAATAAAGACTCAAACAGCAAGAATCATCATCAACAACAACAGACCAACACGAGACTGGGATTCTGGTTGGGGACAGCTATAAATTGTATTCCGGAGTATTATAAAAAGAACAATACACTCCAGCTGTGAGATCGAATATTTTGTCGAAACTCGTCTTTGCAAGCTGTGGGTGGTACTTCGATCGCGCGAATTATTATAGAAAATAAAAATACACTCCAGCTGTGAGATCGAAGACTTTGTCGATGGGTTGTGTGTCCTCACTAAGGATATAGATCGGCGAATCCCGTTGCAACTACAGCTTAGCTATCAGGGTCAACCGGGTGATGTTAGGCAGTCTGTGCGCGGAAACTATAAAACCCTAAATATTTGCTACTACAGCAACTGCTGTACAAATGGCAAAGGGCTTCGAACACCATCTTCTGGCTATATGACATTATCTTTCCCGAGGCACCGAACGAGTATTCCGGTAGCACCTATTTCGGACCCAAGCCCGTTTCATGCCAGGTCGCCGTTCCACGATTCTGCGCGAAATCGTCATCGTAGTATGGGAGGCCGGTGTATTCGATCCCTCTCAGCTTCGTTGCTGTCGAGTAGGAATGCGATGCCTTGGGCCCCACCGAAAGCTTTAGACAAAAATACTTTGAAGTGTACACGGCAGCGCGTGATCCTCGCTGTATTACCTGCGCAGCACTCGCGGCAGCATGCACGAAACGGGTGCCGTTGCTCCTTTCTTCGGAGGCGCCGCTGTACTGGGCCGGCGCACAGACTTCCCAAAGCGTTTGAGAGGCCTTCACAAGGTTTGTCGGTGCCGAGCGCTTTGTCGGTGTTGGTGGGAATGTTGTGAGAGCCCTGAGGCGATATATACTTTCTCTTTTGTGGTTGTGTTTCTCGGAGTGGCTGAAGTCCCAACATAGTTTTACAGATAAACGCCACACGGTCATTAAGTGAATGTTCCAGGCTGTTTTTTCAAGCCAGTGAAATCGCAGCGCCTTCGGGGGCGTTGAGTACACTGCGTGGTCAAGGAATATGTGTGTCACGTGCCACGCACTATTCACCTATTATTAATAGTCTAGATTATACTAATAACTACCTGAACATATTATATTAATAGTTAAAAAATGTCATCATACCTGTGGGAAATGTCTTTTTGTAGTTTGCATGACATCGGCGTCTTCTATGCAACAGCAGACCCCAGAATGTTACGCCGTTCACGACGGGGCGTCGATACGTCGGAACCTGCTTAAACGTTTGCCCGGTGTTACATATCGTAACCGCAGGTGCCCTGCAGTTTACGAGAGTGTCCAAGCTACTACTGCTGTATGTATGTACGTGTAATATGTGACACTTCGTACGCGCCGTATATACCAGGTGCGAAGTATCATCACTACGCACGATACGCACTCGGTATATGATAGTGTACTGCTTCTGCTGCATATATGATGATGATTAATGTCGTACATACGGACGGTCCGGACACGTGTTGAGTGTATTCTCGATGTTGCCTTTTCGTGCGCCTTGGTTGTTGCACCAACAGCGTTCGGTTGAGTCCAAGCTGTGTCGGTGTTTCCAGTGTTTCCCCTTGGTACTCAATCTCGTATCGTACACACCATCGGGGATGGTCGTAGCCGGGTCCAACTCTCGAGCAGGTGGTAGAATAATCTGATTTTTTTGTGCAGCATCCTCGACCGCCGACAAGTCTACCACTGATATATGTGTACTAATCTGCAGAGCTCTTGGTGTCTAATTAAATACAGTCCCTATAAAGCGCATTCATTCATGCGTTCGCCGTAATGCACGTCTCGGTGGCCGCGATGTTATTTATTCGTTTGTGCTATCCACTGATAAGGGTAGAGTCTTGGTCGCAATCTAGTACGCACAATCGTTTTTACCCTGGCACGGCACCGCATTGTATTGGGACCACGGCTGGCCTGTAAAATACTATGCGACTGCCTTTCATCCTCGATAATGGAAGTGCAGAGGCAACCCCAGCCCACGTAATTAATCTATATATCACGTGACTCCATATACACGCGTCGAAAAAAGTTTCCGAGGGTATTTCTGCAGTGTTACTGAATATTGATGTGATGTGTAGTGTGCGTGACCTTGTAAAGACCTTGGTGCCTGGTGTGGTGTATAATACGTCGATATGCTGCGGTGATCTATGCACCTTTTAGACTATAGATGCACGACATGCATAGTCTAATAGGTATGTACGTCGTACGTGGGGTATACACCTCAAGTTCTGATGTAGCATCCTATTATGCGAATTGTGCAGCTCGCCAGGCACACGAGACACATCAAGCTTCTCGTTCGTATCGCACCAAAAGGCAGTGGGCCCTGATCGGCGAGTAGTTCATGCGGTTACCAGCCTTCAAAAACCACAACCCGCCGGACATCTCGGTTGTCACATGCCATCCCTTATGTTATGGTGGTTCCCGAAATACTCAACACGCTAAACCAAGGCAAACGTTTGAAAACAAAAAAATCTTTCTTGCCTCAAGGGTGATCCAATTGTGCTGCACCCGGACCGCAGGAGAGTCAGCTTTAACTATCGCGTCCTTCCCCCCGGTGATCAGGATTGGGCTGCCCTTTTTGCCGTGCGCTTGGCTATCCACACGCGTGGAGTAAATGCCATCCGCTAGAGTAACGACGTCGCCTGCCTTAGCTTTCCCAAGCGCGCCCGAGAGGCTGTACATCTTCACCTTTGTGCTGAACCCTGAATCTGTTTGCCGTTGTCCGGTGTCCGTGACATGGTAAATTTTTGCGGCTACGAAGTGGTTGGCCTGGAAGATCACGAGCAGTATCGATGGCAGCACCTGCTGCAAGAAGAATATCCGCAACATGCTGGCTTGACCTCACCGACCCGTGCGCCCCCCTCTACCCCCTCCCTCGATCTCTGCGGTACCGATGCGTTGGAGAAAATGCAGCCGGTCGGGTACATGTGCCGCCCCAGAGGTATCGGTCGTGGTGCGACAGCCAGAATGATTATTTCGTGACAAAAGAAAACTTTTCGAGAGGTTTGCGTGTTGGTGAACCTAGTGGTCGGTGTTGTTGCGAGTGGCGTCGCAGTCAGCGGATCGGTAGGATAGCAGCACGCTATCGATCGTGTCGTAGCGGAGTTTCACGCGGAAACGTAGCGAAGGTTGTGGGTGTCGCCTTGAAATATGTAACGGGGAGGGCAGAACAAGGAATGACGGGCGTCGATGTTTCAATTTTTTCAAGTTCAAATATAATCGAAGTTTTTGATCCGTCCGGCTATGTGGATGGAAGGGCCACAGAAGTTACTACTCCAATAATGCTGTCTGTCTTTTATCACAAGCTTCGACGCTCGTAATTTCTGTCGACTCGGAGGTGACGAATAATTTCGCTGCAGGATACAGGAAACATGTATGCATATGTCTTCGTTCTGTCCCCTTTAAATTAATTGCTGCATGTGTGAGCGTTGGAGGCACCATCTTTGGAGGCCCATCTTCCCGAACGAACAAGCAGAACCGTTCAAATGCTTTCTCGAAATTTTTGATACAGGTAGACTAAATATCTGGACGTGCTTGCCAATAAAGCACGTTTAGGTGCAGAAACACATGCACAATGTGGAATTTCAAACTTGAAAACATGCACAACAATGAGACGTGGCCGGCAAACGAATTACTACAGCAGTTTGTTGTATGTGTTCTCCTCCGGTACCAGGTAACCACTCAAATGAATTGTTGGGGTATGCAAATTCAGATAAATACACGTAGTACTTGCAATGTGCTCGCGAACACCCATTATTTTCTCTGCTCTGTGTGGTTGCGCTGTGTCTTTCGCGGAGTATAGTCTAAAGACTAAAGACCCTACCGATCAAAAATCTTCGCGCAGCAACTAATAACAGTTGCCCACTCATAGGAGGAGTAGTAGTACGGTAGTAGTATAGTAGTAGAGTAGGTATAGTATTAGACGCGACTCCCGAATGAAAAACAGAAATGGACGAATCCTATGCGTGTGAATATAGAGTTGTCATGGCAATATCGATTCTCTCGTGTTTATGTATCGTACGTTTTGGCACGTTTTCGTTATGCTCGTGGCTGCATAGAAAACAAACAGAGCCCGCCTCGCATACCATCGACGAGTTAATTTGATGTCTGACTTCCTTTGCGCTGCATGTGCCTTTAAAGTTTGGAATACCGATCCCGCACGAAAAATGCTTTCAACAGTCCTCATTACACAAGACGCACCTCATTACACGATGAAACTGGCAAAAAAAAAACACAGGCCAACACAGGTCATCAATAGAAGATGTTTTCCTCACTCCTTTTAAAGTCGAACGAAAACATGAGTTAACACGAGGGCGCACAATAAAAATTATTTCGACACATACATACCAATATATTTTCTTTGCCCTTCAAGAGGGGGAAGGGGGGTACGAATACTCCACCCCCCCCCCCCCCCATTACGCCACGTAATTTCCTATCTATGCAAAGAACCCCTATAAATAAATCGTAAATAATAAAGGGGCAGCGACTTTGCAGCGACAGGTGTTAGACTATATAGCAGACACGGAGCCCCCTGGTCGCGCAGCAGCAGCCTGCGTACCAGCTACGCACAGCGCAGAGCAGCGGAGAAAAAGGGAGAGAGCAAGAGAGAGTGGTCACAATGAGCACAGCGTCCACGGTGAAGGGACCCCTGCTACGACCGTCCTTCGACAAGACAGGTTGGCTACAAAGCGTCTGCGGAAAGCCAGCCGATGGCGAGGACTTCATGTGCTGCTGCGGGGCCAACTTCGGTGACGGTTCAGGACTGGACGAGGACCAGGCCATTGAGCATGATGAGTGTTCGGCACAGCACAGAGAGTGAGTGGAGATGCATGAGGGCTGTAGTGTGATATTGGAGGGTATCGTGTACCTCGCAGGAGCAGCATCGGCAAGCACTGGAGAGACAAAACTCTGGTTTATCATATGTAACAGTGCTCACCATCGAGCAGTGTGTGTCATGCTGCCTCCTCTCCAAAAACTGACAACATCAGCAGCAGCAAAAGCCTAGCCTTGGCAGCAGCAGCAGCAGCAGCAAAGCAGCAATACCAGAAACCGTAGCCGCATGATCAAAATCGCAAAAAAAAAACGCGCACGAAATGCGAACCAACTAGGTTACTCTGCGTCCCTGTTGGTCCCTGCACACCTTTCGCGTGTGAGCAGAGTACTTTCGCCTATCGGAAATATCGCGCGAAGACCAGCAGCGGCAACTGGGTGTGCAAGAAGTACAAGCGCGATTTCGGACGCAATATAGAGCAACTGAGCCGGACCCACGTGGAGACTCACGAACAGTCTCTCCAACACAAGTGAGGACTTGCGAGGACAGCAGTTGTTGCATTCGCTATCAATAGCACGAGCAGTTTCGATAAAAAATTGAAAACGTCAGTTGTGAGTACGACCGATTGGATGGTTGAAACTCAACTTTGCAAGCTGCGTGGTACATTAAATCTATGTTTTATTTGTGATACGGTGTTTGTGAAAAACACCGGGTTGTTGACACACTGCTTCACAGTTTTTACGGGAGGTCGTTTGCGCGTTGTTCAGCAGTTTGGGAACTGCCACGCTGGACGTATTTTAGCGGCGCAGTGTATGAGGCTGCAGGCCTTGTCGATGTGTGTATGTGAAAAGCAGGAGCAAATTCGTATTTTCGTTCCACGGCTCATCAATTGCTATTGCTCATGTCGTAAGTTGCATGTCGACCAACGTGTGTCGACAGGGGTGCTGGTGCCGCAGCGGCGGTTGGGAGCGGGCGCTCATTGCTGGATTTTTTCAAACCGAAGCGCGCCACGGACGGCGATAAGGAGTCGCCGGTGTTGATGGACAGTAGTAGCGGCGGGGGCGCAAGCGGGGACGCTGACGTGGTGGCGACAAGAGTTGTGAACAGGGGTGAGGGTGGTGCGGGCGGGCAGTGACGCCGACGTGGTTGTGACGGGAGTTGTGAGCAAGGATGAGGGTGGTGCGGGCGCGGGCAGTTTCGCTGACGTGGTTGCGACGGGAGTTGTGAACGCTCTTCCAGTAGTTCTCTTCCCCCTGACCTTTCGGGCAAGTTTGGACTGATGATATGATGTATCCAAGCAGAACTAAACTATTTTGTTGTCTAATTTGTGTTTTTCGCGCTTGTTTCGCGCACTACTGTATCGACGGTGGTCGCAGAAGTAAGTTGGCAAAGGCAAGCCGACCCGTTCGCAAGTCCTGAGACGATGCCCTCCACTCACTGGTTGTACGACACACAGGACATACATGATGAACAGGTGGATTCTTTCCTAAACCGTCACATTTATCTCCTTAAAGGATGTATATTTTCTACGCACAGATTGAGCAGCCCCGCCCGTCCCGCCCCCCGCCGCATGATGAATATGTGCGTTCTTTCCAAAACAGTCAGATTTTTCCCCTTGAAGGATTTATAGTTTCCACGCAAAAATTGAGCTGCCTCACACGCCCCCGCCCCCTACCCCCACCCATCCCCGCTCCCTTTTGATCACAACCATGCCCCAACGTACTTATAACTCTGCCTTTCTCCCACCGGTTATTTGACTTACAGGATTCACTTGATAAACTGACACATTTGCTTCCACAGCTGTCAGATTTTGTCCTCTTCAGAATCGGGTTTATAGTTTCCGCGCACAGACTGACTAACATCTGAGGACCAACGACCGAATGGGTAGGGTGGGCCGTAACTGGAGCAAGTCCGGCGGAAGGCCATCTCCCACGACCAGGGGCTTTGTTAGTGGGTGGGCTTACGCAAGTCCCACACTACCCGGAAAGATGACATCCCGGGTGGCTATCTCCACCGAAGCTGACCCTCAGGAGACAGGATGGGTCGACATACACACGCATCCGTATACAACGGCAGCTTGCGCTGCCGAGGTTGTAACGAGGGCCACTGATAGGGACAGCTTACGCTATACCTAAAATGGGATCCGAAGGGTGCGCCAGCTAGCGTTGGGCTGCGAAAGCAACTAAGTTAAATCGACACACGACGCGTATGAAAATACGTGGAAGTGTTTCGAGCTAAAGCTATATTTTTCCATATCCGCCGGAGGATGAAAAAAAAAAAAAAACTGACGTCACCCTGTTCACCCTGATAGCCACACCGTAGTTGCAAGGGGAGTCGCCGATCTAGATTTTTAATGAGGACACACAAGCCGGAATACGCGCGATCTGAGTAGTATCACACACAGCTTGCGAAAATGAGTTCGACAAAATATTTGATGTCAAAGCTGGAGTGTATTTTTATTTTTAATATGTTGTTTGCAATCCGGACAAAACGCGCAGCGCAAGTATACCGTAAGTAAATGGGAACATGACGAAGAAATATAATAATATGATAACGGTAAGATGGGGAGACCATGCTAAAATGGCCTCTACTTCTTGCTGCAAAATATGTATCATGTAGTAGTACGAGCATAAACGGGCAGCTGGTAAACAAACTAGACACACAGCAAAATACGGCCTATGTGAAGCTCCCCCACAGCTGACCCATCATATTATAAATAATGAACTGACCCATTAATAGACTACATATATTATAAAAAATGAAAATACACTCCAGCTGTGAGATCGAAGATTTCGTCGAAACTCATCTTTGCAAGCTGTGTGTGATACTCCGATCGCGCGCATTACGAGTTGTGTGTCCTCATTAAGGATATAGGTCGGCGACTCCCCTTACAACTACAGTGTAGCTATCAAGGTCAACAGGATGATTTTAGTCAGTCTGTGCGCGGAAACTATAAAACCCGTTTCTGAGGGGGACAAAATCTGACAGCTGTGAAGGGAAATGTATCCTTTTATCAAGTGAATCTTGTAAGTCGAATAACCGGTGAGGGGGGTGGGGCGGAGTTTTGAAGGACGTGGGGGCTTGGTTTTGATCAAAAGCGAGCGGGTTTGGAGGGGGGACGGGGGGGGGGAAGGGGGCAATTTGTGCATGTAAGCAATGAATCCTTTCGAGGGGATAAATCTGACGGTTTTGGCACCAGTATATTATTGGGGGCGGGGGGGGGGGGGTTGGGGCGGGGGGGGGGGGGGGGGGAGGGGCGGGGGGGGCAGCTCAATATGTGCCTGGAAACTATACATTATTTTGAGGGGATAAATGTGACGGTTTTGGAAATAATACATCAGTTTATCATGTATATCCTGGGGTAAGCCGTACAATCAGTGAGTAAAGAGAGGGTGGAGTGTTCGAGGGGGTGGGGTTGGGATGGGTTGGGGGGGAGGTGGGGGATGTGGGGGCGGGGGGGGGGCGGGGGGGAGAAAGGGCTTTAGGTGAGGGGTTTGTTATACGTGTGGTGCTAGGTCTAGGCGATGGTGCGGGTGATGGGGAAGAAGGGGGCGTTCGAGGCGGGGGGGGGGGGGGGGGGACACAGCGGCATGGATGGCTCTCGAAAGATAATGAGGTGATATCCTGTGCGTGAAGTGTTTATTAATGTGGCGGACTTCGATATTTGGTGGGGCGTTTGAGTAAGGGAGAGCAAGAGGGGGGGGGGGGGGGGGGGGGGGGGGGGGTTTAGGAGGTTTAGGTCACAAATAATATTCAAATACACTTCGGCTGTGAGATCAAAGATATGTAGCAGCTTGTTATACGCGTGGTGCTAAGTCTAGGCGATCGTGCAGGTGGTCGGAAAAGAGGGGGCGTTGGAGGGGGGGGAGGTCGGGGGGGGGGGCGGGGGGAGGAAGGGCTTTAGGTGAGGGGTTTGTTATACGAGTGTAGACTACATATATATATATATTATAAAACTTGAAATACACCCCAGCTGTGAGATCGAACATATTTTCGAAACTCATCTTTGTAAGCTGTGAAATTAAAGGTGGGGGACAAAGAGTGCCCCCTGCAGGTCTGCCAATTGAGCAGGTCCTCGGAGAGTATTCACTTTCGTTCCTTCGTAGAGATGTAGCTTTATTCCTTTCCACCAGAGCCCGGGATAGATTCTGAGATCGGAGGCGCGTGCCTCCGACCTAATTCCTAACTTCCCCGAATATAAACCGCCAGCCTTATCATACGAATACCATCCAAATGATCTTAAATTCGGGTACCTACAGGACTTTCGAGGCCGTATCTTAACACTAGCCCACCCTGATGAGTCGCATATGCAGAAATATGGGAGATTCGGGGAAACTCCGGTTCTACGATCTAGACCATGAGTCGAAGATGCGGCTCCTCAAACCCCACTCCCACACCTCTAACCGTCTGGCTATGGAGCCAGGAACATGAGAAGAAAAGCAGTAGAAAGAAAAGCAGACCCTACAGCAAGGCAATAGTCACCCATCAAGAACCTGCCGTATGCCGCAGGTGTGGCGGGGGGGCAGAAAAGGCTCTAGAACCTGCCGCATGCCGCCGGTGTGGCGGGGGGGGCAGGAAAAGCTCTACGGTAAACCAACTACAGAAAAAGTACTATGGCGAGGCGAGCCCTCGTCAATATGGAGGGGAACACAGGTGTTAACACAAGGGAGAAGGCATGCGAAAAACCTCCCGCGGGCCATCGGCAAGGCGGGGGGTTAGACGAGGAAACCACGAATACCCGGGATGGAAGTTGTCAACACTTACAGCCCCGCAGGGGAGGAAGTGTTTAGACGGAAAAAAAACAAAGCAGAACAAATACAACACACAAAACATAAAAGAAGACACACAGACCCGTACACTGGTCGCCCCCCGGCTCTGGGCTGAGGAGGGCGTCGGCAGGGCGAATTTGAACTATGACAAAAAGGCGACAACCCTGCGCCTCAGATAGCGGCGTTTTACCCGAACCCTGACCCGGCACTGAGCAGGGGGTTCGGCAGGACAGAAAAAAAAAAAAAATGGAAAGAACCGCCCCAAAACTCGATGAAGACCCTCAGGACACTACGAACGACCCAAGGACAAAGACGCAAAACTCATAACTCAAAACAAAATGAAGAACTATCGAGAAGCGGTGGTGGCTTGGAAGTCAACTGGCCACGGCCGCGCCTCGAGATTCGTCTACGTTACGTTGGATTCCCCGAGGAAACGCACTGGCGATGTGAACTTGCAAGCACCAAGAGCCTCGTACGGTTCCCGTTGAAATCGTGTAGCGCGCCAGGGGAAGAGAGAGTTTAATCGGTCCCGGGTCGTCCAGAAAGCGGACCAGGTATACCTTGACCTCGGTAGTGCTCGCGCTGATTTTTCCTAGCCACCATAAACCATCGTCTCCCTTGTACCAAAAGTGGGCTCCCTTAGGAAGTACTGTGTCGTGGTAGTGACGGAGCCAATCGGTGCGGGGAACACAGGCGTAGCCCGGCGCTAGGAAACGTTCCCCGTTGTTGCGGGAGAGCTCACGCTGTGCCGCCCCGATCCGCATTCCGCGGTATAGGCGGTTGGTTTGGCGGTGCTGGTCCGGGGTTCCGGCCCAATAACGCAAGATGTGGGAGCGGGAGAGGTGAAGGTCCATTTCTCGCTCCCAGGACGGTTCGGGGAGTCCCGCCCAATGCCTCTTGTATAGCACCGCGATGACGCCACCTCGCCCCCGTACCGACTGATGACCAGTGATCTGCTCCACCTCCAGCCGTTGGAGGGGAGTCGAAACGTCGTCTTGAGTGACGTGGTACGGCGGGGATTTCTTGGAAAATTTGTTGAGCACATACTGTGTCAGCCCCGCCGGTAGGTATTTGGGCATATTCCCGCTGTCGTGGGGGTTGGCACAGGGTTTGCAGCGCTCGATGGCCACACGCCGACGAGCGTCCGAACCAGGCAGGTCGGAAGGGAGATTCAAATAAAGGAGTTTGCTCCCGAGCGGCGAGCCGTCCGGGGTCTCGGCGGCGGAGCAGGGACCGACGGCCAGGACCTTGTATGGGCCCGTCCAGTTAAGCGCGAGTTTGGCCTTTAGTACCTTGGCGTCGGTATTCGCTTTCACACCCTGGCGGATGGTAGAGGCAGAATTGTATACCCATGCCCAACCACCCACAGTGAAGTTAGGTGCTGGACGCAGCGCGTCGGCGAGGGCGGAGTTTCTGCGGTTAACACGGGAAACGGTGAGGGCGTGGTGTGCGCGGACAATGTCGTTCGCGCGCTTTTGCCGGTCGGTGGCCAAATCGCAATAAGCCAGGTGGTCACGGGCCAGACTCTGGTGTCCCACGACACCTTTGCGGTCGAAAATCGTCAGGGGGAGCCGTGGGAGTCTGCCCATGTGGACCTCGTTGGGCGCCAAACCCGTCGCCGCGCTGACAGAGTTGTTGTAAGCGAATTCGACGTGGGACAGATGCAAGTCCCAGTCCTCTTGTCGCTCGTTGACGACCATAGCCAGCATTTGTGCCATAGTGTGATTTACCCGCTCAACGCCCCCATTACAGTTGGGATGGTAGGAGCTTGTAGCAAGCTTGTGTACACCTAACAGCTGATATACAGCTTGTAAAAGCTTGGAGCAGAACTGCAGTCCGTTGTCCGAGAGTATGGTGCGCGGGCACCCCCACAAGGGGATGTATTGGTTCACCAGGATATTGGCTGTACCTTCCGCGGTGAACTCAGCGGCAGTGACGGGGAACATGTCGGCCCGGCGACTGAAGCGATCGGTGAACAGCAGGATGTAGGAGTTGCCTCGTGGTGTGACCGGAAGGGGGCCGAAGTAGTCAACACCGACGGCGATACCTGGACCTTCCGGCAGAGGCATTGTGATGATGGGCAATCGGACAGTCAGCCGTGGGGTTTTCCGCGCTTGGCACTTCAAGCAGGGGCAAAGCCACCACCGGGTGCACACACTCATGCCAATCCACCAATAAAAACGCTCCAGCATGCGCAACGTACGCGTGGTGCCAAGGTGGAAGGAGGCCGTCGAGTGGCAAGCTTGCATGATCCAAGGGCGCATGAGCAGGGGAGCGTAGATGCGAACTGGCTCGTCGTTGAGCAAGCAAGCAGCTCGCCCCACAGAGTTCGGTTTGTCAGAGCTTGTTGGCGGGAGTGTCGGTTTACGGACGAGTAGGACAATGTCGTCGTCGGTTGTATGTAGTCGACCCTTCCCTGCCAGCTCCTGGATGTCTGAGAGGGAGGGACGCTTGTGCGAGAGGTAGCACGCCAAAAAGTCGGGCGGCAGGACCGATGGCCGGCCGATAGAAACGTAACGAATCATGGCGTGGCACGTCGGCTCAGCGTGCTGCTCTCGCTTCCAATCGCCATGTGAGTAACGTGCGACGGAATCAGCGAAACGCCATTCAGCAGCGTTGTGAAGGGCGTCCGCCCTTGTATATGCGGTCGGCGTGCCACCAGGAGAAGGCGTGAGCCGTAAGAGAGGAGTTCCCATATTGGCTCTGCGTGGTCGCGGTCGGACGGTAGTGGCACCGTGCGGACCGGCGACTCGGCAAGAGCAGGGGTCGCGGCGGCGACGAGGTCGGCTGCGGCCGTGGAACTCGCGACAGGGTTGTACTTCGTCCGCAAGATGGCCGAGGGGCACCGTCGGGCCCGAATCCATAATCTACAGCGGGGGTGCATTACCCGTTGTTATCGCTGTTCGTCGGCGCGTCGTCGAAGACGAAGGGGTTGGAGTGCCAAGCGTGGCGGAGATGGACACAGTCGAACCGGTGGTCGCGGCGGGGGCCGTCTCCTGTAAAGAACTCCGGGATAGATAAGTCGGCTGTGCGATGGGCGTCGCTTCAGCCAGGGCTTCTGCGGAGCCCGTGCCGCCCTCGATGGGTATGGCAAAAACCGAAGCGAAAACAGTGTCGGCGGCAGGTGAAATCGACCCGCGGCCGGTACAGCCTTCGGTAGTGGCGACGGAGGCAGAAACACGAGCGACGAATCTCCCCGGGGAAACAGAAAGGCCGTCAATCCTTATACATGGCTCGTGTGTGCGAAAATCGTGAAACGCGGTAGAGGTGAGAGGGAGCCCACCCAAGGCAGCATGTTCAGTGCGGGGCACGAGCCCACCCAAGACAGTGCTTTCGGCGAGGGGTTCGAGTCCACCCAAAGCAGTGCTTTCGGTGTGGGACACGAGCCCACCCAAGACAGTGCTTTTGGCGAGGGGCGCGAGTCCACCCGAACCGACCCCTGGGATCGGCGAGGGGGGAGCGCGCAGCCCGCGGGTCCGTAGGAGGTAGATACCGCTATCTCCAACGGGGTTGGGGCTTGTCAACCCCACGAGGTTGAATTTTTTTCAAGCCACTGCGGTCGTACTCCATAGCAGGCTCTGGAAAACGGACCGGAAAAATCGGCGATGCCCTTGTCGCTGCCTTTACGGTACTCGAGTGTGCAATCGAACGCGGTGACGAACTCAAGCTACCGCTGGACTCGTGCATTGAGGGTCCCCACTTTGCCAATGCTCCCCTATGTATTGTGGCCGGAGGATATGTGGAACTTTGTTCCCCTCAGTATCCTCGGAGGCGTTTGGGAACCCAAGCAATGCTGCCGGTCCCCAAATCTAGAGGAGTCCAGTGCCTCTCCGAGCGTTGCTCGACTGATATACGCGATTTTCATAGTAAACGAAACGTCGTCCAGCGTCACAGTACCCTCGACAAAACAGGGGCAGTGTTCTGACATCGCAAGGTCAGGGCCGACGCTAGAGGCTATCTCCACAACTTCACGGCTTTTCATTGGCCAACGAGCCCGAGAAATAGGTCGGAAACGCCGAAGGGGAAGCTTTGCGAGCGCTGGCCGCTGTGAACGGTCCGGTTGCGGCGCGGACGAGATTGCTCGGTTCGTGCACTCGCAGTGCAGGTGCGGAACCGACTAGGGGAGGCCGGGTGCGCCGACCCGGTCTCATTGTCGCAAATAGCTGCGCGAACGGCAGAAAGTGCCTCACCGAGCAAGTTTTTCCTCTCCCCTGGCATGGGTTGTTGGCCCTGGGACCATCCGCCCGGAGACCCATGCCCCACACTGGGTTCAGAGGGCTGGATACAGCCAGAAGCTTGTTGTCAGAGCTCAAAAGGTGATTTTTTTTATTGCTGGATTCTGCGTGAATTTGGCGTAGGTGCCAGGTGACACGGCGTTTTGCTTCTCCCTGTCCCCAACAGCGGAGTCAAAGTTGCGCACGCCTCGACCGATGCGTTTGCGTGTGCTTGGACGAGGCGACGACATAATGAGCCCCACTGCTCGATGGTCTTGCAAAAACTTGGTCTTTTCGGCCATCATGTACTGCTCCGCGCAAGAATATGGTACGTCGTCCACGGCAAACGACGAAGGAGACCACGGTGGGAAATAGGATGGGGGCTGCCAGAATAACACCACTTTGGCTGTGGAGTATTCGAGAGAAGGGTCAAAATCCGTGTTGAAATTTGGGCCTGCAATGTCCCCGTCCAGGAACATCAGGCCTCGGGAGCACGACGCGAATACGAACCCGTGGTATTTCGCCTCGGGTCGTTTTTCGCTCGTTGGCGGAAAAGCGCGAGAATACGCTCTAACTGCGCCCGAAAAATGGCAAAAACCGACGGTGCCAACCCGTCGGTAGCCTCGTTGGACATTTGTGGGTCTGCATCTGTCCTCGGCTCTTTGGGCCTGTAGTGTCCCCTTGCGGGAGCACCAGGCCTCGGGAGCAAGATGCGAGTCCGAACCTTGGGTTTCTCGCCTCGGGTCCTCTTCACTCGCTGGCGGAAATTCGTAAGAAGCCGCTCTCGCTGCACCCGAAAAAGAGTCCAACACCGACGGTGCCAACCCGTCGGTAGCCTCGTTGGGCATTTGGGTCTGCAATGTCCCCCTCTGGGAACACCAGTCCTCGGCTCTTTGGGCCTGTAGTGTCTCCCTCAGGAACACCAGGCCTCGGGAGCACGACGCGAGTCCGAACCCACGGTTTCTCGCGCCGTGGCCTCTTCGCTCTTTGGCGTATAATCGCAAGAAAACTGCTCTAACTGCACCCGAAGGGGCAGGGGTTCTGAGCTGTTTCTTCTTGACGAGAGGCGCGATTCTTCCGTAAAACTACGGGAATAGCGTCCAGCTGATCAGGCTGGAGGCCGTGGAGTCACCACTGGCCCGTCGCGCAGTGTCGGATCTTCTTCCTGTGCCACTGCGGCAGACGTAGCCTGAAACACGTGGGTTAGCGTGTTAAAAGACGAAGCAGGGTCCGTAAACCCTGTGGGCGTCTTCTGGAGCGGGGCTCAGGCAAGGCGATATTATTTTTACCCGAGGAGGCTCTCTTTTGTTATGTCTCTTGGAGAAGGGAGACGAGGTAGCTAATCTTGTCGACTCCTCCTTGATGGAAAAAAGGACAGAGCGTCCGCTGTTATCGCGAGCAAACACCGGATCGAGCCTCGCAAAAGATCTCGGTGTTGTAGTGTTGGCCTTCCCACACCTCAAATCGACCGCCACCTCGTGGTCAGAAAAAGTGTTTCGAGGGTCGACCGTCCCACACCTCAAACCGACCGCCACCGCCTGGTCAGGGAGAGGGGGGGATGCACACATACGCGTAAAAAGGCGACGCGCCGTCGCTGCAGCTATATTGTTGCGCGGCGCGTACCTAGAGGGGGAGCGCGCAAAGCGCAGGCTCCCGTGCCATGGTTGATGGGGGCGGCGTTTGGAGCGCGTACCCCCATTGCTGAGTTTATGCCGCGGCTGAGGGAAACGGCACTGGAAGCGCGGTACCCGTTGCCGAACTTAGACCATGACCGAGGGGAACGTCGCTGAAAGCGCGCGTTCTCGCCGTCGAAAAAGAAAGAAAGAAAAGAAAAAAAATTACCTGGCTGGAGGAAACCACGCTTGAAGCGCTAGTTTCCGCCGCCGGTAGTACGCCGTGAGAATCGTCCGCAGACGGCGTAGGAGCCCGTGGGCTCTTGACAGAGGCAATCTGTGCTGCATTACTGGACAGGCTAGCAACAGAACACGAGCATCTTCTGAAACCAAAATAGGTACCCCCCGACAATGTTGTCGACGGTGCCGTAACGCCGTCGAGCTGTCGATTGCCGTTACGGAATGTGCCAGGTTGGCGCGCACATATATTTTCGCCCGGGTTGTGGGCGGCTCCAAAGCGCATTCGAGAAGCGGGAGCGGGGGCAGAAGAGGCGGGCGAGCGCAGGATATCATGGTGATCCGACGTGTATGTGGTATCGTTGTAACAGTTTACCTGGCCCTGATCCTGAAAGATGGCGACGATTTTTCTTGTGGTTGTTTGGGCGAGAGGATTTGTCGTCTCGGCGGTAGCAGACCATGCGTGTTTGTCAACGTCGGTGTGCGTCATCGTCGCCAAGTTGGCCTAGTTCAGGGTTCAAGCAGCCACTCTCAGTAATATAAGGATGCCTACAATGCTTGAAGGAATGGTTGTCTTCGTGGCAGTTGAGGCAAAGCCCCCGGTTTTCTCGGAGGGCATCGGCGCGAGGTGAAAGGAGTCCGCTCCAAA
Source organism: Undaria pinnatifida (assembly GCA_012845835.1). NCBI lineage: Eukaryota > Phaeophyceae > Laminariales > Alariaceae > Undaria > Undaria pinnatifida. The sequence continues at coordinate 10,816,016 of JABAKD010000023.1, read as the reverse complement.
GGGGAGGGTCGTCTGTCTTAAACGAGGCCTTAACGGCGAAACCTTCTGCATAATGATGCTCTTCTAGTGGCCAGCAATTCGATGTGTGGTCTAGCCAAGGGTCAGATGAATCATTGATGGGCATGACAGTTGAATGATGGCGCGATCCCGTCTGCCACGAAAGCGACTGGGACGGCACTCGGCCCTGGCCGCGCCCATGATCGGCGGGCCGGGGCCCCGACAGGGCGCATGACCGCGCTCCCGTCGAAGAAACAGGGAGAGAAAAAAATATTTCGCCGTTGACGGCAGGTGTCTTTTTAGTCACTAAAAGCCCGCCACATAGCATCCAACGAGGCGCATGGCCGCGGGTTTGTTGCCTTCGAACCAGGGTACAACCCAGGCAGGAGAGCCGGAAATTGCTCATTCGCCGCCACCCGAACCACCTCCAACACCACATCCGTCCCCGGAGACAAAACACGCTCACTCCGCGTAGCGGTCGGCATAAGTACGCGAGACTCCACTGAAATCAGAAAAAGGCATGCCGTTACACATTCCAAAAGTTTGCAACTTAGTGTAGCCCTCCTCCGTGTCAACCCCGTCGAAGTGCGTGATCAGCAGACGCAACAGGAGGGTGAAAGCCTCAGGCAGATGCTCCTCCTGCCATGGTTCTTGACACTTTTTGCCTGCTACCGCGACCACCTCGCTGTGGTCCGTGCTCGAGCACGAAGACGAGCGGGAGGAGGTTGATGAGACGTCCCACGCTGAACGTCCTCTCGCGCCATTCCTCTGCCAGAGCTGCGGCCAACTGCCCCGGTTGTTGGACGGAAGTTGCCCCCTCGGCGGCGCCCTCAGGCACACCAGCACCCGATGCGCTGTCACCCCCGCGGCGGCGGTGGTGGTCGCCACCCCCACCATTTTTGCCACCACCCCCACGGTTGCGGTCCCCGCGGTCGCGACTGTCGCGACATTTTCCCCGGTTTTGTTCTGCCAACTCTTCCTCCGGGGTCTGGCCAAAAGACAGGGTCGGGGTCCTCGTCGTGGGCTATAAGCAGGGCCTTGACGAGGGCAAGGGTCGGGGCGGCTCTCGTCTGTCTAGCATAGGGCGTACAATCCAAGCGAGCCCAGGCCGCTTCCATTAAGGACGTCCGCTTGCCGCGACGCCGGCCTCTCTGACGGGAGGAGGGCGCAGGCCGTTTCCACCACCGCGGGTCGCCAACGCTGAGGAGAAGTCTACCCGCGGTGCAGACGCCATGCACGCGACGATGCCCTTGAAGAAGGCGTCGTTCCCGGGTCGTGGTCGCTGGGATGCGACACCCTGCGGGCGCGACGAAGGCAAGGGGGCCGCGTTAGCTCCCGCCGCAGCCGACGCAACTGATTGAGCGAGGGCTTGTTGCGCCTTCTTCGCAACCAGGGACGACTCCCGCGCAGCGGTCTTCGCCTGCTCGATATCTTCGTCAAACCGACGTCGGCGTGCTATCATCTGGTTGGCGTCGTCGAGCGCCCGCTGGGCCCGCGCCGCCGCGTATGCCAAGTCCAAGGGGGCGGCATGGGCGCCCCGGTCCCGAGAGCTCTGGGGGTGGCGCTCTGTCGAGCGCGGAGAGCCCAGGTGGCGGCGGCGGTACCCTGTCGAGCGCGGGGGGGGCAGCTGGTGGCGCTCCCCCGGGGCTGGCGAGAGCTGGCGTCGAGACGCCCCCGAGTCCGGTGGGGGTTGGTCCGTCTTCTTCTCAGCGCGAACCAGCGAATCGACCCGCTTGGTTGGTGGGAACGGGTGGAGGTATGGTGCTCCGTCTTCTGTCTCGTCACCGGAACCCGCCTCCGGTGGTTCCCCCTGTTTCGAGTCGCGGAATCTCGAGCGAGCTCTCCCTGTCTCGTGGGCATCCAGGTTGGGGTTCGTGGAAGACCTTAGCCTGCCCCGAGTAGCCCCCATCGTCACTGGTGGACATGGTGCCTAGGTGTAGTGAAGGGGGGGGGGGGATAGGAACGACGCGTGAAGAAGCTATGGAGACAGGTAAATTGCTGTGGTGTTCCTGCTCCAAGGAGCGGTATATCTGTGTTTCAGCAAACAGCAACAATATGGGCCTTGACTCCGTCCAGCCTTAGTGATGGTAGCAGCCACGTCAACTAGCCGTATAAGAGGAGTACAGCAGTAACAAGGTACCAATCATCATAACCGCAACATAAGAGCAGCGCCCAGTCTGACCGTAGGGTATATAGGTAACGCCCGCACGAACCGCAGTACAAGGAGCCAAAACTGGGCAGCACTGACCCTAACCGCAGTGCAGAGGGTGCAACACAGTAAGGGTACGTCTGCAGCCATCGCACTTAAACAGGCATCATTCAACCTCGGCGGGGGGGGGTAGCACAGGAAAGCGTCGCCCAAAACGCCCACGCTCATCGGACCAAAACAGGCAGCATTTACCCTAGGTGTGGTGTAGGGGTGGAAGCGCCGTGAAGGGTCGCCCAACACGCTGACACTCATCGCACCAAAACAGGCAGCATTTACCCTAGGTGTAGTGTAGGGGTGGAAGCACAGTGTAAGATCGCCCAACACGCTGACACTCATCGCACCAAAACGGGCAGCATTTAACCTAGGTGTAGTGTAGAGGTGGAAGCACAGTGTAAGATCGTAAGATCGCCCAACACGCTGACGCTCATCGCACCAAAACGGGCAGCATTTGCCCTAGGTGTAGTGTAAGGGGGGAGCACAGTGAAAAGTCCCCCAACACGCTCGACACTCGTCGCACCAAAACAGGCAGCATTTACCCTAGGTGTAGTGTAGGGGGGGAGCACAGTGTAAAGTCACCCAACACGCTGACACTCGTCGCACCAAAACGGGCAGCATTTACCCTTGGTGTAGTGTAGGGGGGGAGCACAGTGAAGGATCGCGCAGCCAACCGTATAAAAACGGGCAGCATCTGCCCCCACAGTAGTGTAGTGGGGGGTAGGACAGTATACGTTCGCGCACCAACCGTATAAAAAAAACGGGCAGTATAACCCCCCCAAACAAGGTAGTTGCCCCCGACCGCACTGAAGGGGGACGGTCGCGCCTACAGTAGTGCTGATTGCTGCAGTATCACTACTGTGTTCATAGGTAACGGCAATTTCAACCGCACCAAGATGGGTAGTGTAGTACCAACACCAGCTGTAGAAAAATGTGCACGCCCACAATCGAATAGAAAGGCTGTTTGCCCCCAAAGGTACCGCATCAAACGGGCTGTTCTCCACTGCACTAGTAAAACCTGTGAAGCGCAGTATCTCCGCGAACTGTGTAGTAAGCGCTCTGTAACGGGCAGTAGCTGTCCGAACATGTGCAGAGAAGAAGAAGAAAAAAAAAATCCAGCGTAGACCCTAGCAATATCGTGAAGGGCAGCACATGTACCGGCAGGAAGACGGCCTAACGCCCGGACATCTGAAAAAAAAATCCGTACCCACTCCCACCGATAAAGGGACTGTTACGTTGACAGCAGTGCGCAGTGCCGCACGGTCACAGTTGTGCATACCCATGAATCGGAGAATATAGTGCATCGCGCACACCAACAGTCTTGCCCAAAAAAGCCAGCACAGAGTTTCAGCGTTCACTAGGTTCAAGTTCTAGTCACGGGGGGGCCAGGACGAAAAAGAAAACTCTCGAATCGAACTTGCAAGGAGCACTCGCACAGCAGTGGGGGGTGTCAGAGCTGTGGTGCTGTAACTGTGGACGCTGGGGCAGTGAAGGGTCGATCTATGTGGTGGATGGGCAGGAGCAAAGTAGGCGGCTTGGCTGCAGTACAGTGACTTCTACAGCAGAGAATTCGGCGGTATATGGCAGGCATTGACAGCGAGCCCATTGTGCTGCACTGTAGTTGGTACCTCTGCAAAAATGATGGTGGTTGAAGCTCCGCGACGCACAGCAGTAGTGGAACGCTGTTGATCGAGAAAGATCGGAGAGGGGTCCGAGGTGCGTCAAATTTGTAGCTTGTACTAATTTCGGCAGAAAGGGAGCAGCTGCTTGTTCGACGCACAAGGCGGATCGTATGTACTGAAACCCATACGATAACGCGTGTACTGGAAAATTCGCCAAACGAAAAAGCCCAAACATTCCACGAGCACCGCCTGTTCCTTCCCAGGAAGATCACAAGGAAGGAGCCCCGACATGAGCTCCTAGAGCACGGTGCCCGTAGTCCAAGGGGTTCCCGCGAAGGGCGGTCTGGCTCCGACAGCAAGGATGTGCGATGGGCTCTCTCAGCAAGCGAAGTCCCCGTCGAAGGTCATTCGAAGAGTTGATTCCAGTATGCTTGTCCGTGGCATATCGTGCATATGCCTCCGAGCCCCAAAGCGCGAAAAAAAAGTACGAGTCGATGGCCGATCTTGGGGCTTGTGCTGGCAACTCGCGGAGATGTGCTGTGCAACATCCTGGCAGAGCGCGGAGCAAACAAGTCTGATGGGTGGGGCTCGGGCAGATCCACTGCGGAGTGGTCTATGACCAGCTGGCGGTGAACTGATGCGGCCAAAGGCCGGGACGAGGGGTGTGCTCCGAAGAGCAGTGTCGTGCGCCCGTACTCGGAAAGTGTCCTCTGTGTGGTGCGTGCCCAGCAACCAACAGGAGGGACCAAAATTCGAGACGAGGAGTGTGCTCCGCAGAGCAGTGTCGTCCGCACGTACTTGGAAGGTGTCGTCCGTGTGGTACGTGCGCGGCGACCAACAGGAGGGGCCCCTGCCATCTCACTGCTGTTGTGGTCGCCGTTGTAGGAGGAAGGGCGCTCCCTCCATTGAGAAGCCACCCGAGAAGGAACAGGGGTTGTGGGCTCGATGGAAAGCAAAAGCGAAATTGCTACGAAAAAAAAAATCGGAGAGATTGGAAGAACGCTGCCACAATAGCATATCAAGCTCGTCGACGCCACATTGTTAGATTAAAAGTGGGGGACACAGAGTGCCCCCTGCAGGTCTGCTAATTGAGCAGGTCCTCGGAGAGTACTCACTTTCGTTCCTTCGTAGAGATATAGCTTTATTCGTTTCGACCAGAGCCCGGGATAGCTTCTGAGATCGGAGGCGCGTGCCTCCGATCTAATTCCTAACTTCCCCGAATATAAACCGCCAACCTCATCATACGAAACCCATCCAAATGATCTTAAATTCGGATACCTACAGGTATTTCGAGGCCGTATCTTAACAAAGCTGTGTGTGATGCTCCGATCACGCGTATTACGGGTTGTGTGTCCTCATTAAGGATATAGGTCGGTGACTCCCCTTGCAACTACAGTGTAGCTATCAGGGTCAACAGGGTGATGTTAGGCAGTCTGTGCGCGGAACCTATAAAACCCGTTTCTGAGGGGGACAAAATCTGACAGCCGTGGAATGAATTCATCAGTTCATCATGTGAATACTGTAAGTCGAATAACCGGTGAGGGGAGGGAGGAGTTTTTACGGACGTGGGGGCCTGATTTCGATCAAAAGGGTGGCGGGAGGTTGGGGGGGGGGGGGGGAGGGGGGGGGGGGGGCAGGTCAATTTGTGCGTGGAAATTATAAAATTATAAATCTTTATTGTGGGGGAGGGGGGCAGGGGGGGAGGGCCTCAGGTCGCATAGCTGTAGGGGTTTGCTATACGCGTGGTGCGAGGTCTATGCGATGGTACGGGTGGTAGGGGAGGAGGGGGCGTTGGGGGCGGGGGTGGGTAGGAATTGCAGCAGCGGCATGGACGGTTCTAAAACGATAACGAGGCGATATCCAAGGCATGGAAGTGTTCATTATTCTGGCGGATTTCGATATTAGGTGGGGCGTTTAAGCAAGAGAAAGCGAGGAGGGAAAAAAAACAAAAGGCGGGGGGGGGGGGGGGGGGGGCAAGGGTTTTCAAGAGGTTTAAGTCACATATAATATTAAAATACACTCCACCAATGAGATCAAGGATTTGGTCGACACTGATCTTTGCAACATTGTGTGTGATCCTCCGATCGCGGGTATTAATATATATATATATATGTAGGGGCTTGCTATACGCGCGGTGCTGGGTCTAGGTGATCGTGCGGGGTGTGGGGAAGGAAGGGGCGTTGGAGGGGGGGGGGGGGTATGAATGAAATCTACGTCATGGATGGCTAGAAAGATATTGACGTGATACCAATTGCTTAGAAGTGTTTATTACTCTGGTCGATTTCGATTCTAAATGGGTCGTTTGAACGAATTGGGCGGGGAACAAAAGAGGGTGGGGGGGGCGGAGGGCGGAGTTGAGTTGGAGCTACGGCATGGATGGCTAGATGGATAATGAGATGATATCAGCTGGCTGGTAGTGTTTACTACTCAGGTTTATTGTGATTTCAGGTGGGGCGTTTGAACAAGAGGGATCGGGGGGGGGGGGGGGAGGGGGGAGGGGGGCGAGCCGTTCAATTGGTGCGCGGAAACTATAAACCTTTAAAGGGGACGAATCTGACGGTTGCAGCAAGAAGACACCCCTTTATATCACCCGCCTGGTAATGTTTAATTTGCTCAAAGTTTTGATGTTACATGTGGTGTGCAACCCAGTTAGGTGTAGTAAACAACGTGTTAAAAGCTTCATAATTGTTATTGTACATGGATCGAAAGATAGAATTTTTCAATCGATAGGTACAATCATGTAGATACCATTATTTCTGACATCGCTAATTCTAAAAAAGAGATACATATTGACCAAATACAACAGGCGAGGTGATGTGTGGTCATGCAATGTCACCGCCATTGAGAACGAAAGGGAGAAATGCGAATCGTTATTGTTTCGAAAGGAACGCTTAGTGTACACGCGCTCAATTACGTTACTTCGTTAGTCATACTTCGCTTGGCATAGATAGGTTGGAAGGCGATCATGCAGACGGTATGTACGGAATACCTTACGTAATCGTAAGTTAGTAGTGCGGTTTACCGCAATTTTAACATATCTGTCTGTACCTCCTTTTTTTCACATTATTATTGTCTCACATATGCGATTTTACGCCCATGATTTTGGCCGCGCCGATGTGGGGCTCTGAGGTGGCCAACTCTAAGACAGAGATACATCTTAAAAATACACCAAGCGAGGTGACGTGGGCATGCGATGTCACCACTATTGAACGCGAGGGTGACTTTACTTTGTTAGGCATGTGCTACTGCGTTTGGTAGAGGTTGTCAGGCGATCATGCAAACGGCCGGAGGCACGAAATACCCTGCGTAATAGGTTTGTAGTGTGGTCTACCGCAGTGTTAACAATCACTCGTTCGTCCGTGTGGCTCATACTAGGTAGAGAAAAAGGGGGCACCCCCGTCAAGGTAGATGTTGAACTACTGAGATGACCAAGATAAGAGCCCTCGAAAAGGGTCGGTGTGTATCGCTGCAGTAGCGCGCGTCAACCGTGCACCCAAATGATCTAAGGGCAACTTGTTGTTGCAGCTGGATAAATGACGCGGAGTACACCACACATCTCCGTACATCTCTTCAGGGAGCTCCACATGCCGAAAATCCCCCTAAAAGAGATGATTTCCAAGTTCCTCCAGATATGCCATTAATGATTTTCCGATAATTAAACTACCGTTACCGGGAAGGACGCACCATATATGGAGTGCCTGTGAATTTGGTTGGCACGTAGCGCCCTATTTACTCTTTCTGTACTCACAACGGATGATAGCAACCAGACGTAGTGTATCGACTACCGAGATGGTGCTGGTATTTTGGTTGGCACGCACCGGCGCCATATGACGCGTGTCAATACCAACGTATTGGTGTGTTATGGGTTGTCATGGCTTTGATTTTGCTGTCCAGCTCAATTCCTAGAAGGTTTTACCGTCAGCGGCTTGTGGGCAAGCCTTGGTACCAGGTGTCTTCCCATTTCTCCCCCGGTACTTGCTGTCAATTTCATCGCACGAAGGGCGCACTAACATTTTCGCTTGTCAGGTTTTATGTTCGACGATTTGCATCGGTTTTCGCCAATTCGCACCCTCACGCGTGTGACCTCTCAAATCGCACAGTGAACAGTTCCTTACGGGGATCGAATCTACGACAACGACCTCGGTTTCAACGTGGCATACTGTAGAACCACCGGAGATTATACAATTCACATAACATCCCTGGACTACCATACTTACTACCACGTCACACAAAAGTAAAAAACAAAGCACATATATGTAACATCCGCTGGCCTGCCACATACACAGGGAGTACGCAGGAACTTGCGTACCAAGCCCCGGTAGACCCAAGTAGCTCACTCCAAACTTTATCCGAAGCTACAGCAATTATAATCTGTTTAATGCATACTGATTTACACAGGTGTCTGGCTTTGTCCCCCTTAATGCGGGTGGTCCAGTTTCCGTTCGCAGCGCAAGGCTGGGCGTCTTAATCCTGTTGACCCTGGCAATAGCAGGGGGGTCGAACTTGAAAAATACTCTCCCTGGTATCCCGAGGAAATGAAACGGCTTGGATATTGACAGAGGTCCGCCGTATATCCGGCCGACCTGCTATCCCGCCGTTTCAGGGGGGGAGAGTGTTATAAGGCTTAGTTTGGGTAAGCTATTGGTTAACCAGTTGCAAGTGGTCAAACGGACTAATACCTCACTAAAGACCTTAACACTGACCTGTAGTACCCTTCACGAGGGCATACACACCCCGTAACACGAGGCATCGAAGTACCACACGCAGCTTGCACAGCTGAGTTTTGATCAGAAATCATTATTGGTCGAATACTGCACTTAAATAGGGTGGTTGTAGAGTAAATCGAGAGTGTATAACGCCTTCCAGGTCCGATAGGAACAATGCCTGCAATGTAATTGGAAACCTTTTTTTTTCCATCACTATATGAGTATGCCCACCACGAATTTCTGGGAAATTCTTGGCGGAAATTTCCGGCAACATTCTTGCATAACTGCTGTAACAGCAGAAATCAATGCGCCTTCTTCGTAGATCGGGATGCTGTGTCCTAAAACTGGGGGACAGACGGCATGCATCTTGTGTGGGCAATCCTCGAGATGCATTGGGCATTGGAGTAGTGTCACCGTGTGCGCACGCACGTGCGCGCCCCCTCACAGAATTTCACCCGTGCTGCTGTCCGGCAGCCTTTCACACGTGGTTGCCATCTGCCGCTAGGACGCGGCAGCGCACGATTGTCACGGAAAACGCGAGACACATTGGTACATGATGAGTAAAACAAGGGCGCGGGCGTGTGGCGACACACACAACCGAAGACAAGAGCACGGATATGTATGGCGACAAACGCGAAGACACAGCAGCAGCAGCAGCTGTAAGTAGTAGTGGTAGCCCACCACAGCACAGCCGAGAGAGGGCCCTCCCGGCCTAGCTATGGTGGCGCAGCCTCATCTACCTCGTGTCCGTGCCCTACAGGGCTGGGTGGTGATTGATGGAGAGCGTTTGGAGGGGGAGGTGATATCGTTGTGTGGGGCGGGTGGGGTGTGTGAGGCAATCAATGAAAACTGGCTTGCTGCTTGCAGGATTAAGGATCAACTTCAACCAAGGAGCCCCCCTCGCAGGATTTATAACCCCCTGTGTTGCGGTTTGGGATGGTTCGATGGTTCGGGTTTAATCACAGGTGAGGTTAATTTCTCATTTATCTAAATATGGCATCCCTGAAATATACCCCACTACGTCGCTTAGAGCCGTTCTTATCGGAGAGCTTTTTTTGTCCTAATTTCCTAATTTTCCTAATTTCCTAATTTTCCTAATTTTCCTAATTTTCCATATTTTGTCTTAGGGCCGTTCTTATCGGAGAGCTTTTTTTGTCCTAATTTTCCTAATTTTCCTAATTTTTCTAATTTTCCTATTTTTCCGTATATTGTCTTAAAATACGGAGGCGTTCTGTCATAATTTAAGAAATTATTCAGCCCTAAAAAATAAAAATAATGGGGTGGTTGTAGAGTAAATCGAGAGTGTATAACGCCTTCCAGGTCCGATAGGAACAATGCCTGCAATGTAATTGGAAACCTTTTTTTTTCCATCACTATATAAGTATGCCCACCACGAATTTCTGAGAAACTTCTTGGCGGAAATTTCTGGCAACATTCTTGTATAACTGCTGTGACAACAAAAATCAATGCGCCTTCTTCGTAGATCGGGATGCTGTGTCCTAAAACTGGGGGACAGACGGCATGCATCTTGTGTGGGCAATCCTCGAGATGCATTGGGCATTGGAGTAGTGTCACCGTGTGCGCACGCACGTGCGCGCCCCCTCACAGAACTTCACCCGTGCTGCTGTCCGGCAGCCTTTCACACGTGGTTGCCATCTGCCGCTAGGACGCGGCAGCGCACGATTGTCACGGAAAACGCGAGACACATTGGTACATGATGAGTAAAACAAGGGCGCGGGCGTGTGGCGACACACACGACCGAAGAAAAGAGCACGGATGTGTATGTCGACAAACGCGAAGACACAGCAGCAGCAGCTGTAGTAGTAGTAGTAGCCCACCACACAGCCGAGAGAGGGCCCTCCCGGCCTAGCTATGGTGGCGCAGCCGCATCTACCTCGTGTCCGTGCCCTACAGGGCTGGGTGGTGATTGATGGAGAGCGTTTGGAGGGGGAGGTGATATCGTTGTGTGGGGCGGGTGGGGTGTGTGAGGCAATCAATGAAAACTGGCTTGCTGCTTGCAGGATCAAGGATAAACTTCAACCAAGGAGCCCCCCTCGCAGGATTTATAACCCCCTGTGTTGCGGTTTGGGATCGTTCGGGTTTAAGGCTATATATAGAGTGGTTGTAGAGTAAATCGAAAGTGTATCACGCCTTCCAGGTCCGAAAAGAACGATGGCTGCGATGTAATTGGAAACCTTTTTTTTCTGTAACTTTAAAAGTATGCCCACCACGAATTTCTCAGAAAATTCTTGGCGGAAATTTCCGGCAACATTCTTGCATAACTGCTGTGACAGCAGTTATCAATGCGCCTTCTCCATAGATCGGGATGTTGTGTCCTAAAAACTGGGGGACAGACGGCATTCATCTTGTGCCGGCAATCCTCGAGATGCATTGGAGTAGTGTCACCGTGTGCACACGCACGTGCGCGCCCCCTCACGGAACTTCACCTGTGCTGCGGTCCGGCAGCCTTTCACACGTGGTTGCCATCTGCCGCTTGGACGCGGCAGCGCACGATTGTCACGGAAAACGCGAGACACAAACGTGATGATGAGTAAAACAAGGGCGGGCGTGTGGCGACACACACAACCGAAGACAAGAGCACGGATGTGTATGGCGACAAACGCGAAGACACAGCAGCAGCAGCAGCTGTAAGTAGTAGTAGTAGCCCACCACAGCACAGCCGAGAAAGGGCCCTCCCGGCCTAGCTATGGTGGCGCAGCCTCATCTACCTCATGTCCGTGCCCTACAACAGGGCTAGGTGGTGATTATGTAGAGCGTTTGGAGGGGGGGGTGATATCGTTGTGTGGGGCGGGTGGGGTGTGTGAGGCAATCAATGAAAACTGGCTTGCTGCTTGGATCAACTTCAACCCAGAAGCCCCCCTCGCAGGATTTATAACCCCCTGTGTTGCGGTTTGGGATCGTTCGGGTTTAATTGGAAAAGTTAACAATCACAAATTAGGAAATCCTGTCGTCGATTTCCTGATTTCGAAGGCAGTGCTCCGACAAGCGCCGTGGCTCAACGCTGGGACCATCGGGTAGCTTCAAACGTTGACCGGGGTGGTCCAACATTATGGCCGATGGAAGGAAGCGGCCTGGGCCTCCGGAGGACTCATCCTCGAGTCGGACGAAGCAGCGATTCAGCCTTCCCAATTATCCAGACACGAGGCGCAGAAACAGAAGGCTATCGCTGGTGTCCGTCGCGTTCGGCATGTTCCTGACGGCAGGAGCTACACTCTTATGCTCTCAAGACACGGGCGCCCATCTACGAGCCGCACCGTATGACATGGCCAGAGGTCAGAGAAGATCTACGTCGGCGCAAGGCTTTCCGCAGGACTGTTCGAATGTCCGAGGCGAGCTTCGTGAAGCCTCGTCCAGCTATCCAAAAGAACGAGCGCTTTGGAAGTGAGTATCATGTTATGTACCCTGGTACCTGGTATACGAGTACGTAGTTTGTCTTCGCATCTGAAGGCTGTACCCTCTGCAGCCCAGCTACGTTGTAAGGCTCAGCACTCGCTTGGAGCATCTCCCATCTACCATACCCTCTGTATATGATAGTTTGTATGCCCGGTACGTTGCACGGCAACTCGTGCTGCTGCAAGGCGGTATGTACTCATGAACTAAAAGCCACCTGTACATACGCAAGTAATAAAACATCAGCTGTGAGATAGATCTTCCACAAAATCCCGGCCATAGGACACATGGTACGACTACGAGTACGTGCTACCTACGAGTACGTGATACCGGCACCAGGTACCTGGCATACGAGTACGTAGTTTGTCTTCGCATCCCAAGGCTGTACTCTCTGCAGCCCAGATGCGTTGTAAGGCTCAGCTCCCGCTTGGAGCATTTCCCATCCACCATCCCATCTGTACATGACAGTTTGTATGCCCGGTACGTTGCACGGCAACTCGTGCTGCTGCAAGGCGGTGTGTACTCATGAACAAAAAACCACCTGTACAGAGTCTATGCAAAGCAATAAAATATCAGCTGTGAGATAGATCTTCCACAAAATCCTGGCACATGGAATGACTACGAGTACATGCTACCTACGAGTACGTGATACCGGCACCAGGTACCTGGTGTATGAGTACGTGGGTGAATCTTTCGTGGTTTACGGAGGGAGCTATGTGTCAGGGTTATGGCACATACGGTAGCACCGCAACAGCAGTAGTCGCGTTATGCAATGCAAGGGTAGTGCATTGCGGCAAGCAGAAGTGCGTTGCGGCAGGCACAGCAACGGGATGAGCAATGCTGCTGTACCGGATGGGGTTGGAGCTCGGTCGAGGTGGACACCAACATTCTATCGTTTTTGCTCCTACCCAGGACTGCGTTGCGCGAAGCATGGAGCTATCGAGGTGGAAATCTGGCTGGCGATAGGCCTGCGGATGCTGGCGGGGGGTTCCTACCTGGATATCGCACCGAGGTTTGGCATTTCACCGTCCACAGTTTTCACCATCATGGGGAAGGTCGTCGACGCGATCAACAACACCCGTGAAGTCGGCCCGTTCTTCTTTCCGCAGACAGACGAAAAGTGCCGATTTTTTGCCGCGGGATTCGAGGTGAGGGTACGTGTACTATTAATACAACAGCAACCTGTCACAGCAGCAGTAGTCTATGGCGTAGTTATGCAAGCTGTATGTAAGATGTTGAAATCTATAGAGATGGCTTCCGAAGGCAGGCCTGCTTATTTCTTCGTGAGGAACCTTGGTTCTGGCGTCCTGATGTGACCCCCTCTGAAGTACGCCTCCCCGGCCCTGTTTTTGTTCGTCCATATGTCAGGCCAAGAGCACCAACGGAATCTTCAATCATGTTGTGTCTGCCTCAGATGATCGGTTGATCGAGATGAAAGCGCCGCCTGCAAAGAGCACCTCCCACACCGTATCGTACTTCTCAGGCAGCAAGACGGGATTCGGCTTTAACGTACAGGCGACGTGCGATGCCAACTATCGCTTCTGCAGCGTCTCGATCATCGCTCCGGGGGCTGCCAACGATTGGTCGGCGTGGACCCGATCTTCTGTGGCAAAGGCAACTATGCGCCTTCCAGACGGGTACCACATCACCGAGTACGCGGCGTACCCAATCAGCGACAAGTTGCTGACGCCGTACCCCGGGAAAAGCTTGCCATAGGACCAGGACTCCTTCAACTTCTACCTGAGCCACCTGCGGGTGAAGATCGAACAGTCGTTCGGCATCCTCGCGTCAACGTGGGGCATTCTGTGGAGGCCCCTCAGTGTAGGGTTCGCAGGCCGAACTGACCTGATCGTCGCCCTCTTCCACCTGTACAACTTTTGCCGACATGAGCAAACCAAAGTGGTCGCGTCGGAAGAAGACTACAAGACAGAAAAGGGGCGAATCCTACTGGCGACGGGCGGGGTTCTGCCACCTGCGTGCAAGAGTGCGGTCCAACCGGCAGGCCCTGCCGCCAAACCCACGCGAAGCGGCGAAATTCCCACGCGAGCGGCGACCACTTCGCTCTTAGCCTACAACAGGCAGTTTCGCCCGAAGGAGAATATTCTCAAGAACGCCTAGATTACTACGCGTTGTATAATGCGTAGGTAGAGAGTTTGTCGGCATCCGAGCGTTGTACGGCGGGGGCGATTGTGCGGTACAAGGAGGATGGGAATGGCGCGTGGAGGATGGGAGGTGGGCTGGAGTATAAGCTATTGGAGATGGACGTGATGGTCGTCAACGGGTGAGCGTTGGGCCAGAAAAAGGACGAGTGTCAACCGTGGTGATGAACGTCTGATGGAATGGCCTTATTAATACTGAGGCGGAGGGGGGGGGGGGCTTTGGTTGTTGGATTCGATACATGCATCTGACGGCGTGGTTCTTCTAATTCCAGGTGGTGAGTTCGAAGACAGCTGCCTATACCCCCCCCCCCTCTCTCAGTTATTATTGTGTGTCGAGCGTCAGAAACACCCCCCCCCCCTCCCCCCCTATCTTGGTTTGTATATTATCGTGTAAATAATGGTGTGTTTTATCGTGAGAGCACCCCGGTGCAGCCGGCCACCGTTTTATTATTTTCAAAAAGGAATGCAGGGTGTTGGCCGTCGAGCATCAGAAACGAACCCCCCCCCCTTCTCTATTTTTCAAATCCAGCCTGACGAAGCAGTGGAGGGTGTAAGTTTGGGGTTTGTCGTGAGAGTACCACGGTGCAGATTGCCCCCTTCTTTTTTGTTTGAATAGGGGTGCAGGGAGTTATTTGTCCATCGTCCGTAACGAACCCATCCCCCGCTCTCGTTTTTTCCCTCCCAAGTCTGGTGGAGCAGTGGAGGGTGTAATTTTGTGGCTTATCGTGAGAGTACCACGGTGCAGCTGGCACCCTTTTTTTTTTATAGGAGTCCAGGGTATTGGTTTTGCCCCCCCCCCCCCCCCCCCCCCCGTTTTTTTCCTCCCAGTCCGGTCAAGCGGTGTAGGGTGCAATTTTGTGGTCTATCGTGAGAGTACCACGGTTCAGCTGGCCCCCGTTTTTTTTTGTTTTGAAGAGGAGTCCAGGGTATTGGTCGTCGATCGTCTGAAACAAAGCCCGCCCCTCTCGTTTTTTCCTCCCTCTCTGGTCAAGCAGTAGAATGTGTAATTTTGTGCTTTATCGGGATAGTAGCACGGTGCAGCTAGCGCCCCCCTTTTTTTTGAAGAGGAGTCCAGGGTATTGGTTGTCGATCCCCCCCCTCCCCCCAACCCCGTTTTGTTTCTCGCAGCCTGGTCAAGCAGTGGAGGGTGTATTTTTGCGGTTTATCGTGATAGTACCACGGTGCAGCTGCCTTCCCCTTTTTTTATATATATAGTAATTCAAGGTATTGGTTGTCGATCGCCCGAAACGAAGCCCCCCCTTCCATTTTTGTTTTTCAGTCAGATGAAGCAGTGGAGGGTGTAAGTTTGTTTTTTTTCGTGAGAGTTCCCTGGTGCAGCTGGCCCGGTTTTTTTTCAATAAGAGTGCAAGGTTTTGTTTGTCCATCGTCAGAAACGTAGCCCCCCCTCCACTACCATTTCCCTCCGCGGGTCCATGGTCATACGACTTCGACCATGCACGATTTCAACCCCCGCCGCGCCCCCTCCCCCCCCCCCCCCTGCCCCTTTTGGTTTCCTCCGAGCCTCATAAACGAATGGAGTGTGTAATGTTGTCTGTTGTCGCTGAAGGACCCCGGTAAAGCTGCCTCCTTGATTTTTTATAGGAGTGCCTGCGATTATCGAGCGTACGAATAGAAAGTGCTCTTTCCCCCAATATGGATGCGCCAGCAGTTTATTTATACTATGATATATCGAGGGTACATATTCGTGTCTTGTAAGAAAGAGGACGCCGGAGAACCTTCCGCCTACTCCTTGTTTTCCGTAATTCGTTTGCAACAGAGCAGTAGGTTGCCGAGCTTTTACCTGTAAGTGCCCCTTTACCCGCGTTTTGTGCTACTCGGTTTTTGATGGGGAGCATGGTGTCGGATGCTTGCATAAATATATTAAGCACGTGAAAATGAATACGAGGGGTACTGATGACGTCACTGGACCTGTTAAAATCTGCGTTTCACAGGATGTGTTTGCGATACGACGACGCATAGTAGTTGCTGGAGATCGTAATAAACATATTTCCGCGCCACGACGACCCAGCTCAACGACTTCAATAGGATTATGAGGGCTCCTGCATCGGATTCAGCCACGACATCTTCTGATTGAAACCCACACGTGTCCCAAGCTGAAATGCGTACGTTCCCGAGGGAAAAAAGTTATGATACTTGAGGGGCTTATTACCCGATATATTACTGTGGTTAAATGGGACAACAAACCAAGAGATGGAGTACTCTCGCTTGCCAATATCGAATACCCCGTATGCTCTATCAACCTGCACGTAAAAAAAAACACGTAGTGAGCTGGGGCCAGCTACAACGGGGTACTCTCACAACGAAACTCAAACGTACACCCGCCACTGCTCAAGGAGACTGCGAGGGAAACAACCGGGGGCGTGGGGGGGTGGGCTTCTGTTTTGACGCTCGGCAATAAAATAATCTTTACATCTACAAAACAAAACAGGGGCCAGCTGCACCGCGGTATGCTCAAGACAAATCTCAAACTTGCACCCTCGACTGCTTGACCATAGACTGCGCGGAAAAACACGGGGGGGAGGGGGGGGGGGGGGGGGGGGACGACAACTAATACCCTGGACTCCTACTAAAAAGGAAGGGGGGCGGGGCGCCAGCTGCACCGTGGTAGTATCACGATAGACCGCAAAAATACACCCTCCACTGCTTGACCAGACTGGGAGGAACAAAACGGGGTGAGGTGGGGGGGGGGGTCGACAATCAATACCCTGGACTCCTTTTTAAACAAACCAAAACGAGGCCGAGCTGCACAAGAGTACTCTCACGATAAACCACAAAATTACACCCTCCACTGCTTGGCCAGACTGGGAGGAACAAAACAGGGTGTTGGGGGGGGGGAAATCGACAACCAATACCCTGGACTCCTATAAAATATAAACGGGTGCCAGCTGCACCGTGGTACTCTCACGATAAGCCACAAAATTTCACCCTCCACTGCTCCACCAGACTCGGAGGAAAAAAACGGGGGGAAGGGGAGGGGGTGGGAATCGACAACCAATGATTCTCGCCTTGAGTGCTGCACGACAAGCGGGATTGAAAAAAGGTCCCTCGGTGCTTGTCGGAAACAATCGACTCCAGTACCAGCATACAACGGTGCTTCGACCTCCGGGTGTTGATGGAGGACGCATCCTCCGCGACATCTTCCTTCCTGATGACGGCAAGCACATCAGACGCCTTGCACTGATTTCTTCCGTACCTCAACGTAATGTTTTCGTCAGAGTATGACTTCCCCTTAATAGCCGCGCAAAGCGTAAGAACGACCCCCTCTGGGATAGTTTCTGACTGGACCGGTGTGCTCGCTTTGACTTGACCTGTGTTCAAAACGTAGCGAGCACCGGGAAAAGGCACAAACTTTAATCTCATGGACGTGTGGCGTAAAATCGGGCTGCGCACTCACTCGAACGAGTAGCCTGAAACAGTAGAGATAAAAAAACTGCGCTAATGAAGCAGTATACTGGATTGCATCAGAACTGGAAGCGTATACTGGCAGACTGGACCAGTGCAACACACCACCAGAAAGATAATACCACGCCTGGCAATGTATACTGCGCATCTATACGACAATGTTAAGCGGAAGGAGCGCTAACCGATGACTACAGTGCCCAATTATATATTAGTAGACTACACACATAGCAGTGTATATACTGTATAATGTGCTGTTAAAGTCCTGCGTATACCCATATATACCTAGTATACAGTACTGCTGTATACTGGTACCTGGTATACTGTACGCGACTTACGTCAATAACTTGGGAGTTAATATTTCAAGAAAGAGCTTTGTTTAATAAGAAATTACGGCTAAGCATTTTTGCTCTCAGGCAGGAGCGCCACTGTAAATACTTCCTAGTATAAGATAC
Source organism: Undaria pinnatifida (assembly GCA_012845835.1). Taxonomy (NCBI): domain Eukaryota; class Phaeophyceae; order Laminariales; family Alariaceae; genus Undaria; species Undaria pinnatifida. The sequence continues at coordinate 10,798,043 of JABAKD010000023.1, read as the reverse complement.
CTCGTAGCCTTTAAGATCCTACGCTCAACGTTGAGATCACAATAAGTCGCGAGCCTGAGCCCAAATAGGAGTTTCTTACCTGCTCTCGCGTACTTCACGATTATGTCCATACAAATACAGCTGTAGTTTGTGTGCCCACTCACAGATCACAGCTCTAAATATCTTGCTGTACGTGCAAGATTCAAAAATATACGATTTCGTGTAGACTACTGCTGTAGAGTATGTGCAAACTCAAAATTCAAAAATGTACGAACTCGTACGACGTACAAGCTACGTGCAACATTTGAAAATGTTCGAACTTGTATGGACTTGATCCTCACCTTCATCACCATCAGCTGTTGTTGCTGCTGCTGCTGTCCCGGAGCCCCACGCTCTCAGCACCGGCGTCCAAACACCTACCCTGGCATTAAGCAGCTGCCGCCTTCCCCTGTGTTTGGTGTCCCATCGAAGTGTTCGTGGGGCTGATGCTGTCTGTGGCCTCGGTGATTGACGCCACATCTACACAAGTGCTTCCCCTTGAAAATCCAGGTAACTTCGTTCGCACTGGGCCCGTCGTCCTTCCGTCGCTGCTGTCGCCGGATTGCAAGAATCTGCTTGGCCTGGGGCAATTCCTCTGCGGTCTTCCGGGATGTCGTTCATGCTTGCTGTGTGACGACGCGCGTGACTGCTGGTGTGGGTAGTGGTGGTCTTGCTTTATGGCTCGGCTTTCAAAAATCAGAAAAAAAGACTAACAACCCCGCGCTCGATAATAATGCAGCCGTTTTTTCATGGAAATCCTGGAAAAAAAAGAGGAAATTTAGGAAATTCACATTTCCGATAAGAACGGCCCTTTAAATAGCGTCTTCTTTATTATAGCGTCCCTTTCAATATCGATAAAACACATGGGTGTCGCTATTTCCAACCCGTACTTGTATTGCCACCCCCACCTCCGCAAAAACAACAAACTGTTTACATAATTGACCCCCCTTGACGTGTACTACAACAACAGGCTTTTCATTGGCACCTACTCTTTGTGGGCACCAGTAGTTGAGAACGAGAATGTGTTGCTCTTTTTTTATTTTTCATCCTCCGGCGGATGGGGAAAAATAAAGCTTTATGTAATAGAGTGCCCTCCGTAGAAGGATAGTTTATGGATTCGACGTGAAACCATGTCATGGTTGAGGTGAAACCACGTGACATTAGATGTCACATTCACGTCAAGGCCATCATAGATGGTCGATAATGTAGGTGACGATGATGGGACAAGCAGGACGCCCCACATCTCACTACCTGCTCTACCAGCTCTACCTGCTATACTTGCTCTGCCCTGCACTACCGTGTGCCAAGGGCCTGTGTTGTCTGTCTTTCAGAGTCCAATGTAAAGGAAATAATGATCAAGCTTTTGAGTCTATCCAGCGAGCCATGAGGAGAGACCAAACAAGGGCACCGAAACCCATGAGGAGCACTCTTCCCAACACCGACCAACCACGCATCCCCCGCTCGGAGTACCACTACAATTGGCGTCGTCGGCAGGACTCGAACCTGCGCGTGAAATCACAATGGATTTACCGCTCGGGTCAAGACCACCGTTCTTCTCCGACTACCACCTACGCCACCATCCTTCTCCGCCTACCAACTACATCACCAATATTGACCGTTGTAACAGCGACAGCAAGGTCGCCCAACGACGCAGACGCCATCCTATCCGTAGTGGCCGCGACGGCGGTCGCGACCACCCGGATTTTGACGCCCACGACGCCTGCGTCTGACTCACGAACCGCAAAAAGTGGTGGCTCGCAACCACCACATATAGCGATACGGGACACAACCTGCGACGAGCATCAATGTCAACTGCCTGGCCATCGAGTACCACTCCGCTGGCTTTCGGGCGTTCTCCTTGACGTCTGCATCGTGCCGGCGGCACTTTCCCACTGTAGCAACACCGCTACGCCTCTGGTGCGCTCAACCCAGGTATGGGCATACTTCAGGATATTGGTTTTTACTTTTGGTATTTGCGGAAACGCGCGGACCGTAAACCCGGCGCTATTACCCGGCAATAACCCGCGACAACCAACGCCGCTCGTTATAAATGCCGTGACACCTATTTTTTGGGTCGAAAGCGCCATGATCGCCTTTCTTCCTCGGGAAACTGCTGCGACAACGACGACAACATCGACAGCAACAGCGTGGCCGGCCGATACCCATTGCGGCAAAAATTCCTGGACGCTACATGCTGATCAACCGATACAGCGCTGTCAGCGCCAGGCCATCTAATTGCGGGACGAGGTTCCAGCTTCAACCTTACAAGAACGAGCTCCTCCGACGCCCCCGCCCCCCAACAATCTACCTCCTCCGCCCAGCCCCATACATGAGATATCGCTTGTCCAAGCCTGATCCCCTTGTTCTAGCGATGGTCTTGAGGTGTGGGTGCGAGGAGACCAAGACGTCGAGCCCTACTGGGATGCTCCACTCGACGCCTTCCACCGACGAGCAACGCTACTTGCCGAAGACCACGGCTACCAGCGGTTCCGGACTACAGCACGAAACTCTGCTTCCAATTCTGGGCCATCGAATCCTGAGCCCGCCTCGCCTATTTATCGGCGGCTCCACCCGCGCTCGTCCTAGGGCGTGCGCGTTTTTCAGTGACAACGTTGGGCCCGCGAACGACGGATTCCCACTCGCTGCCACAGTGTTGACAGCACCACTGCCCCTGGGCCCAAGGGACAGTCCCGTCATGACGACGGGAGACTCGCGATCATAGTTGACCAGGATATGCCCTGAGCCCCCTGCCCCGTCTTCCCCGCAACTCTCGTGGATTGCGCGGACACGGACCACAGGTACGGCATTTCCTAGCGAGTTCTATCCTGCTCATCCAACGCCGCTTGGAGACATGACCCCCAGGGTATCTTCGCCCCGGTCCTTTAAACGCCGCCCACGGAGACCCTCCCAGAGCCTCGGTGATACAATACCGAGACTCCCTTTGCGATCACGTTAACCCAGCCGCGCATGTTCTCTGGATCAGCCAGCTGCACCCTCGCCATCGCCACGCGACAGTCTCATAGACAGCCGACACTGACCACTGCTTGGCGGCTCACCGCAGCCAGCCTACACCGAACGACCTCTTCTGGGATGTTCAACCTTTAGCAGTACCACCCTTCGGATTCTTCCTCTACGGTTTTTGTTATCACCGTGTGGAGTAGTTTCCGACATCGCCCGATACCGACATTTTGAGCGACACCACGACCCCTCAGCGCTCCCGGCTTCGACCAGGTATCGGAACCGTTCCTGCGACTAGCCATGGACATTGGTTTCGAGGCCGACAAACGCCGAAGCTCCTTCATTATCTACCTGGGACAATGGTTCCAAGGCCGACAAACGCCGGAAACTATTCCCGTACCACCACCCAACGACCCTCGACATCTACCACCGCCCTCCCAGTTCGTATCTCTAGCTTCAGTAACGGTACACCCGAGACTGGCAGTCCCATCCATAGGCGGAAGCAATAACCGCTTTATTCGGTTGGCAGCCGCCTTTTCCCCCCGACCCGCCGCGTTGCAAACGAGTCATCCCTTTTCGGTCTCGGCATTTCTCACCGAACCCTCCTACTACCGACCTCGTTCCGACCTTTTCATCGCGACAGAACAACTCTGCCGCACCCCCCCTTCAACGCGACCGGTTTCCACGGAGAAACTCTGTCCCGGCCCCCTCCATTGCCATCGAGACGCACCTGCCGAATCCACCATGCCGTTTTGCACCCCGACGTGTTACCACAGAGCCGCCTTGCTCCGGTCTCCGCCGACCATCTGGAGGAAGCAACCGCCCTTCTCCTCACGATCTGGTTAGTTCTCATTTCGACAAACGTTGGACCCCCTACCGCCCCCCTTTTCACGGCTACCCTGACCCAAACCATCCCACCTATACCAGGCCTACAACGGTACCTCCCGGCCAACGTTTCCGTTTCCCACCAGCGTGCCCTGGTTTCCCCAACCACAACGAACCCACGGCTTATCGCTCCCGACCCAGCTCTTTAGCTACCCCCCCATTAACCGGATCCTTGCCACCAACGGCTATTCAGCTTTCCTCGACGACACAACCACGGACGACCCCGACTGATTCTGCTTCCGTTGCCAGTGAACACCGAACAGTTCCCCTCCAACCCAACGGTCGCGAATCCCCATCCGACACCAATACCGCCACCCCCCTTTTGCCTCAACAACCCTGTAGGTTCACCACCTGAACCTAGGCAACCCCTACCCGTCCCTAAAGGCACCTCTGTGACGCCACTGTCGCCATCCCCCCCTACCCTAACATTCCTCTAGGTTTACCATCTGAACCTGTGGTTTTGTTCCTTTCCGGTTATGACCTCTCCGAGCCGAGCATCGGCTTGGGTAGGCTCATTCCCCCGTCCTTCCCAACCCACCACGACATCCCGCCGCTCCCATTTTCTGAGTTGGAGTTAATTTTTGTTTCCGGATATGAGCGTTTCGAACCGACTATCGGTTTGGATGGGCTCGCTACCTCTCCTCTACGACCCACCTCTACCATTCTACCACCCTCTTTTTCCGAGTTTGTTATTTTTTTCGCCTCGGGCTCATGAACCTCTCGACCCTGGTACGTATGGGACCTTTTAAGCCAGAAACCGGGCCCTTCCACGGCCTCTTCGCTGCCCACGTCGAACGATGTCAGCGTTCCATCCCGGGTATCGTTTTGGGTGGGCTAATTCCCCCTCCCTTTCGACCCACCATCACCATCCGCCCCCATCCACCGGCGACGCGCAAACCGTGCACCCTTCCTGTTAGGCATTGACTTGGGTGGGCTCAAACCCCCTCCCTCCTGCCCCATGCACCACCACGTTTCGCTGGAAATGCTTTCGGCAACTCACCGTTGCGGACCATACCAAAAATAATCCGTCGACCCCTTTTCCGCGCCAAAACCGTCGTCGGGTCTATTTCGGCCCATTACATCGCCTCTGGTTCGCGAGCCAGCTCCGAGAAAGGCGCTGAGGACGCTGGCGCTCCTCCTGGATCGGCTTTCAGGCCGTCCTTCGTTCTCCCCAGCGCCCACCATTGGCGCATCCCTTTTTGGCCTTCCTCATCCTTGGTCGGACCATTGTTTTCCCGGAGCCGTCATCGCTCCACACAGCCGCCGCTGAAAACTGTGGACTGCCCTTCCGACTACGGTTTTTCTCGCCAGTACCTGTGGCTACACTTCCAAGATCATCGACACCCCCCCCACTGCCGCTCGAACACCGCGACCAGAGCTCCATCGTCATCTCAGCTTCGTCGTCACCTGAGCTTTGCCACCAGAGCTCCATCGTCACGTGAGTTTCGTCGTCGCCTGAGCTTTGCCACCAGAGCTCCACTTTCCACCAGAGCTTCGTCGTCACCCGAGCTTCAAGACCAGAGATCCACCTTATTCAGAGTTTCATCTTCGACAGAGCTTCGTCGTCGCCTGAGCTTTGCCACCAGAGCTCCACTTTCCACCAGAGCTTCGTCGTCACCCGAGCTTCAAGACCAGAGATCCACCTTATTCAGAGTTTCATCTTCGACAGAGCTTCGTCGTCACCTGAGCTTTGCCACCAGAGCTCCATCGTCACCTGAGCTTCGCGACCAGAGCTCCACGTTCACCGGAGTTCCACCTTTCACCAGAGCTTCGTCGTCACCCGAGCTTCAAGACCAGAGATCCACCTTTGTCAGAGCTCCACCTTTCACCTGAGCTCCACCTTAATCTTCCGCGACTTCATCATTCGATGTATTTCTCCTTCAAGCCACTAACAACGTCAAAAGCAGCCTTTTCTTTTTTGGCCACTACCGCCGGCCCCGGCGTCGTCGCCACCATCTACTCCGACAGTCTGGGAATTATTTTACCGACTTCTGCAGCCATGCACCGATGGGCCTGCCGCTTCAAACCGCTACCAGCGGCGAGGCGCCCTCTCCCTGGCCACTACCACCGACTCCGGCGTCATCGCATCGTCAGCGCCGACCAGCTAAAACATATTTCGCCGACTCCTGCAGCCACCGCGCCAGTAGGTCTGCCCCTTCAGTCCGCGACTAACCGCCCCCGGCGACACCGCCATCGTCTTCAACTTCGGACCCTCTCTACAGCTTATTCCAGCAACCACGCCGTCATCCTCGCTGCGTAAAATGCTAACTCCAACACCACGAGCACCGCCGGCATCTCCACTGGCCCACTTTAAAGGACGACTACAACGTCAACGCGTGCGTCTACATGTACGCTGTGGAACACGCACATTTCACCGCCGCGTACGCGATCTGTCACCTTCTTCAACCTAACACATTGAGCTACTGCAGCCTCGTCTTCTTCCGTTAAAGAGCTCCAACCGCATCGTCCGCAAACAACCCGTCCTCACCGGTTCGTGCTCGGAGCTTCTCAACGCGTTCTACTGGACCATCATCCGTCTCCAGCGCTCCTACCACATCTTCCGCGAACACCACGACGTCGCTGTCTCGCGATCGGAGCGCTGCAGCACACCCTAGTACGACCACCAGCCGCGTTTCATCGGATCTTTCTTCAAACCCTACACCACCCGGTTCCAGGATCAACCTACGGCGTCTCTACTGCATATCTTCGCGGAGCACCATCTACGGACCGGCGTGCCTACAACGCCACGCGACAGGGATATCTGCAGCCAGGGTATTATCGCGTTGAGTCGCACTTACCCTTTTGTCTTGTTGTCCCTGACCCTTACCATGTTTCTTGAGTTCCTTCTTGAGTTTTTTTTTTCATGGGATTTGTTTTGTGCGCATTGGCCTCTTGATTTTCTCTTTTGGGTTCGATTCTGTTGTTCAGTTAGTTTCAAGGTGCCTCTTATTTGCCTTGACTCTTCGGGTAGTCACACTTTTGGACAGCACATATGTTCGCGTGCTTGTGTCGGTGTGATACCCTGACTTTTCGGGCTGTTCCACTTTTGACGAGCACATATGTTTGCGTGCTTGCGTCGGTGTGCTACCCTGGCCTTCCAGCCACTGATTTAGCTGGCTCCATTTTCGTAACCAGGCCGAAAAATTATGATGGTTCCGTTTTTCTGTTGTGCCGGTTCAGCTTGCCCTGTTTTCGTAACTTGGCTCAAACCTGCCGTGTTTTCGTTTCCTCTCGTCGGTGTAGCGTATCCTTTGTTTCGCACTCCGCAAACCCGCCATGGTAATTTTTTTTTGTTGACCTTTCTCTCGCTTTATGCACTACGTACGGAGTAGGTGCATATTTGGGCATCGTATATGTCTCCAAAACCGCTGTGGTATGCCCACCTTACTTATTCTTCTGCTTTTTGCACTACGTACGTCATAGGTGCTTATTGAGGCGTCGTATTTGGATTCGTACCGCTATGGCATATATGTCTTAGCCCTTCCCCAACCCTTTGCACTACGTACGTCATAGGTGCTTCTTGAGGCGTCGTATTTGTTCTGTTACCACTGTGGTATACCTGGTATGTGCTCTGGCCCTTCCTCTGTTTTCTACACTACGCACGCCGTAGGTGCTTGTTGAGGCGTGTTGTCCGCCTTGTTTGCGTCACATTGCCCTGCACAAGTTCCATCTTCTCGGTTGAAGATCCAAGTGCTTTCGCGTATGTTTTCCCCGTTTTTTCGTCGCTTAGATTCCAATAGGAATGGCTCTATAGTAGGCCACATTTTCAGAGTTTCACGACGTCAACTTTTTGCTAGTATTTTCGGGTCCGTCGTTTGTTCACGACCCCCCCCTCTAGGCTTCTTCATAGCATCAACCCCCGAAACCATGGTAGTTTCGCTTGGTCCTTATTAGCCTGAACTTCGCTTGCACGTTGTGCATGCGACCGCTAGCATTTTTAGAGTTGTACGTGATTTGCTCCCCCCCTCTGTCCGGCTTACGGTATCAGCACGCGACAACGTAACAGTTTCGTCTGATTCCTTCTCAGCAGAGATATCGTCTGCACCATGTGCGTGCTCTTTCGCAGAGTGTCTGAGCCCTCCGTTGTGTTAAGACCCCGTTTTTACCGTTCTCACGGTATGAGTTGAAATTAATATCGTGTTAGCTTGGTTTTTCTATCTTGGTTTCCCCTCCCCGTGCACTATGTGCCGGATGGGAACGCACACCCCCTCCTCTCTGCAGTGTGTGCGTTTTCGGAACGTATTTCCTCCCGACTCTGGCGTTCGTGAATTTTCGGAACCGATACCTTCCGCTTTCGCGCCCATGCAACGCGGGTATTATTTTTTTTTTTTGTTGTTATTCCTGGGCACGCTTGCTCCTTAGTGGTTATCGCTGTGCGCAGCAAACGACCGACCGTAGTAGCCTTATTTCCTTTCTTCTGGGAGATTTGTTTTCGTGAACGCTTAGTGCGCGTATTAGCTTTGGGCCCTACTGTCTCAGTACAATTCTACCTGGTAGCTACCAGTATTGTCAGTGTTATCGCCTTGTGGCCCCCCAAAGTATTCCCTTACAGTCTCAGTATTATTGAGCCCCCAACAACGTTTTAACGTAATAGTATGCCTTCTGTCTTTGCCGCATTCAAAGTATGGCACTTGTTCGTTTTTCGGTGACCTTCATGGGCGCCTTGATCCTGAACTCGCGCCCAAGTTGGTCCACTTTTCTACAGTACGACGAGTGTTCACCTTTGTGGTTTTGCTTCCGCCTTCTACCGCCGATGTAGCCTGCCCACGTTTCGTGCACACCGACGAACCATGGTGCTTTCGAACCATGTCGAGGTTTTCTATCGTGTCGTTCCCACCTCGCCTAATGCGATTGGTGACAACATGGATGCTTTCCGCGTTATTTCTCTTCGTTTTTTGCGAGGCATTACCTCCTCTCTTGTTGTTGCTGTTGGACTTTCCTTGCCCCTTGGCATACTTCCCTTTTGTTGTTGAACCTTTCTTGCTTCTTGGCGTACTTCTTCCCACCACCGACGTTGCTGAACTTTAGCCCCAGCCACTTGGTACTACGGCATTCCAGCTATTGCTACTGTCTATGGTCCCATATTGTCGACCACTGGCTTCACATTGAGAGCCCTATTGTCGACCACTGGCTTCACATTGAGAGCCCCCCTTAGGTTTCACGCTAGCGGTCCCGTGCTGGCTCCCCAGCCCATCTGTCGGTTCTCTTTGGCCTCTGCCTTTTTGTGTGGTCGTACCTGCCCCCAAGAGCCCCTGGCTGTCGGGCTCCGTTCTAGCTTTGTAGCCAGCAGATCTATTCCCCTGGACCACTATTTCTTATATTTGTCTCTCGGCACCGCTGCCCCTACGGTCCAACGACACTGACCCCCGTCCTGGCTTTGCAGCCGACAGGTCTTGTTTCTCTCGGTCACTTTTTCTTGTTTCTTTTCGGCATACCTGCTCATAGGGTTTAACTACACCGGCCTTAATCATGGGTTTACAGCCCGTCCTGACTGTGCAGTCCACAGGTCGTCCCCTCTTGGCCCCCGTTTTGCTCTTGGCTTGTTGGCGTACTTGTCGCATCGATCCCATGTTATGGCCTCTGTTTGGCTTCGCAGCCCATTTAGGCTTTTCAAGTTGACTCCCTTTCGTGTTGTGTTTTCGGCGAAATCGCTTTCGGAGGTATGCCTTCGCTACGTACCTAGCGTTGCTCGTTTTCTGAAAGTAGCCTTTCAAGGTCCTTTGCTGTGGACCCTCCTTTTTTGTTCAGGGTGCAATGTGTTGCAATGGCACGATTTGCCTACTTCCTGTTTTCCCGTGGATTTTTCTAAGTTACCTTTTCAGGGTTGCTCCACGTTGGCGACCCCGCGTTCCCGACGTATAGTACCTAGCTGCGGCTTTCTTCATATTGTTTTCTCTGTTTCCTGCATTCTTTCTGGGTCCAGACACTTCCAGCGCTGCTTCGAGCTGAACAAGTATCTTCTTGTTGACTCCATTTTTGGCTTGCTTTGTTATGGTTGAATAGCCTCGCTACGTTTGCTGGCATTGTTCCCGTTATTAGTTAGCCTCTCGAGGTGACATATGTCGACTCTCGGCTTCCGATAGTACCCTCCGTCTTTTTGTGTCTACGTTTCAGTTTCGCCGTTGTTTGCGTATAGCTTTGGCTAGGAAACCTCACCACTTATCTTTTCTCGTTTTCCTGGTACTGTACCCAGATAGCTTCTTAGGGTACTCCACTGTTGCCCCCCCCCGGTCAAGCTTTCCGGCGTACCACACGCGCCTCCAGTACCACCATTTTGGTGTTGTCTGTGTCACTGTTTAGATGTTGTATCTCTCTGCGTTTTAGCGATTTGTTTTGGTAGCCTCGGTTTTCCGTTCTACAGTTCGACCATGGGCCTTATGCTAACCTTCTAGGTCGCATATTACGGCCTCTGTGCTTCCGTTACACCTCAGCGTACTGGTTCTTTATAGTTTCGCCTTTCGACCAATGGTCCCACGTCAGCCTTCCAGGTCCAACCTTGCGGACCCTGACATTGTTTTAGGCACTGTTCTTTGTTTTCTCTCGTTTCAGGCTCTTTCTCTTCTGCCTTTCGACCAATGGCCCGACGCTTGCGTACTTCTTCGCGTCTTGGTTATTTCTCGTTTACCGTTCAACCGATGGCCCCACGTTAGCTGTCCATGTTCAACGTAGCGGACTCTGACGTTCGTTTAGGCAGTGTTTCTTGATTTCTTTCTTGTCTTCCGGCAAATGGACCGACCGCCTGCCCCTTCGGCACTACGCTTCAAGCCGTAAACTTGTCTGGCCTTCACAGCGTGACACGTGTTTCCTTATTCTCTTCTGATTTGGTTTCCGCGTCTATACCTTCTTTGGCCCCCTTCGCATCCTTGCGCTCAGTGGCCGCGCCCTTCGTGTTATCGTAGGCCGATTGTTACTGGTATACCGTAGGTACATACCCTTTCTCGAGCTCTCGCGGTTGTGAGCTCCATCATAGGGTTGTATATCTTGCAATGAGGCGTTTAAGGCTCATTTTTACGAGGTGTGGGGGATCTATAGCCTCATGTTCGTTTGTTTCGAACAGCCGCATCTTCGATCCCCTTTCCAATTTTGGATGTTTTGTTGACATCCTTTGATGGGCAGGTGATCTGCATCTACGACTATTCAGGGTGGGCTAATGTAATAGAGTGTCAGTATAGCTGGCAATAGATTCGGTAAGATAGCCCGCAGAGTCATGGTCTATTGGACCACAAGAAGGTTCCCTCAAACGGAATATTCTGAGTGAAGCGGATAACCCGTATAATCTAATTAGTTTATACCACAAGAGCGTTCTCAGTAATGGAACGTTCTTCCTCTGGACAAGATAGGTAGACGTAAGCGCGTTAGGCGCTCATGGGAATATAGAGCATCTGGGAGAACGTTCCTTGTACGTTCCATAGGTGAAGGTCCGGCAGAGAGCACAGCAGCAAAGCTGGGGTGAAGCGAACTCTGTGAGCTTCACGCCACCCCCGTGCTCTCACTCCTCCTTCTCCTTCTCCTCCTTTTCCTCCTCCTCTTCCTGTCTCCTCGAGCTTGTCATAGCTCAACGCCAATAATGAGAAATCTATAAAGAAGAACCGGTGCTGTCTCCAAGCGAAGCTGATACCCCTGCGTCCCTTCCCTCCCACCTTCCGGTACCACGACACCTTCACAAGCTGATGATTATGTCATGTGGTGTGCGCGCGAGAAATAGGAAATAAACCGCAACCCACATGCATGAACACGCCCGTACCGCTAGACCACCGGGTCGACCCGACGAGCGACCCGACGAGCGAGCTAGTTATAAGTTATAAGTGCAATCTCCGGCCCGGGCAAGCAGCCTAGCTGAGCCGCCTCCGGCAGCAAGCCCAAAACTGGGGCGGTGGATTTGTCAGCAGGGGCTACGATCAGCGAGGATGCGTTGTCTGCTGCTGCTGTGCTGCTGCTGCTGCTGCTTCGACAACGACTGCTCTTCTTGCTTCATTGCGTTTGGTCACATTTCGTACTGGTATGATAACTCCCCCCCTCCCGCCCCCCTTTTGATCAAAATCATCCTAGGCCCCCACATCCTTAAAAGCTCCGCCCTCCCCTCACCGGTTGTATATATTATACTTTCGAAGTATAGAGGAATGCATATATCCCACCCACCCCCGCCCCCAACGCCCCCTCCTTCCCCACCACTCGCACCATCGCCTAGACCTAGCACCACGCGTGTATCAAACCCCTACATCTATGCGACCTAAAGCCCTCCCGCCCCGCCCCCGCCCCCCCCCGGCATACCCCCCCCGCCCTCCCCCACAAGAAGGATTTATAGTTTCCACGCACAAATTGACCTGCCCCACCCGTCCCCTCCCCCCCCTCCCCCCCTCCCGCCCCATTTTTGATCAAAATCAGGCCCCCACGTCCTTAAAAACTCCGCCCTCCCCTCACCGGTTATTCGACTTGCATTATTCACTTGATAAACTGATGCAGTTCGTTCCACAGCTGTCAGATTTTGTCCCCCTCAGAAACGGGTTTTATAGTTTCCGCGCACAGACTGCCTAACATCACCCTGTTGACCCTGATAACTACACTGTAGTGGCAAGGGGAGTCGCCGACTTATATCCTTAATGAGGACACACAACCCGTAATACGCGCGATCAGAGTATCACACACAGCTTGCAAAGATGAGTTTCGACAAAATATTCGATCTCACAGCTGGAGTGTATTTTAAATTTCACAATATATATATAGCGCTCAGAGACGGCTCCACGTGGTAGCCTGAGTGACCCGAGAAACTTGGGTGGTTGACGGCAACTTACGCAAGCAGGCTTGCCTGAACACGTCGGCTCTCAGGATATTTCGACCCACCCGGGTGTGCTTTATTATGCCCCCCTTGCAATTTGTTCCAGTCCCTTACGGATATACTATCGTGACGTATGAAGAGCGGTTTTATATAATATACAAGTTTAAATGCTACAAAGGCTGAAAAAATCAACAAATTGTGAGATGTTTCGGAACTAGTAGATGAAAACGATAAAGGCAAGTAACCCAAAGGCGGTCGGGGGGAAACCCGCTTCCATCCCCTCCCCCCTCCCCCCCCCCCCCCCCTCCCCCCAGCCCCTCCCCTCCCTCTTTGTCCCCCCCTCCCCCTTGGTCCCCTCCTCCCCCTTTCTCTTTTTCCCCTCCCTACCCAATAAACAGAAATATGCCACATGCGTGCTATAGACACGCCTAAGCTAGGCAAGGTCGACTGACCAGAAAGTGTCCCCCCTTGGCCTAAGAGGGGTTGGTCAGCACCATTCAGGTGCTAAGAAAGGAGAGAGAAGTTGTTGTATTAGCTCCGAACACAAGAAAACAAGCGATATGTTAACTTGCATCCCCGAATCCCCATATCAGAATCCAGAAGAGGATAAGTAGAAACCCCTACTACAGTAGTTGTCTTCAGATCTAGATAACGTTCACACACCACATCAGATCCTCAACAGCAGTCAATCACCACCAAGAAGGTCAACTGTCGTGTCTTACCAAACAACACTACACACTCTCTGGTGCTCCACTGTTCACAATGCCCCCAAAAGCGCGTTCCTACTCAAAGTAGTTCATGAAAAAGCTTTGATCAAAAATGAGCACCAGCTACACCAAAACATCAAAGAAGACATGCATGTCGTTTCTGAATGATAAACGACCACATACATCTAGATACCATACCCAATGATTACAAGCCATGAAACGCTGCAATACTTCGCAAAAACATGCACACACGATCACCAGGCACAAATCATGCATTAAAACATAGCAATATCACCAATAAATACTACCAGGTACATTAATTCGTATATGTTTCCACACGCAAACTTCACAAAACATACTTGTAAAAGTGGCAAGCCAAAACGGAAACCCAAATAAAAATCCGCCGACCAAAAGATAAACATCGTAAAAACCCTTTTACGACTACATACACGGATATTAATAGTATCATCCGCTTTCATCCACAATTACACCACAACTCATGCACTCAGCAAAATAACACCGTAAGAACATTCCAGGACGATTTTCGCTCGAAGTCATGCGGAAACCGCAGAAAATTACAGCGTACTACCACATTGATGCTTCAGCTTTGTCCTTATAGCATTTCACTAACATCACACGAACATGCATTGCGCATTCAGCAAGCCTCGCCTGTTTGAAGACAAAAAACAGCAGCGATACACGAGCACACTCATTGTACTACGACAGAACGAGACAATCGTCTCATGCGGCCAAAAACATATGGCACAAATGACCCTACGATAGTGACTAATACAAGAAAATACGAAAGACACAACTATCTACTACTCGTACACACAACAAGCACATATGTACCACTACTGTATAGCAAACTTGAACATCGGGTTCTGTTGCTAAACGGTTGGCCCCTAAGCAGTTTCCTTCAACTGGAAAGGTTCCTTAATTTTTCACTAAGAATGCATCGGAATGCACATAGCGATAGACTCTCATGCTGCTGCTCCTCTCTGTTCATCAGAAACAACACAAGTCTGCCTAAGAAACACGTTAATCCGCCGAACGCAATCAACGATTCGTTTCGTTTCCCGCATGGTGCACAACACACTCCGTGCATACTTCACTCTGCACTCAATGTGTGTGGAAAAACGCTCAATTCAACGCGCGAACGGCAATATAGGCTTTGCATCCGTTTTGCGGACGCTCCACGAAACCCCACGCGCTCGCTTCAAACCTGTGAAAACAATATGCTAGTAGTAGTGCACATGTGTATAGACTAAATCTTCGAACGCAAATTAATTACGGTTTCATACGATTTGGAACACGAGCTCCTTCAGGCTGACTCGTCCATATGCAGCGGGGAAAGCAAGTACCAGGTTCTTTGCGGTAATACGTGGACATATTTGTTCTCGTGCAGAGGCCATCGGCATGCACCACGCATTCAATAACCCCCCTTTTCAATAAACCTTCAGCAGCTGCGACGACTCTCGCTCTGTACAGAGGCATGCGGCACTCGCAGCATAATGTATTAGACTAGTTTTCGCTAAAAGATTATTCTGCTACATACAAACACTCAAACCAGAGTGACACCAGTCGCAAAGCACGCGTTGTATTATGCGCATACTGCTGTATAGGAAATCAGCATGACACAAACCAAAACGGGGCATAATTTTAACAAGCAAAGCACGAAGCACACTTGCCCCTATTCATAGCTCAAATATACGACACGACAAAGCACGCGACAACTCCAGCAGTATCTTCAAAAACAAATCAAACTGACACCTTGAAAGCAAGACGTGCGCGGGCTCCCTGTTGGAGGCCAAGTCAGCACATAGCCTTCACAAAACAAGCGACAAGCTCTCAGCGCCTGGAAGCATTAGAGTTATCAACCACCCCCTTTCAGCGGAACTCCCTCCTATTCTGAAATACAAGGCGCAACCGCCTTCTCGAACGGCCGTATGCACGTGTGATTTCCTCACTCCTCACTCCGCCTCCCGAAGTGGATATCCTCGCGACGATCTAGAAGCCCAAACACTTCGCATGTGATGCCGCGCCTTCTCCTTCGGGACGCGCGACGCGACAGCCCTCAGTCGGCACCGCTGAGTCACCGCGTTTCGGTGTGTTCATCTCGCCAGCATGCCCCCCGAAAGCCTTGAGCCCTCGTGATCGGCGGGTGCGACTTTGCTGCCCGAGTTGAACCTTCAGCGGATCAAATCGTTCCTATACTACGAGATTTCACAAAACCAAGTCAATCAAACACGATTCGAACCTCGCCATCATCAGATGTGGAGCCTGCTGCTGCAGGCCCTCCACGCTGGGTGCGATGCTGGGACATCGCCTCTAGCGGGCCCTCGTACGACCACAGCAAACCTCGTTCGGAGTCCTGAGGCAGCATATGGACACCGCCCTCATCGGGTCGAGGGCTTCCTGCCGAAATGCTGCCCAATCCACACCTGCTTGCCGCTGTCGCAATCGTACCAGAAAAAATCCCTGACTAACGTCGGTGTTGTTCAACCTGAATTATCGATAATTGTAGACAAGCCTAAGCTAGGCAAGGTCTACTGGCCAGAACGTGTTCCCCCTTGGCCTAAGAGGGGCTGGTCAGCACCATTCAGGTGCTAAGAAAGGAGAGATAAGTTGTTATATTAGGATATTAGCTCCGAACACAAGAAAACAAGCGATCTTAACTTCATCCCCGAATCCCCATATCAGAATCCAGAAGAGGATAAGTAGAAACCCCTTCTACAGTGTTTGTGCAGTTGTGAGGAAGTAGACTAAAAATGTTGAACAACAAATGCTACTCGAGTTATTTCCTTCTAAAAAACTTGTTTTTCCACCACATTCTCCCCCAATAAACCTGACGTATTTCCCAGATTATGTCAGGAACCCCGATGAGGTACCCAGTATCCAATGCGACTTTTTCGGGATTGGTTGGAGTGACTTGCAATGATCCTATACATTGCTCATATCATCGTTGTTTTTCAAGTGGTTGAGTTTTACAGGTTCTTGAACAACGTGAGAAAATCCCCTTTTTTTCTTTGCCTGGGAAAGACGGTGAGAATCGAACCAGCGACCACACTGTTCATAATCTCACATACATCCTGTCTGCGACGTCATTGTGAGGAATTAGGAACTTCGTGTTGGCATGTTCATGAAACTGCTGAGAGTTGCAACGAGTTTATTCATGCAGAAGAACGAGCACAAAAGGGAGTCAGAGGGATGGATATTGAAGTTTTTGGAAGGAACGGTATATACTCCGGAGTATATTTCTTTGATAAATTTTAGGATCCATGCTGCAATCAAATCGGTCAATGGTTTAAGATTTTCTCAAAACCAGCCCCCCCCGTAGTGAGACCCAACCGAAAATTTTGCATTGTTTTGGGATCAACTAAAATATCGGTCAAGGACTAGCTCAGCCCAGATTAGTTAATGACGTCCTACCGATGAATTGCCTTGATTGTCAATCAGTGAGCTTGCCAGTAATTGGAGAGAATGTGGTGGAAAAATTAGCTCAGAAGAGACCCTTTTGAAGTAGAAATTGTCGAGTAATTTTTCTGGTTTTATTATATTAGTGAATTTGAGTGCTATACTAGTCAAAAATTTTGCAGCAATCTCAGACTGGAAAAGTATTATTTCCTAACTTAGGGGGGCGAGTGTGGTGAGATTGGGGATTTACTAGGAAGTAGTATAGAAAAAGGCTCATTTGTGATAAGACTGGAGACAGAAGGTTTCAATTCAGAAGAATTGGATGTTTGATTAGGGAAAATGCAAATTCTTCATGAGCAAGAATTCCGGTTATCCTCTTTGTTCAGTTGTTTTATGACGGAACTTAGTTCATGAGGAATCACAGGTTTTACCGAATTAAGGCAGGAAGAGATTAATTATGAACTGAGAGGAACTAACGGGAAAATGTACACTAAAACTCAGTAGTTTGGTGATATTTTCATGGGTTATTGCACAGAGAAAATAGGATAATCTCAAAGAGAGGAAAAGACATGTGTCAGTTGGAGACGAAAGTAGCAAGGCTAGACAGAGCAAGGACAGAGGAGTCACGGGAAGCTTAAGAAGAAGTGAGCCTTTGCTAGTGAAGGTAGTCTATGTAGGCGTTAAGTAACTGTTATCTAAGGAGAGCCTGGTTTTCCTACAGGTACTGTTGAAGTACTGCTGTTGTTGTGCTGTTGAAAATAGGAAGAGTTATGTAGCAATTTGGAGCAAAATGAGCAAGGAAAACGAGCCACATCGGATCAGTCTCGTCATTTCCCTGCTCTCAACCATTGCTGTAGAGACACTAATAAAAGGTAATTTTCCTTGATCTTGAGCCACTTTACCGACACCACGAACATCAGCAACCAGTACACACATCAGCATCAACGAAGGAGTCAGCTAATACTCCATCTCCTTTCAGTACATCTCATCCCAGTTCTTTTCATCGTCTGCAATTAAATATGACAGCATCTGACAAAGGGCATGGTTCAAACCTCTCAACCATTCCGTTTGTTTGTGGATGATAAGAGCTATAATATTAATAGTAAACTTCTTGACAGCTCCCAATGTCTGGTAAACAACAGTACGTTAAATTAAAGGTGGGGGACACAGAGTGCCCCCTGCAGGTCTGCCAACTGAGCAGGTCCTCGGAGAGTACTCACTTTCGTTCCTTCGTAGAGATGTAGCTTTATTCGTTTCCACCAGAGCCCGGGATAGCTTCTGAGATCGGAGGCGCGTGCCTTCGATCTAATTCCTAACTTCCCCGAATATAAACCGCCAACCTCATCATACGAAACCCATCCAAATGATCTCAAATTCGGATACCTACAGGCATTTCGAGGCCGTATCTTAACACTAGCCCACCCTGATGAGTCGCATATGCAGAAATATGGGAGATTCGGGGAAACTCCGGTTCTACGAACTAGACCATGAGTCGAAGATGCGGCTCCTCAAACCCCACTCCCACACCTCTAACCGTCTGGCTATGGAGCCAGGAACACGCGAAGAAAAGCAGTAGAAAGAAAAGCAGACCCTACAGCAAGGCAATAGTCACCCATCAAAAACCTGCCGTATGCCGCCGGTGTGGCGGGGGGGGCAGAAAAGGCTCTGGAACCTGCCGCATGCCTCCGGTGTGGCGGGGGGGGCAGGAACAGCTCTACGGTAAACCAATCACAGAAAAGGTACGATGGCGAGGCGAGCCCTCGTCGATATGGAGGGGAATACAGGCGCTAACACAAGGGAGAAGTCATGCGACAAAACCTCCCGCGGGCCATCGGCAAGGCAGGGGGTTAGACGAGGAAACGACGAATACCCGGGATGGAAGGTGTCAACACCTACAGCCCCGCTAGGGGAGGAAGTGTTTAGACGAAAAAAAAACAAAGCAGAACAAATACAACACACAAAATATAAAAGAAGACACACAGACCCGTACACTGGTCGCCCCCCGGCTCTGGGCTGAGAAGGGCGTCGGCAGGGCGAAATTGAACAATGACAAAAAGGCGACAGCCCTGCGCCTCAGATAGCGGAGTTTTACGCGAACCTTGACCCGGCACTGAGCAGGGGGTTCGGCAGGACAGAAAAGAAGAAAAAAATGGAAAGAACCGCCCCAAAACTCGATGAAGACCCTTAGGACACTACGAACAACCCAAAGACGAAGACGAGAAACTCATACCTAAAAAAAATATGAAGAACTATCGAGGAGCGGTGGTGGCTTGGAAGTCAACTGGCCACGGCCGCGCCTCGAGATTCGTCTACGTTACGTTGGATTCCCCGAGGAAACGCACTGGCGATGTGAACTTGCAAGCACCAAGAACCTCGTACGGCTCCCGTTGAAGTCGTGTAGCGCGCCGGGGGAAGAGGGAGTTTAATCGGTCCCGGGTCGTCCAGAAAGCGGACCAGGTATACCTTATCCTCGGTAGTGCTCGCGCTGATTTTTCCTAGCCACCATAAACCATCGTCTCCCTTGTACCAAAGGTGGGCTCCCTTAGGAAGTACGGTGTCGTGGTAGCGACGGAGCCAATCGGTGCGGGGAACATAGGCGTAGCCCGGCGCTAGGAAACGTTCCCCATTGTTGCGGAAGAGCTCACGCTGTGCCGCCCCGATCCGCATTCGGCGGTAAAGGCGGGTGGTTTGGCGGTGCTGGTCCGGGGTTTCGGCCCAATAACGCAAGATGTGGGAGCGGGAGAGGTGAGGGTCCATTTCCCGCTCCCAGGACGGTTCGGAGAGTCCCGCCCAATGCGTCTTGTATAGCACTGCGATGACGCCACCTCGCCCCCGTACCGACTGATGACCAGTGATCTGCTCCACCTCCAGCCGTTGGAGGGGAGTCGAAACGTCGTCTTGAGTGACGTGGTACGGCGGGGACTTCTTGGAAAAGTTGTTGAGCACATACTGTGTCAGCCCCGCCGGTAGGTATTTGGGCATGTCCCCGCTGTCGTGAGGGCTGGCACAGGGTTTGCAGCGCTCGATGGCCACACGCCGACGAGCGTCCGAACCAGGCAGGTCGGAAGGGAGATCCAAATAAAGGAGGTTGCTCCCGAGCGGCGAGCCATCCGGGGTCTCGGCGGCGGAGCAGGGACCGACGGCCAGGACCTTGTATGGGCCCGTCCAGTTAAGCGCGAGTTTGGCCTTGAGTACCTTGGCGTCGGTATTCGCCTTCACACCCTGGCGGATGGTAGAGGCAGAATTGTATACCCATGCCCAACCACCCACAGTGAAGTTAGGTGCTGGACGCAGCGCGTCGGCGAGGGCGGAGTTTCTGCGTTTAACACGGGAAACGTTGAGGGCGTGGTGTGCGCGGACAATGTCGTTCGCGCGCTTTTGCCGGTCGGTGGCCAAATCGCAATAGGCCAGGTGGTCACGGGCCAGACTCTGGTGTCCCACGACACCTTTGCGGTCGAAAATCGTCAGGGGGAGCCGTGGAAGTCTGCCCATGTGGACCTCGTTGGGCGCCAAACCCGTCGCCGCGCTGACAGAGTTGTTGTAAGCGAATTCGACGTGGGGCAGATGTAAGTCCCAGTCGTCTTGTCGCTCGTTGACGACCATAGCCAGCATTTGTGCCATAGTGTGATTTACCCGCTCAACGCCCCCGTTACAGTTGGGATGGTAGGAGCTTGTAGCAAGCTTGTGTACACCTAACAGCTGATATACACCTTGTGAAAGCGTGGAGCAGAACTGCAGTCCGTTGTCCGAGAGTATGGTGCGCGGGCACCCCCACAAGGGGATGTATTGGTTCACCAGGATATTGGCTGTACCTTCCGCGGTGAACTCAGCGGCAGTGACGGGGAACATGTCGGCCCGACGACTGAAGCGATCAGTGAACAGCAGGATGCAGGTGTTGCCTCGCGGTGTGACCGGAAGGGGGCCGAAGTAGTCAACACTGACGGCGATACCTGGACCTTCCGGCAGAGGCATTGTGATGATGGGCCAGCGGACAGTCAGCCGTGGGGTTTTCCGCGCTTGGCACTTCAAGCAGTGGCGAAGCCACCACCGGGCACACACACTCATGCCAATCCACCGATAAAAACGCTCCAGCATGCGCAACGTGCGCGTGGTGCCAAGGTGGCAGGAGGCCGTCGAATGGCAAGCTTGCATGATCCAAGGGCGCATAAGCAGGGGAACGTAGATGCGAACTGGCTCGTCATTTAGCAAGCAAGCAGCTCGCCCAACAGAGTTCGGTTTGTCAGAGCTTTTTGGCGGGAGTGTCGGTTTACGGACGAGTAGGACAAAGTCGTCGTCGGTTATATGTAGCCGACCCTTATCCGCCAGCTCCTGGATGTCTGAGAGGAAGGGACGCTCGTGCGAGAGGTAGCACGCCAAAACGTCGGGCGGCAGGACCGATGGCCGGCCGATAGAAACGTAACGCATCATGGCGTGGCACGTCGGCTCAGCATGCTGCTCTCGCTTCCAATCGCCATGTGAGTAACGTGCGATGGAATCAGCGAAACGCAATTCAGCAGCGTTGCGAAGGGCGTCCGCCCTTGTATATGCGGTCGGCGTGCCACCAGGAGAAGGCGTGAGCCGTAAGAGAGGAGTTCCCATATAGGCTCTGCGTGGTCGCGGTCGGACGGTAGTGGCACCGTGCGGACCGGCGACTCGACAAGAGCAGGGGTCGCGGCGGCGACGGGGTCGGCTGCGGCCGTGGAACTCGCGACGGGGTTGTACTTCGTCCGCAAGATGGCCGAGGGGCCCCGCCGGGCTCGAATCCATAATCTACAGCGGGGGTGCATTACCCGTTGTTATCGCTGTTCGTCGGCGCGTCGTCGACGACGGAGGGGCTGGAGTGCTAAGCATGGCGGAGACGGACACAGTCGAACCGGTGGTCGCGGCGGGGGCCGTCTCCTGTAAAGAACTCCGGGATATATAAGTCGGCTGTGCGATGGGCGTCGCTGTAGCCAGGGCTTCTGCGGAGCCCGTGCCGCCCTCGATGGGTATGACAAATACCGAAGCGAAAACAGTGTCGGCGGCAGGTGAAATCGACCCGCGGCCGGTACAGCCTTCGGTAGTGGCGACGGAGGCAGAAACACGAGCGACGAATCTCCCCGGGGAAGCAGAAAGGCCGTCAATACTTATACGTGGCTCGTGTGTGCGAAAATCGTGAAACGCGGTAGAGGTGAGAGGGAGCCCACCCAAGGCAGCATGTTCAGTCCGGGGCACGAGCCCACCCGAGACAGTGCTTTCGGCGAGGGGTTCGAGTCCACCCAAAGCAGTGCTTTCGGTGTGGGGCACGAGCCCATCCAAGACAGTGCTTTTGGCGAGGGGTGCGAGTGCACCCGAACCGACTCCTGGAATCGGCGAGGAGGGAGCGCGCAGCCCGCGGGTCCGTAGGAGGTAGATACCGCTATCTCCAACGGGGTTGGGGCTTGTCAACCCACGAGGTTGAAATGTTTTTTAAACCACTGCGGTCGTACTCCGTAGCGGCTCTGGAAAACGGGCCGGAAAAATCGGCGATGCCCTTGGCGCTGCCTTTGCGATACTCGAGTTTGCAATCGAACGCGGTGACGAACTCAAGCTACCGCTGGACTCGTGCATTGAGGGTCCCCAATTTGCCAATGCTCTCCTATGTCTTGTGGCCGGAGGATATGCGGAGTTTTGTTCCCCTCAGTATCCTCGGAGGCGTTTGGGAACCCAAGCAGTGCTGCCGGTCCCCAAATCTATAGGAGTCCAGTGCCTCTCCGAGTCGAGCGTTGCTCGACTGATATACGCGATTTTCATAGTGAACAAAACGTCGTCCAGCGTCACACTACCCTCGACGAAACAGGGGCAGTGTTCTAACATCGCAAGGTCAGGGCCGACGCTAGAAGCTATCTCCACAACTTCACGGCTTTTCATTGGCCAACGCGCCCGAGAAATAGGTCGGAAACGCCCGAAGGGGAGGCTTTGCGAGCGCTGGCCGCTGTTAACGGTCCGGTTGCGGCGCGGACGAGATTGCTCGGTTCGTGCACTCGCAGTGCAGGTGCGGAACCGACTAGGGGAGGCCGGGTGCGCCGACCCGGTCTCATTGTCGCAAATAGCTGCGCGAACGGCAGAAAGTGCCTCACCGAGCAAGTTTTTCCTCTCCCCTGGCATGGGTTGTTGGCCCTGGGACCATCCGCCCGGAGACCAATGCCCCACACTGGGTTCAGAGGGCTGGATTCAGCCAGAAGCTTGTTGTCAGAGCTCAAGAGGTGATTTTTTTTATGGCTGGATTCTGCGTGAATTTGGCGTAGGTGCCAGGCGACACGGCGTTTTGCTTCTCCCTGTCCCCAACAGCGGAGTCAAAGTTGCGCACGCCTCGACCGATGCGTTTGCGTATGCTTGGACGAGGCGACGACATAATGAGCCCCACTGCTCGATGGTCTTGCAAAAACTTGGTCTTTTCGGCCATCATGTACTGCTCCGCGCAAGAATATGGTACGTCGTCCACGGCAAACGACGAAGGGGACCACGGTGGAAAATAGGATGTGGGCTGCCAGAATAACACCACTTTGGCTGTGAAGTATTCGAGAGAAGGGTCAAAATCCGTGTTGAAATTTGGGCTGCAATGTCCCCGTCCGGGAACACCAGGCCTCGGGAGCACGACGCGAATCCGAACCCGTTGTATCTCGCCTCGGGTCGTTTTTCGTTCGTTGGCGGAAAAGCGCGAGAATCCGCTCTAACTGCGCCCGAAAAATGGCAAACACCGACGGTGCCAACCCGTCGGTAGCCTCGTTGGACATTTGTGGGTCTGCACTGTCCCCTTTGGGGAACACCAGTCCTCGGCTACTTGGGCCTGTAATGTCCCCTTGCGGGAGCACCAGGCCTCGGGAGCAACTTGCGAGTCCGAACCTGGGGTTTCTCGCCTCGGGTCCTCCTCACTCGCTGGCGGAAACTCGTAAGAAGCCGCCCTCATTGCACCCGAAAACGAGTCCAACACCGACGGTGCCAACCCGTCGTTAGCCTCGTTGGACATTTGGGTCTGCAATGTCCCCGTCTGGGAACACCAGTCCTCGGCTCTTTGGCCTGTAATGTCCCCTTGCGGGAGCACCAGGCCTCGGGAGCAACATGCGAGTCCGAACCTGGGGTTTCTCGCCTCGGGTCCTTCTCACTCGCTGGTGGAAACTCGTAAGAAGCCGCCCTCATTACACCCGAAAACGAGTCCAACACCGACGGTGCCAACCCGTCGGTAGCCTCGTTGGGCATTTGGGTCTGAAATGTCCCCCTCTGGGAACACCAGTCCTCGGCTCTTTGGGCCTGTAGTGTCCCCCTCAGGAACACCAGGCCTCGGGAGCACGACGCGAGTCCGAACCCACGGTTTCTCGCGTCGTGGCCTCTTCGCTTTTTGGCGTATAATCGCAAGAAAACTGCTCTAACTGCGCCCGAAGGGGCAGGGGCTCTGAGCTGTTTCTGCTTGACGAGAGGCGTGATTCTTCCGAACGTTTACGGGAATAGCGTCCAGCTGATCAGGCTGGAGGCCGTGGAGTCACCACTGGCCCGTCGCGCAGTGTCGGATCTTCTTCCTGTGCCACTGGGGCAGACGTAGCCTGATGAAACACGTGGGTTAGCGTGTTAAAAGACGAAGCAGGGTCCGTAAACCCTGCGGGCGTCTTCTGGAGCGGGTCTCGGGCAAGGCAATAATATTTTTACCCGAAGAGGCTCTCTTCCGTTATGTCTCTTGGAGAAGGGAGACGAGGTAGCTCATCTTGTCGACTCCTCCTTGATGGAAAAAAGGACAGAGCGCCCGCTCTTATCGCGAGCAAACACCGGATCGAGCCTCGTAAAAGATCTCGGTGTTTTAGTGTTGGCCTTCCCACACCTCAAATCGACCGCCACCTCGTGGTCAGAAAAAGTGTTTCGAGGGTCGACCGTCCCACACCTCAAACCGACCGCCACCGCCTGGTCAGGGAGAGGGGGGGATGCACACATACGCGTGAAAAGGCGACGCGCCGTCGCCGCAGCTATATTGTTGCGCGGCGCGTGCCTGGGGGGGGATCGCGCAAAGCGCAGGCCCCCGTGCCATGGTTGATGGGGGCGGCGTTTGGAGCGCGTACCCCCATTGCTGAGTTTATGCCGCGGCTGAGGGAAACGGCGCTGGAAGCGCGGTTCCCGTTGCCGAACTCAGACCATGACCGAGGGGAACGTCGCTGAAAGAGGGCGTTCTCGCCGTCGAAAAAGAAAGAAAGAAAAGAAAAAAAAATACCTGGCTGGAGGAAACCACGCTTGAAGCGCTAGTTTCCGCCGCCGGTACTACGCCGTGAGAATCGTCCGTAGACGGCGTAGGAGCCCGTGGGCTCTTGACAGAGGCAATCTGTGCTGCGTTACTGGACAGGCTAGCAACAGAACACGAGCATCTTCTGAAACCAAAATAGGTACCCCCCGACAGTGTTGTCGACGGTGCCGTACCGCCGTCGAGCTGTCGATTGCCGTTACGGAATGTGCCAGGTTGGCGCGCAAATTTATTTTCGCCCGGGTTGTGGGCGGCTCCAAAGCGCATTCGAGAAGCGGGATCGGGGGCAGAAGAGGCGGGCGAGCGCAGGATATCACCATGGTGATCCGACGTGTATGTGGCATCGTTGTGACAGTCTACCTGGCCCTGATCCTGAAAGATGGCGACGATTTTTCGTGTGGTTGTTCGGGCGAGAAGATTTGTCGTCTCGGCGGTAGCAGACCATGTGTGTTTGTCAACGTCGGTGTGCGTCATCGTCGCCAAGTTGGCCAAGTTCAGGGTTCAAGCAGCCACTCGCAGTAATTATAGGATGCCTCGCACAATGCTTGAAGGAATGGTTGTCTTCGTGGCAGTTGAGGCAAAGCCCCCGGTTTTCTCGGAGGGCATTAGCGCAGGCCGCTCCAAAGGGGAGGGTCGTCTGTCTTATACGAGGCCTTAACGGCGAAACCTTCTGCATAATGATGCTCTTCTAGTGGCCAGCAGTTCGATGTGTCGTCAAGCCAAGGGTCAGATGAATCATTGATGGGCATGACAGTTGAATGATGGCTCGATCCCGTCTGCCACGAAAGCGACTGGGACGGCACTCGGCCCTGGCCGCGCCCATGATCTGCGGGCCGGGGCCCCGACAGGGCGCATGACCGCGCTCCCGTCGAAGAAACAGGGAGAGAAAAAAATGTTTCGCCGTTGACCGCAGGTGTCTTTTTAGTCACTAAAAGCCCACCACATAGCATCCAACGAGGCGTATGGCCGCGGGTTTGTTGCCTTCGAACCAGGGTACAACGCAGGCAGGAGAGCCGGAAATTGCTCATTCGCCGCCACCCGAACCACCTCCAACACCACATCCGTTCCCGGAGACAAAACACGCTCACTCCGCGTAGCGGTCGGCATACGTACGCGAAACTCCACTGAAATCAGAAAAAGGCATGGCGTTACACATTCCAAAAGTATGCAACTTAGAGTATCTCTCCTCCGTGTCAACCCCGTCGAAGTGCGTGATCAGCAGACGCAACATGAGGGTGAAAGCCTCAGGCAGATGCTCCTCCTGCCATGGCTCTTGACACTTTTTGCCTGCTACCACGACCACCTCGCTGTGGTCCGTGCTCGAGGACGAAGACGAGCGGGAGGAGGGTGACGAGCCGTCCCACGCTGAACGTCCTCTCGCGCCATTCCTCTGTCAGAGCGGCGGCCAACTGCCCCGGTTGTTGGACCGAAGTTGCCCCCTCGGCGGCGCCCTCAGGCACACCAGCACCCGATGCGCTGTCACCCCCGCGGCGGTGGTGGTGGTCGCCACCCCCACCATTTTTGCCGCCACCCCCACGGTTGCGGTCCCCGCGGTCGCGACTGTCGCGACATTTTCCCCGGTTTCGTTCTGATAACTCTTCCTCCGGGGTCCGGCCAAAAGACAGGGTCGGAGTCCTCGACGTGGGCTATCAGCAGGGCCTTGACGAGGGCAAGGGTCGGGGCGGCTCTCGTCTGTCTAGCATAGGGCGTACAATCCACGCGAGCCCAGGCCGCTTCCAGTAAGGACGTCCGCTTGCCGCGACGCCGGCCTCTCTGACGGGAGGAGGGCGTAGGCCGTTTCCACCACCGCGGTTCGCCAACGCTGAGGAGAAGTCTACCCGCGGTGCAGACGCCATGCACGCGACGATGCCCTTGTAGAAGGCGTCGTTCCCGGGTCGTGGTCGCTGGGACGCGACACCCTGCGGGCGCGACGAAGGCAAGGGGGCCGCGGTAGCTCCCGCCGCAGCCGACGCAACTGACGACTCCCGCGCAGCGGTCTTCGCCTGCTCGATATCTTCGTCAAACTGACGTCGGCGTCCTATCGTCTGGTTGGCGTCGTCGAGCGCCCGCTGGGCCCGCGCCGCCGCGTATGCCAAGTCCAAGGGGGCGGCATGGGCGCCCCGGTGCCGGGAGCTCTGGGGGTGGCGCTCTGTCGAGCGCGGAGAGCCCAGGTGGCGGCGGTGGTGCCCTGTCGAGCGCGAGGGGGGCAGCTGGTGGCGCTCCCCCGGGGCTGGCGAGAGCTGGCGTCGAGACGCTCCCGAGTCCGGTGGGGGTTGGTCCGTCTTCTTCTCAGCGCGAACCAGCGAATCGACCCGCTTGGTTGGTGGGAACGGGTGGAGGTATGGTGCTCCGTCTTCTGTCTCGTCACCGGAACCCGCCACCGGTGGTTCCCCCCGTCTCGAGTCGCGGCTTCTCGAGCGAGCTCTCCCTGTCTCGTGGGCATCCAGGTTGGGGTGCGTGGAAGACCTCAGCCAGCCCCGAGTAGCCCCCATCGTCACTGGTGGACATGGTGCCTAGGTGTAGTGAAGGGGGGAGGGGGGGGGGGGGGGGGAAGGAACGACGCGTGAAGAAGCTATGGAGACAGATAAATTGTTGTGGTGTTCCTGCTCCAAGTAGCGGTATATCTGTGTTTCAGCAAACAGCAACAATATGGGCCTTGACTCCGTCCAGCCTCAGTGATGGTAGCAGCCACGTCAACTAGCCGTATAAGAGGAGTACAGCAGTAACAAGGTACCAATCATCATAACCGCAACATAAGAGCAGCGCCCAGTCTGACCGTAGGGTATACGGGTAGCGCCCGCACGAACCGAAGTACAAGGAGCCAAAACTGGGCAGCACTGACCCTAACCGCAGTGCAGCGGGTGCAACACAGTAAGGGTATGTCTGCAGCCATCGCAGTTAAACAGGCATCATTCAACCTAGGCGGGGGGAGGTAGCACAGAAAAGCGTCGCCCAAAACGTCCACGCTCATCGGACCAAAACAGGCAACATCTACCATAGGTGTAGTATAGGGGTTATCACAATTTACGTTCGCCCAACACGCCGACGCTCATCGCACCAAAACAGGCAGCGTTTAACCTAGGTGTAGCGTGGGGGGTAACACAGTGAAGGGTCGCCCAACACGCCGACACTCATCGCACCAAAACAGGCAGCATTTACCCTAGGTGTAGTGTAGGGGGGGAGCACAGTAGAGGTTCGCCAAAGACGCCGACGCTCATCGCACCAAAACGGGCAGCATTTACCCTAGGTGTAGTGTAGGGGGGGAGCACAGTAGAGGTTCGCCAAAGACGCCGACGCTCATCGCACCAAAACGGGCAGCATTTACTCTAGGTGTAGTGTAGGGGGGAAGCACAGTGAAAGGTCGCCCAACACGCTCGACACTCATTGCACCAAAACAGGCAGCATTTAACCTAGGTGTAGTGTAGGGGTGGAAGCACAGTGTAAGATCGCCCAACACGCTGACACTCATCGCACCAAAACAGACAGCATTTACCCTAGGTGTAGTGTAGGGGGGGAGCACAGTAGAGGTTCGCCAAACACGCCGACGCTCATCGCACCAAAACGGGCAGCATTTACCCTAGGTTTAGTGTAGGGGGGAAGCACAGTGAAAGGTCGCCCAACACGCTTGACACTCATTGCACCAAAACAGGCAGCATTTGCCCTAGGTGTAGTGTAGGGGTGGAAGCACAGTGTAGATCGCCAAACACGCTGACACTCATCGCACCAAAACGGGCAGCATTTACCCTAGGTGTAGTGTAGGGGTGGAAGCACAGTGTAGATCGCCCAACACGCTGACACTCATCGCACCAAAACGGGCAGCATTTACCCTAGGTGTAGTGTAGGGGGGGGAGCACATTGTAAGATCGCCCAACACGCTGACACTCATCGCACCAAAACGGGCAGCATTTACCCTATATGTAGCGTAGGGGTGGAAGCACAGTGAAAGGTCACCCACACGCTGACACTCGTTGCACCAAAACAGGCCGCATAAAAACCTGGGTGTAGTGTAGGGGGAAGCACAGTGAAAGGTCACCCAACACGCTGACACTCGTCGCACCAAAACAGGCAGCATTTAACCTAGGTGTAGTGTAGGGGGGGAAGCACAGTGAAAGGACACCCAACACGCTGACACTCGTCGCACCAAAACAGGCAGCATTTAACCTAGGTGTAGTGTAGGGGTGGAAGCACAGTGTAAGATCGCCCAACACGCTGACACTCATCGCACCAAAACGGGCAGCATTTACCCTAGGTGTAGTGTAGGGGGGGAGCACAGTGAAAGGTCACCCACACGCTGACACTCGTTGCACCAAAACAGGCCGCATTTAACCTGGGTGTAGTGTAGGGGGGGAGCACAGTGAACGGTCACCCAACACGCTGACACTCGTCGCACCAAAACAGACAGCATTTAGCCTAGGTGTAGTGTAGGGGTGGAAGCACAGTGTAAGATCGCCCAACACGCTGACACTCATCGCACCAAAACGGGCAGCATTTACACTAGGTGTAGTGTAGGGGGGGAGCACAGTGAAAGGTCGCCCAACACGCTTGACACTCATTGCACCAAAACAGGCAGCATTTGCCCTAGGTGTAGTGTAGGGGTGGAAGCACAGTGTAGATCGCCCAACACGCTGACACTCATCGCACCAAAACGGGCAGCATTTACCCTAGGTGTAGTGTAGGGGGGGGAGCACATTGTAAGATCGCCCACACGTTGACACTCATCGCACCAAAACCGGCAGCATTTACCCTATATGTAGTGTAGGGGTGGAAGCACAGTGAAAGGTCACCCACACCCTGACACTCGTTGCACCAAAACAGGCCGCATATAAACCTGGGTGTAGTGTAGGGGGGGAGCACAGTGAAAGGTCACCCACACGCTGACACTCGTTGCACCAAAACAGGCCGCGTATGAACCTGGGTGTGGTGTAGGGGGTAGCACAGTGAAAGGTCACCCAACACGCTGACACTCGTCGCACCAAAACAGGCAGCATTTAACCTAGGTGTAGTGTAGGGGGGGAAGCACAGTGAAAGGTCACCCAACACGCTGACACTCGTCGCACCAAAACAGGCAGCATTTAACCTAGGTGTAGTGTAGGGGTGGAAGCACAGTGTAAGATCGCCCAACACGCTGACACTCATCGCACCAAAACGGGCAGCATTTACCCTACGTGTAGTGTAGGGGGGGAGCACAGTGAAAGGTCACCCACACGCTGACACTTGTGCACCAAAACAGGCCGCATTTAACCTGGGTGTAGTGTAGGGGGGAGCACAGTGAAGTCCGCCTACCCAACACGCTGACACTCATCGCACCAAAAGGCAGCATTTACCTAGGTGTAGTGTAGGGGGGAAGCACAGTGTAAGATCGCCCAACACGCTGACACTCATCGCACCAAACGGGCAGCATTTACCTAGGTGTAGTGTAGGGGGGGGAGCACAGTGAAAGATCGCCCAACACGCTGACACTCATCGCACCAAAAGGCAGCATTTACCCTAGGTTAGTGTAGGGGGAAGCACAGTGAAAGGTGCCCAACACGCTGACACTCATGCACCAAAACAGGCAGCATTTGCCCTAGGTGTAGTGTAGGGGGGAAGCACAGTGTAAGGTCACCAACACGCTGACACTCATCGCACCAAAACAGGCAGCATTTACCTAGGTGTAGTGTAGGGGGGAAGCACAGTGTAAGATCGCCCAACACGCTGACACTCATCGCACCAAAACAGACAGCATTTACCCTAGGTGTAGTGTAGGGGGGGAGCACAGTAGAGGTTCGCCAAACACGCCGACGGTCATCGCACCAAAACGGGCAGCATTTACCCTAGGTTTAGTGTAGGGGGGAAGCACAGTGAAAGGTCGCCCAACACGCTTGACACTCATTGCACCAAAACAGGCAGCATTTGCCCTAGGTGCAGTGTAGGGGTGGAAGCACAGTGTAGAACGCCAAACACGCTGACACTCATCGCACCAAAACAGGCAGCATTTACCCTAGGTGTAGTGTAGGGGTGGAAGCACAGTGTAGATCGCCCAACACGCTGACACTCATCGCACCAAAACGGGCAGCATTTACCCTAGGTGTAGTGTAGGGGGGGGAGCACATTGTAAGATCGCCCAACACGCTGACACTCATCGCACCAAAACGGGCAGCATTTACCCTATATGTAGTGTAGGGGTGGAAGCACAGTGAAAGGTCACCACACGCTGACACTCGTTGCACCAAACCAGGCCGCATAAAAACCTGGGTGTAGTGTAGGGGGAAGCACAGTGAAAGGTCACCAACACGCTGACACTCGTCGCACCAAAACAGGCAGCATTTAACTAGGTGTAGTGTAGGGGTGGAAGCACAGTGAAAGACCCAACACGCTGACACTCATCGCACCAAAAAGGCAGCATTTACCCTAGGTGTAGTGTAGGGGTGGAAGCACAGTGTAAGGTCGCCCAACACGCTGACACTCATCGCACCAAAACGGGCAGCATTTACCTAGGTGTAGTGTAGGGGGGGAGCACAGTGAAGGTCACCCACACGCTGACACTCGTGCACCAAAACAGGCAGCATTTACCTAGGTGTAGTGTAGGGGGGAAGCACAGTGAACGGCCCAACACGCTGACACTCATCGCACCAAAACAGCAGCATTTACCTAGGTGTAGTGTAGGGGGGAAGCACAGTGTAAGATCGCCCAACACGCTGACACTCATCGCACCAAAACGGGCAGCATTTACCTAGGTGTAGTGTAGGGGGGAGCACAGTGAAAGGTCGCCCAACACGCTTGACACTCATTGCACCAAAACAGGCAGCATTTGCCCTAGGTGTAGTGTAGGGGTGGAAGCACAGTGTAGATCGCCCAACACGCTGACACTCATCGCACCAAAACGGGCAGCATTTACCCTAGGTGTAGTGTAGGGGGGGGAGCACATTGTAAGATCGCCCACACGTTGACACTCATCGCACCAAAACCGGCAGCATTTACCCTATATGTAGTGTAGGGGTGGAAGCACAGTGAAAGGTCACCCACACCCTGACACTCGTTGCACCAAAACAGGCCGCATATAAACCTGGGTGTAGTGTAGGGGGGAGCACAGAGAAAGGTCACCCACACGCTGACACTCGTTGCACCAAAACAGGCCGCGTATGAACCTGGGTGTGGTGTAGGGGGTAGCACAGTGAAAGGTCACCCAACACGCTGACACTCGTCGCACCAAAACAGGCAGCATTTAACCTAGGTGTAGTGTAGGGGGGGAAGCACAGTGAAAGGTCACCCAACACGCTGACACTCGTCGCACCAAAACAGGCAGCATTTAACCTAGGTGTAGTGTAGGGGTGGAAGCACAGTGTAAGATCGCCCAACACGCTGACACTCATCGCACCAAAACGGGCAGCATTTACCCTACGTGTAGTGTAGGGGGGGAGCACAGTGAAAGGTCACCCACACGCTGACACTCGTTGCACCAAAACAGGCCGCATTTAACCTGGGTGTAGTGTAGGGGGGGAGCACAGTGAACGGTTACCCAACACGCTGACACTCGTCGCACCAAAATAGGCAGCATTTAGCCTAGGTGTAGTGTAGGGGTGGAAGCACAGTGTAAGATCGCCCAACACGCTGACACTCATCGCACCAAAACGGGCAGCATTTACACTAGGTGTAGTGTAGGGGGGGGAGCACATTGTAAGATCGCCCAACACGCTGACACTCATCGCACCAAAACGGGCAGCATTTACCCTAGGTTTAGTGTAGGGGGGAAGCACAGTGAAAGGTCGCCCAACACGCTTGACACTCATTGCACCAAAACAGGCAGCATTTGCCCTAGGTGTAGTGTAGGGGGGAAGCACAGTGAAAGGTCACCCAACACGCTGACACTCGTCGCACCAAAACAGGCAGCATTTAACCTAGGTGTAGTGTAGGGGTGGAAGCACAGTGTAAGATCGCCCAACACGCTGACACTCATCGCACCAAAACGGGCAGCATTTACTCTGAGTGTAGTGTAGGGGGGAAGCACAGTGAAAGGTCGCCAAACACGCTCGACACTCATTGCACCAAAACAGGCAGCATTTAACCTAGGTGTAGTTAGGGGGGAAGCACAGTGTAAGATCGCCAACACGCTGACACTCATCGCACCAAAACAGCAGCATTTACCCTAGGTGTAGTGTAGGGGGGGAGCACAGTAGAGGTTCGCCAAACACGCCGACGCTCATCGCACCAAAACGGGCAGCATTTACCCTAGGTTTAGTGTAGGGGGGAAGCACAGTGAAAGGTCGCCCAACACGCTGACACTCGTCGCACCAAAACAGGCAGCATTTAACCTAGGTGTAGTGTAGGGGTGGAAGCACAGTGTAAGATCGCCCAACACGCTGACACTCATCGCACCAAAACGGGCAGCATTTACTCTAGGTGTAGTGTAGGGGGGAAGCACAGTGAAAGGTCGCCCAACACGCTCGACACTCATTGCACCAAAACAGGCAGCATTTAACCTAGGTGTAGTGTAGGGGTGGAAGCACAGTGTAAGATCGCCCAACACGCTGACACTCGTCGCACCAAAACAGGCAGCATTTAACCTAGGTGTAGTGTAGGGGGGGAAGCACAGTGAAAGGTCACCCAACACGCTGACACTCGTCGCACCAAAACAGGCAGCATTTAACCTAGGTGTAGTGTAGGGGTGGAAGCACAGTGTAAGATCGCCTAACACGCTGACACTCATCGCACCAAAACGGGCAGCATTTACTCTAGGTGTAGTGTAGGGGGGAAGCACAGTGAAAGGTCGCCCAACACGCTCGACACTCATTGCACCAAAACAGGCAGCATTTAACCTAGGTGTAGTGTAGGGGTGGAAGCACAGTGTAAGATCGCCCAACACGCTGACACTCATCGCACCAAAACAGACAGCATTTACCCTAGGTGTAGTGTAGGGGGGGAGCACAGTAGAGGTTCGCCAAACACGCCGACGCTCATCGCACCAAAACGGGCAGCATTTACCCTAGGTTTAGTGTAGGGGGGAAGCACAGTGAAAGGTCGCCCAACACGCTTGACACTCATTGCACCAAAACAGGCAGCATTTGCCCTAGGTGTAGTGTAGGGGTGGAAGCACAGTGTAGATCGCCCAACACGCTGACACTCATCGCACCAAAACGGGCAGCATTTACCCTAGGTGTAGTGTAGGGGGGGGAGCACATTGTAAGATCGCCCAACACGCTGACACTCATCGCACCAAAACGGGCAGCATTTACCCTATATGTAGCGTAGGGGTGGAAGCACAGTGAAAGGTCACCCACACGCTGACACTCGTTGCACCAAAACAGGCCGCATAAAAACCTGGGTGTAGTGTAGGGGGAAGCACAGTGAAAGGTCACTCAACACGCTGACACTCGTCGCACCAAAATAGGCAGCATTTAGCCTAGGTGTAGTGTAGGGGTTGAAGCACAGTGTAAAATCGCCCAACACGCTGACACTCATCGCACCAAAACAGACAGCATTTACCCTAGGTGTAGTGTAGGGGGGAGCACAGTAGAGGTCGCCAAACACGCCGACGCTCATCGCACCAAAACGGGCCAGCATTTACCCTAGGTTAGTGTAGGGGGGAAGCACAGTGAAAGGTCGCCCAACACGCTGACACTGTCGCACCAAAACAGGCAGCATTTAACCTAGGTGTAGTGTAGGGGTGGAAGCACAGTGTAAGATCGCCCAACACGCTGACACTCATCGCACCAAAAAGGCAGCATTTATCTAGGTGTAGTGTAGGGGGAAGCACAGTGAAAGGTCGCCCAACACGCTCGACACTCAGTGCACCAAAACAGGCAGCATTTACCTAGGTGTAGTGTAGGGGTGGAAGCACAGTGTAAGATCGCCCAACACGTGACACTGTCGCACCAAAACGGGCAGCATTTACCTAGGTGTAGGTAGGGGGGAAGCACAGTGAAAGGTCACCCAACACGCTGACACTCGTCGCACCAAAACGGCAGCATTTAACCTAGGTGTAGTGTAGGGGTGGAAGCACAGGTAAGATCGCCTAACACGCTGACACTCATCGCACCAAAACGGGCAGCATTTACTCTAGGGTAGTGTAGGGGGGAAGCACAGTGAAAGGTCGCCCAACACGCTGACACTCATTGCACCAAAACAGGCAGCATTTAACCTAGGTGTAGTAGGGGTGGAAGCACAGTGTAAGATCGCCCAACACGCTGACACTCATCGCACCAAAAAGGCAGCATTTACCCTAGGTGTAGTGTAGGGGGGGAGCACAGTAGAGGTCGCCAAACACGCTGACTCATCGCACCAAAACGGGCAGCATTTACCCTAGGTTAGTGTAGGGGGGAGCACAGTGAAAGGTCGCCCAACACGCTGACACTCATTGCACCAAAACAGGCAGCATTTGCCCTAGGTGTAGTGTAGGGGTGGAAGCACAGTGTAGATCGCCCAACACGCTGACACTCATCGCACCAAAACGGGCAGCATTTACCCTAGGTGTAGTGTAGGGGGGGGAGCACATTGTAAGATCGCCCAACACGCTGACACTCATCGCACCAAAACGGGCAGCATTTACCCTATATGTAGCGTAGGGGTGGAAGCACAGTGAAAGGTCACCCACACGCTGACACTCGTTGCACCAAAACGGGCAGCATTTACTCTGAGTGTAGTGTAGGGGGGAAGCACAGTGAAAGGTCGCCAAACACGCTCGACACTCATTCGCACCAAAACAGGCAGCATTTACCCTAGGTGTAGTGTAGGGGTGGAAGCACAGTGTAAGATCGCCCAACACGCTGACACTCATCGCACCAAACAGACAGCATTTACCCTAGGTGTAGTGTAGGGGTGGAGCACAGTAGAGGTTCGCCCAACACGCCGACGCTCATCGCACCAAAACGGGCAGCATTTAACCTAGGTTAGTGTAGGGGGGAAGCACAGTGAAAGTCGCCCAACACGCTGACACTCGTCGCACCAAAACAGGCAGCATTTAACCTAGGTGTAGTGTAGGGGTGGAAGCACAGTGTAAGATCGCCAACACGCTGACACTCATCGCACCAAAACGGGCAGCATTTACTCTAGGTGTAGTGTAGGGGGGAAGCACAGTGTAAGGTCGCCCAACACGCTGACACTCATCGCACCAAAACAGGCAGCATTTAACCTAGGTGTAGTGTAGGGGTGGAGCACAGTGTAGATCGCCCAACACGCTGACACTCGTCGCACCAAAACAGGCAGCATTTAACCTAGGTGTAGTGTAGGGGGGAAGCACAGTGAAAGGTCACCCAAACACGCTGACACTCGTCGCACCAAAACAGGCAGCATTTACCTAGGTGTAGTGTAGGGGTGGAAGCACAGTGTAAGATCGCCAACACGCTGACACTCATCGCACCAAAACGGGCAGCATTTACCTAGGTTGTAGTGTAGGGGGGAAGCACAGTGAAAGGTCCCAACACGCCGACATCATGCACCAAAACAGGCAGCATTTACCTAGGTGTAGTGTAGGGGTGGAAGCACAGTGTAAGATCGCCCAACACGCTGACACTCATCGCACCAAAAAGCAGCATTTACCCTAGGTGTAGTGTAGGGGGGGAGCACAGTAGAGGTTCGCCAAACACGCGACGCTCATCGCACCAAAACGGGCAGCATTTACCCTGGTTAGTGTAGGGGGGAGCACAGTGAAAGTCGCCCAACACGCTGACATCATCGCACCAAAACAGGCAGCATTTACCTAGGTGTAGTGTAGGGGGGAGCACAGTGTAGGTCGCCCAACACGCTGACACTCATCGCACCAAAACGGGCAGCATTTACCTAGGTGTAGTGTAGGGGGGGAGCACATTGTAAGTCGCCCAACACGCTGACACTCATCGCACCAAAACGGGAGCTTACCCTAGGTGTAGGTAGGGGGGAAGCACAGTGAAAGGTCACACCGGACACTCGTCGCACCAAAAACAGGCGCAGAAAAACATAGGTGTAGTGTAGGGGGAAGCACAGTGAAAGGCACCAACACGCTGACATCGCGACCAAAAACGGGCAGCATTACCTAGGTGTAGTGTAGGGGTAAGCACAGTGTAAATCGCCCAACACGCTGACACTGATCGCACCAAAAAGGGCAGCATTTACCTAGGTGTAGTGTAGGGGGGAAGCACAGTAGAGGTTCGCCAACACGCGACGCTCATCGCACCAAAAACGGGCAGCATTACCCTAGGTGTAGTGTGGGGGAAGCACAGTGAAAGGTCGCCCAACACGCTGACACTCGTCGCACCAAAACAGGCAGCATTTAACCTAGGTGTAGGTAGGGGTGGAAGCACAGTAAGATCGCCCAACACGCTGACACTCATCGCACCAAAACAGGCAGCATTTACCTAGGTGTAGTGTAGGGGGGAGCACAGTGAA
This sequence comes from Undaria pinnatifida, assembly GCA_012845835.1. Classification (NCBI taxonomy): domain Eukaryota; class Phaeophyceae; order Laminariales; family Alariaceae; genus Undaria; species Undaria pinnatifida. The sequence continues at coordinate 10,760,701 of JABAKD010000023.1, read as the reverse complement.
GGTCGCCCAACACGCGACACTCATTGCACAAAACGGGCAGCATTTACCCTAGGTGTAGTGTAGGGGTGGAAGCACAGTGTAAGATCGCCCAAAACGCTGACACTCGTCGCACCAAAAAGGCAGCATTTACCTAGGTGTAGTGTAGGGGGGAAGCACAGTGAAAGGTCACCCAACACGCTGACACTCATCGCACCAAAACAGGCAGCATTTAACCTAGGTGTGTGTAGGGGTGGAAGCACAGTGTAAGATGCCAACACGCTGACACATCGCACCAAAACGGGCAGCATTTACTCTAGGTGTAGTGTAGGGGTGGAAGCACAGTGTAAGGTCGCCCAACACGCGACACTCATCGCACCAAAACGGGCAGCATTTACCTAGGTGTAGTGTAGGGGGGAAGCACAGTGTAAGATCGCCCAACACGCTGACACTCATCGCACCAAAACAGCAGCATTTACCCTAGGTGTAGTGTGGGGGGGGGAGCACAGTAGAGGTCGCCCAACACGCGACACTCATCGCACCAAAACGGGCAGCATTTCCCTAGGTGTAGTGTAGGGGTGGAAGCACGTGAAAGGTCGCCAACACGCTGACATTCGCACCAAAAACAGGCAGCATTTACCCTAGGTGTAGTGTAGGGGTGGAGCACAGTGTAGATCGCCCAACACGCTGACACTCATCGCACAAAACGGGCAGCATTTACCTAGGTGTAGTGTAGGGGGGGAGCACATGTAAGATCGCCCAACACGCTGACATCATCGCACCAAAACAGGCAGCATTTACCCTAGGTGTAGTGTAGGGGGTGGAAGCAGTGAAGGTCACACACGCTGACACTCGTTGCACCAAAACAGGCGCATTACCTGGTGTAGTGTAGGGGGAAGCACAGTGAAAGGTCACCCAAACACGCTGACACTCGTCGCACCAAAACAGGCAGCATTACCCTAGGTGTAGTGTAGGGGGGAGCACAGTGAAAGGACACCAACACGCTGACACTCATCGCACCAAAACAGGCAGCATTTAACCTAGGTGTAGTGTAGGGGTGGAAGCACAGTGTAAGATCGCCCAACACGCTGACACTCATCGCACCAAAACAGGCAGCATTTAACCTAGGTGTAGTGTAGGGGTGGAAGCACAGTGTAAGATCGCCCAACACGCTGACACTCGTCGCACCAAAACAGGCAGCATTTAACCTAGGTGTAGTGTAGGGGGGAGCACAGTGTAAGGATCACCCAACACGCTGACACTCAGTCGCACCAAAACTGCAGCATTACCTTAGGTGTCGTGTAGAGGGGAGCACAGTGAAGGTTCACCCAACTACGCTGACACTCGTCGCACCAAACAGGCAGCATTTACCCTAGGTGTAGTGTAAGGGTTGGAAGCACACGTTTTTAAGGATCGCCCAACACGGCTGACCACTCAGTCGCACCAAAAAGGGCATCATTTACCCTAGATTGTCGTGTAGAGGGTGGAGCACCAGTGTAAGATCACCCTAACACGCTGACACTCATCGCACTTTCAAGCAGGCAGCATTACCCTAGATGTAGTGTAGAGGTAGAAGCACATTGATAGATCGCCAACACGCTGACACTCATCGCACCAAAACGGGCAGGCATTTAACCTAGGTGTAGTGTAGGGGGGAAGCACAGTGTAATAATCGCCCAACACGCTGACACTCATCGCACCAAACCCGGCAGCATTTACCCTAGGTGTATTTATACCAGGGGGGAAGCACAGTGAAAGGTAACCAAAACGATGACACTTGCACCAAAACAGGGCGCAGAACCTGG
>JABAKD010000023.1:10582765-10758420 GCA_012845835.1 Undaria pinnatifida | reverse complement strand
AGGGTAAATGCTGCCCGTTTTTGGTGCGATGAGTGTCAGCGTTTGGGCGATCTACACTGTGCTTCCACCCCTACACTACACCTAGGTAAATGCTGCCTTTTTGGTGCACGAGTGTCAGCGTGTTGGGTGACTTTCACTGTGCTCCCCCTACTACACTCTAGGTTAAATGCTGCCCGTTTTTGTGCGATGATGTCAGCGTGTTGGGCATCTTACACTGTGCTTCCACCCCTACACTACACCTAGGTTAAATGCTGCCTGTTTTGGTGCGACGAGTGTCAGCGGTTGGGCGATCACACTGTGCTGCCCCCCCTACACTACCCTAGGTAAATGCTGCCCTTTTTGGTGCGCTGATGGTCAGCGTGTTGGGCGATATTACACTGTGCTTCCACCCCTACACTACACCTAGGTTAAATGCTGCCTGTTTTGGTGCTCAGTGTCAGTGTGTTGGGAGACCTTTCACTGTGCTCCTCCCCCTACCTACACCTAGGGTAAATGCTGCCTGTTTTTGGTGCGCTGCGTGTCAGCGTGTTTGGCGATCTCACTGTGCTTCCCCCTACACTACACCTAGGTTAAATGTGCCTATTTTTGGTGCGACGAGTGTCAGCGTGTTTGGGCGATCTTACACTGTGCTCCCCCCCACACTACACCTAAGGTAAATCTGCCCGTTTTGGTGCGATGAGTGTCAGCGTGTTGGGACCATATACACTGTGCTCCCCCCTACACTACACCTAGGTAAATGCTGCCCTTTTTGGTGCGACGAGTGTCAGCGTGTGTGGTGACCTTTCACTGTGCTCCCCCCCTACACTACACCTAGGCTGCTGCCCGTTTTGGTGCGATGATGTCAGCGTGTTGGGCGATCTTACACTGTGCTCCACCCCTACTACACCTAGGGTAAATGCTGCCCTTTTTGGTGCGATGAGTGTCAGCGTGTTGGACGATTCTTACCTGTGCTCCACCCCTACACTACACCTAGGGAAATGCTGCCTGTTTTGGTGCGACAGTGTCAGCGTGTTGTGCGCTTCACTGTGCTCCCCCCCTACACTACACCTAGGGTAAATGCTGCCTGTTTGGTGCGCTGCGTGTCATCGTGTTGGGCTACCTCACTGTGCTTCCCCCCTAACTACACCTAGGTAAATGCTGCCCGTTTTGGTGCGATGAGTGTCAGCGTGTTGGGCGATCTTCACTGTGCTCCACCCTACACTACACCTAGGTTAATGCCTGCCCGTTTTTGGTGCGGACGGTTCAGCGTGTTGGGTGACCTTTCACTGTGCGCCCCCCTACACTACACCTAGGTTAAATGCTGCCTGTTTTGGTGCGACGAGGTCAGCGTGTTGGGTGCCTTTCACTGTGCTCCTCCCCCCTACACTACCCTAGGGTAATGCTGCCCGTTTTGGTGCGATGATGTGTCAGCGTGTTGGCGATCTACACTGTGCTTCCACCCTACACTACACCTAGGGTAAACTGCCCTTTTGGTGCGATGATGTCAGCGTGTTGGGCGATCTTACACTGTGCTTCCACCCTACACTACACCTAGGTTAAATGCTGCCTGTTTTGGTGCGACAGTGTCAGCGTGTTTGGGTGACCTTTCACTGTGCTCCCCCCCTACACTACACCTAGGTTAAATGCTGCCTGTTTTGGTGCGATGTCGTTGTCCAGCGTGTTGGGCGACCTCACTGTGCTCCACCCCTACACTACACCTATTAAATGCTGCCCATTTTGGTGGCGATGAGTGTCAGCGTGTTGGGCGATCTTACACTGTGCTTCCCCCCTAACTCACCCTAGGTAAATGCCTGCCCTTTTTGGTGCGATGAGTCAGCGTGTTGGCGACCTTACCTGTGCTTCCACCCCTACACTACACCTAGGGTAAATGCTGCCCGTTTTGGTGCGACGAGTGTCAGCGTATTGGTTGACCTTTCACTGTGCTCCCCCCTCTACACTACACCTGGGTAAATGCGCCCGTTTTGTGCGATGATTGTCAGCGTGTTGGGCGATCTCTTACACTGTGCTTCCACCCCTACACTACACCTAGGGTAAATGCTGCCCTTTTGGTGAGCGATGAGTGTCAGCGTGGTTGGGCGATCTTACACTGTGCTTCCACCCTACACTACACCTAGGGTAAATGCTGCCTGTTTTGTTGCGGAGTGTCAGCGTGTTGGGCGACCTTTACTGTGCTCCCCCCTCTACACTCACCTAGGGTAAATGCTGCCCGTTTTGGGTGAGATGAGTGTCAGCGTGTTTGGTCGATCTTACACTGTGCTGCCACCCCTACACTACACCTAGGTAAATGCTGCCTATTCTGATTGGACGAGTGTCAGCGTGTTGGTGACCTTACACTGTGCTTCCACCCCTACACTACACCTAGGGTAAATGCTGCCCTTTTGGTGCGCTGAGTGTCAGCGTGTTGGGCGATATTCACTGTGCTTCCCACCCCACACTACCCTAAGGTAAATGCTGCCTGTTTGGTTGAGTGTCAGCGTGTTGGGACCTTTCACTGTGCTCTCCACCCCTACACTACACCTAGGTAAATGCTGCCCGTTTTTGATGCGCGAGTGTCACGTGTTGGGATCTCAACTGTGCTTCCACCCCTACACTACACCTAGGTTAAATGCTGCCCGTTTTGGTGCGATGAGTGTCAGCGTGTTGGGCTCTTACACTGTGCTTCCACCCACACTACACCTAGGGTAAATGCTGCCCGTTTTGGTGCGACGAGTTCAGCGTGTTGGGACATTTCACTGTGCTTCCCCCCCTACACTACACCTAGGATAATGCTGCCGTTTGGTGCGATGAGTGTCAGCGTGTTGGGCGATCTTACACTGTGCTTCCCACCCCTACACTACCCTAGGTAAAGCTGCCTGTTTTGGTGCGATGAGTGTCAGCGTGTTGGGCGATCCTTTACACTGTGCTTCCACCCTTACACTACACCTAGGTAAATGCTGCCTGTTTTGGTGCGACGAGTGTCAGCGTGTTGGCGACCTTTCACTGTGCTCCCCCCCTACACTACACCTAGGTAAATGCTGCCCGTTTTGGTGCGATGATTGTCAGCGTGTTTATCGATCTCGACCTGTGCTTCAGCCCCTACACTACACCTAGGGTAAATGCTGCCTGTTTTGGTGCGACGAGTGTCAGCGTATAGGGTGACCTTTCACTGTGCTTCCCCCCTACACTACACCTAGGTAAATGCTGCCCGTTTTGGTGCGATGAGTATCAGCGTGTTGGGCGATATTACACTGTGCTTCCACCCCTACACTACACTTGGGGTAAATGATGCCTGTTTTGGTGCGACGAGTGTCAGCGTGTTGGGTGACCTTCACCGTGCTTCCCCCCCTACACTACACCTAGGGTAATGCTGCCCGTTTTGGTGCGATGAGTGTCATCGTGTTGGGCGATCTTACACTGTGCTTCCACCCTACACTACACCTAGGGTAAATGCTGCCTGTTTTGGTGCGACGAGTGTCAGCGTGTTGTGACCTTTCACTGTGCTTCCCCCCTACGCTACACCTAGGTAAATGCTGCCCGTGTTTGGTGCGATGAGTGTCACGTGTTGGCGATCTTACACTGTGCTTCCACCCCTACACTACACCTAGGTTGAATGCTGCCTGTTTGGTGCGACGAGTGTCAGCGTGTTGGGTGACCTTTCACTGTGCTCCCCCCCTACACTACACCTAGGGTAAATGCTGCCCGTTTGGGTCGATGAGTGTCAGCGTGTTGGGCGTCTTACACTGTGCTTCCACCCCTACACTACACCTAGGTTAATGCTGCCTTTTTGGTGCGACGAGTGTCAGCGTGTTGGGTGACCTTCACTGGTCTCCACCCCTACACTACACATAGGGTAAATGCTGCCGTTTTGGTGCGATGAGTGTCAGCGTGTTGGGCGATCTTACACTGTGCTTCCACCCTACACTACACCTAGGGTAAATGCTGCCTGTTTTGGTGCGACGAGTGTCAGCGTGTTGGGTGACCCTTCACTGTGCTCCCCCCCTACACTACACCTAGGTAATGCTGCCCGTGTTTGGTGCGATGAGTGTCAGCGTGTTGGGCGATCTTACACTGGCTTCCACCGCCTACACTACACCTAGGGTAAATGCTGCCTGTTTTGGTGCGCTGCGTGTCAGCGTGTTGGGCGATCTCACTGTGCTTCCACCCTACACTACACCTAGGTAAATGCTGCCCGTTTTGGTGCGATGAGTGTCAGCGTTTGGCGATCTTACCCTGTGCTTTCCACCCTACACTACACCTAGGGTAAATGCTGCCTGTTTTTGGGCGACGAGTGTCAGTGGTTGGGTGACCTTTCACTGTGCTCCCCCCTACACTACAACCTAGGGTAAATGCTGCCCGTTTTGGTGCGATTGTCAGCGTGTTGGCGATCTTACACTGTGCTTCCCCCCCTACACTACACCTAGGGTAAATGCTGCCTGTTTTGGTGCGACGAGTGTCAGCGTGTTGGGTGACTTTCACTGTGCTCCCCCCTACACTACACCTAGGGTAAATGCTGCCTGTTTTGGTGCGATGAGTGTCAGCGTGTTGGCGATCTCACTGTGCTTCCACCCCTACCTACACTAGGGTAAATGCTGCCCGTTTTGGTGCGATGAGTGTCAGCGTTTTGGCGCGATCTTCACTGTGCTTCCACCCCTACACTACATAGGTTAAATGCTTGCCTGTTTTGGTGCGACGAGTGTCAGCGTGTTGGGTGACCTTTCACTGTGCTCCCCCCCTACACTACACCTAGGGTAAATGCTGCCCGTTTTGGTGCGCTGAGTGTCACGTGTTGGGCGATATTACACTGTGCTTCCACCCCTACACTACACCTAGGGTAAATGCTGCCTGTTTTGGTGCGATGAGTGTCAGCGTGTTGGGCGATCTCACACTGTGCTCCACCCCTACACTACACCTAGGGTAAATGCTGCCCGTTTTGGTGCGACGAGTGTAGCGTGTTGGGTGACTTCACTGTGCTTCCCCCCTACACTACACTAGGAAATGCTGCCCTGTTTGGTGCGATGTGTCAGCGTGTTGGGCGATCTCACTGTGCTTCCACCCCTACACTACACCTAGGTTAAATGCTGCCTGTTTTTGCGACGAGTGTCAGCGTGTTGGGTACCTTTCACTGTGCTTCCCCCCCTACACTACACCTAGGTAAATGCTGCCCGTGTTTGCGATGAGTGTCAGCGTGTTGGGCGATCTCACTGTGCTCCACCCCTACACTACACCTAGGTTAAATGCTGCCCGTTTTGGTGCGATGAGTGTCAGCGTGTTGGGTGATCTTAACTGTGCTTCCCCCCTACACTACACCTAGGTAAATGCTGCCCTTTTGGTGCGACGAGTGTCAGCGTGTTGGGTGACCTTTCACTGTGCTCCCCCCTACACTACACCTAGGGTAAATGCTGCCCGTTTTGGTGCGATAGTGTCAGCGTGTTGGGCGATCTTTCACTGTGCTTCCACCCCTACACTACACCTAGGTAATGCTGCCTGTTTTGGTGCGATGAGTGTCAGCGTGTTGGGCGATCTCACTGTGCTTCCACCCCTACACTACACCTAGGGTAAATGCTGCCCGTTTTGGTGCGACGAGTGTCAGCGTGTTGGGACCTTTCACTGTGCTCCCCCCCCCTACACTACACCTAGGGTAAATGCTGCCTGTTTTCGTGCGATGAGTGTCAGCGTGTTGGCGCTATTACACTGTGCTTTCACCCCTACACTACACCTAGGTTAAATGCTGCCCTGTTTTAGTGCGATGAGTGTCAGCGTGTTGGGAGCATTCACTGTGCTTCCCCCCCTACACTACACCTAGGGTAATTCTGCCCGTTTTGTGCGATGAGTGGTCAGCGTGTGGGCGATCTTACACTGTGCTTCCACCCCTACACTACACCTAGGGTAAATGCTGCCTTTTTAGCTGCGATGAGTGTCAGCGTGTTGGGCGATCTTACACTGTGCTTCACCCTACACTACACCTAGGCGTAAATGCTGCCTGTTTTGTTGCGACGAGTGTCAGCGTGTTGGGGACCTTTCACTGTGCTCCCCCCCCTGACTACTACACCTAGGGTAAATGCTGCCCGTTTTGGTGCGATGAGTGTCAGCGTGTTGGGCGATCTTACACTGTGCTTCCACCCTACACTACACCTAGGGTAAATGCTGCCTGTTTGGTGCGACAGTGTCAGCGTTTGGGTCCTTCACTGTGCTTCCCCCCTACACTACACCTAGGGTAAATGCTGCCCGTTTTGGTGCGATGATGTCAGCGTGTTTGATCTTACACTGTGCTTCCCCCCTACACTACACCTAGGGTAAATGCTGCCTGTTTTGGTGCGACGAGTGTCAGCGTGTGGGTGACCTTTCACTGTCTCCACTCCCCCCCTACACTACACCTAGGGTAAATGCTGCCCGTTTTGGTGCGATGAGTGTCAGCGTGTTGGGCGATCTTACACTGTGCTTCCACCCCTACACTACACTAGGGTAAATGCTGCCCGTTTTGTGCGACGAGTGTCAGCGTGTTGTGACCTTTCACCGTGCTCCCCCCCTACACTACACCTAGGGTAAATGCTGCCCGTTTTTGGTGCGATGATTCAGCGTGTTGGCGATCTTACACTGTGCTTCCACCCCTACACTACACCTAGGGTAAATGCTGCCCGTTTTGGTGCGACAGTGTCAGCGTTTGTTGGGTGACCTTTCACTGTGCTCCCCCCTACACACCTAGGTAATGCTGCCGTTTTGGTGCGATGAGTGTCAGCGTGTTGGGCGATTTACACTGTGCTTCCACCCCTACACTACACCTAGGGTAAATGCTGCCTGTTTTGGTGCGATGAGTGTCAGCGTGTTGGGTGACCTTTCACTGTGCTCCCCCCTACACTACACCTAGGGTAAATGCTGCCCGTTTTGGTGCGATGAGTGTCAGCGTGTTGGGCGACTTACACTGTGCTTCCACCCCTACACTACACCTAGGGTAAATGCTGCCTGTTTTGTGCAACGAGTGTCAGCGTGTGGGTGACCTTTCACTGTGCTCCCCCCTACACTACACCTAGGGTAAATGCTGCCTGTTTTGGTGCGATGAGTGTCAGCGTGTTGGCGATCTTACACTGTGCTTCCCCCCTACACTACACCTAGGGTAAATGCTGCCTGTTTTGGTGCGACGAGTGTCAGCGTGTTGGGACTTTCACTGTGCTTCCCCCTACACTACACCTAGGAAATGCTGCCTGTTTGGTGCGATGAGTGTCAGCGTGTTGGGCGCTTCACTGTGCTTCACCCCTACACTACACCTAGGTAAATGCTGCCTGTTTTGCGACGAGTGTCAGCGTGTTGGGACCTTCACTGTGCTCCCCCCTACACTACACCTAGGGTAAATGCTGCCCGTGTTGGTGCGATGAGTGTCAGCGTGTTGGTGCGATTACACTGTGCTTCCACCCCTACACTACACCTAGGGTAAATGCTGCCTTTTTGGTGCGATGAGTGTCAGCGTGTTGGGCGATTTACACTGTGCTTCCACCCCTACACTACACCTAGGTAAATGCTGCCTTTTTGCGCACGAGTGTCAGCGTGTGGGTGACCTTTCACTGTGCTCCCCCCTCCTACACACTAGGGTAAATGCTGCCTGTTTTGGTGCGATGAGTGTCAGCGTGTTGGATCTCTACACTGTGCTTCCCCCCTACACTACACCTAGGGTAAATGCTGCCTGTTTTGGTGCGACGAGTGTCAGCGTGTTGGGTGACCTTTCACTGTGCTCCCCCCTACACTACACCTAGGGTAAATGCTGCCGTTTTGGTGCTAGATGGCGTGTTTCGACTTACACTGTGCTTCCCCCCTACACTACACCTAGGGTAAATGCTGCCCGTTTTGGTGCGATGAGTGTCAGCGTGTTGACCTTTCACTGTGCTCCCCCCTACACTACACCTAGGGTAAATGCTGCCCGTTTTGGTGCGATGAGTGTCAGCGTGTTGGGCGATTTCACTGTGCTCCCCCCTACACTACACCTAGGGTAAATGCTGCCTGTTTTGGTGCGACGAGTGTCAGCGTGTTGGGTGACTTCACTGTGCTCCCCCCTACACTACACCTAGGGTAAATGCTGCCGTTTTGGTGCGACGAGTGTCAGCGTGTTGGCGATTTCACTGTGCTTCCACCCCTACACTACACCTAGGGTAAATGCTGCCCGTTTTGGTGCGACGAGTGTCAGCGTGTTGGTGACCTTTCACTGTGCTCCCCCCCCACTACACCTAGGGTAAATGCTGCCCGTTTTGGTGCGATGAGTGTCAGCGTGTTGGGCGATCTTACACTGTGCTTCCACCCCTACACTACACCTAGGGTAAATGCTGCCTTTTTGGTGCGACGAGTGTCAGCGTGTTGGGTGACTTTCACTGTGCTCCCCCCCTACACTACACCTAGGGTAAATGCTGCCCGTTTTGGTGCGATGAGTGTCAGCGTGTTGGGCGATCTTACACTGTGCTTCCCCCTACACTACACCTAGGGTAAATGCTGCCTGTTTTGGTGCGACGAGTGTCAGCGTGTTGGGTGACTTTCACTGTGCTTCCCCCCTACACTACACCTAGGTAAATGCTGCCTGTTTGGTGCGATGAGTGTCAGCGTGTTGGGCGATCTTTCACTGTGCTTCCACCCCTACACTACACCTAGGGTAAATGCTGCCCGTTTTGGTGCGATGAGTGTCAGCGTGTTGGGCGATCTTACACTGTGCTTCCACCCCTACACTACACCTAGGGTAAATGCTGCCTTTTTGGTGCGATGAGTGTCAGCGTGTTGGGGTCTTTCACTGTGCTCCCCCCTACACTACACCTAGGGTAAATGCTGCCGTTTTGGTGCGATGTGTCAGCGTGTTGGGTGACCTTACTGTGCTTCCCCCCTACACTACACCTAGGTAAATGCTGCCTGTTTGGTGCGATGAGTGTCAGCGTGTTGGGCGATCTTACTGTGCTCCCCCCTACACTACACCTAGGGTAAATGCTGCCCGTTTTGGTGCGATGAGTGTCAGCGTTTTGCGCGATCTTACACTGTGTTTCCACCCATACACTACATATAGGGTAAATGCTGCCTGTTTTGGTGCGACGAGTGTCAGCGTGTTGGGTGACCTTTCACTGTGCTCCCCCCCTACACTACATCTAGGGTAAATGATGCCTGTTTTGGTGTGACGAGTGTCAGCGTGTTGGGTGACCTTTCACTGTGCTCCCCCCCTACACTACACCTTGGGTAAATGCTGCCTGTTTTGGTGCGATGAGCGTCGGCGTGTCGGGCGAACCTTTACTGTGATAACCCCTACACTACACCTAGGTTGAATGCTGCCTGTTTTGGTGCGATGAGTGTCGGCGTGTTGGGCGACCCTTAGCTGTGTTACCCCTCACGCTACATCTGGGTTAAACGCTGCCTGTTTTGGGTCGATGAGCGTCGGCGTGTTGGGCCAACCTTTATTGTGATAACCCCTACACTACACCTAGGGTAAATGCTCTTTTTTTCTGTCCGATGAGCGTCGGCGTTTTGGGCGACGCTTTCCTGTGCTACCTCCCCCCGCCTAGGTCGAATGATGCCTGTTTAAGTGCGATGGCTGCAGACGTACCCTGACTGTGTTGCACCCCCTGCACTGCGGTTGGGGTCAGTGCTGCCCAGTGTTGGCTCCTTTGTTCTGCGGTTCGTGCGGGCGTTACCCATATACCCTACGGTCAGACTGGGCGCTGCTCTCATGTTGCGGTTATGATGATTGGTACCTTGTTACTGCTGTACTCCTCTTATACGGCTAGTTGACGTGGCTGCTACCATCACTAAAGCTGGACGGAGTCAAGGCCCATATTGTTGCTGTTTGCTGAAATACCGCTACTTGGAGCAGGAACACCACAACAATTTATCTGTCTCCATAGCTTCTTCACGCGTCGTTCCTATCCCCCCCCCCCCCCCTTCACTACACCTAGGCACCATGTCCACCAGTGACGATGGGGACTACTCGGGGCTGGCTGAGGTCTTCCACGCACCCCAACCTGGATGCCCACGAGACAGGGAGAGCTCGCTCGAGATGCCGCGACGCGAGACGGGGGGAACCACCGGTGGCGGGTTCCGGTGACGAGACAGAAGACGGAGCACCATACCTCCACCCGTTCCCACCAACCAAGCGGGTCGATTCGCTGGTTCGCGCTGAGAAGAAGACGGACCAACCCCCACCGGACTCGGGGGCGTCTCGACGCCAGCTCTCGCCAGCCCGGGGGGAGCGCCACCAGCTGCCCCCCCCGCGCTCGACAGGGCACCACCGCCGCCACCTGGGCTCTCCGCGCTCGACAGAGCGCCACCCCCAGAGCTCCCGGGACCGGGGTGCCCATGCCGCCCCCTTGGACTTGGCATACGCGGCGGCGCGGGCCCAGCAGGCGCTCGACGACGCCAACCAGACGATAGCACGCCGACGTCGGTTTGACGAAGATATCGAGCAGGCGAAGACCGCTGCGCGGGAGTCGTCCGTTGCGTCGGCTGCGGCGGGAGCTAACGCGGCCCCCTTGCCTTCGTCACGCCCGCAGGGTGTCGCATCCCAGCGACCACGACCCGGGAACGACGCCTTCTTCAAGGGCATCGTCGCGTGCATGGTGTCTGCACCGCGGGTAAACTTCTCCTCAGCGTTGGCGACCCGCGGTGGTGGAAACGGCCTGCGCCCTCCTCCCGTCAGAGAGGCCGGCGTCGCGGCAAGCGGACGTCCTTAATGGAAGCGGCCTGGGCTCGCGTGGATTGTACGCCCTATGCTCGACAGACGAGAGCTGCCCCGACCCTTGCCCTCGTCGAGGCCCTGCTGATAGCCCACGACGAGGACCCCGACCCTGTCTTTTGGCCGGACCCCGGAGGAAGAGTTGGTAGAACGAAACCGGGGAAAATGTCGCGACAGTCGCGACCGCGGGGACCGCAACCGTGGGGGTGGCGGCAAAAATGATGGGGGTGGCGACCACCACCACCGCCGCGGGGGTGGCAGCGCATCGGGTGCTGGTGTGCCTGAGGGCGCCGCCGAGGGGGCAACTTCGGTCCAACAACCGGGGCAGTTGGCCGCCGCTTTGACAGAGGAATGGCGCGAGAGGACGTTCAGCGTGGGACGGCTCGTCACCCTCCTCCCGCTCGTCTTTGTCCTCGAGCACGGACCACAGCGAGGTGGTCGTGGTAGCAGGCAAAAAGTGTCAAGAGCCATGGCAGGAGGAGCATCTTCCTGAGGCTTTCACCCTCCTGTTGCGTCTGCTGATCACGCACTTCGACGGGGTTGACACGGAGGAGGGCTACACTAAGTTGCATACTTTTGGAATGTGTAACGGCATGCCTTTTTCTGATTTCAGTGGAGTTTCGCGTACCTATGCCGACCGCTACGCGAAGTGAGCGTGTTTTGTCTCCGGGAACGGATGTGGTGTTGGAGGTGGTTCGGGTGGCGGCGAATGAGCAATTTCCGGCTCTCTTGCCTGCGTTGTACCCTGGTTCGAAGGCAACAAACCCGCGGCCATACGCCTCGTTGGATGCTATGTGGCGGGCTTTTAGTGACTAATAAGACACCTGCCGTCAACGGCTAAACATTTTTTTCTCTCCCTGTTTCTTCGACGGGAGCGCGGTCATGCGCCCTGTCGGGGCCCCGGCCCGCAGATCATGGGCGCGGCCAGGGGTGAGTGCCGTCCCAGTCGCTTTCGTGGCAGACGGGATCGAGCCATCATTCAACTGTCATGCCCATCAATGATTCATCTGACCCTTGGCTTGACCACACATCGAACTGCTGGCCACTAGAAGAGCATCGTTATGCAGAAGGTTTCGCCGTTAAGGCCTCGTTTAAGACAGACGACCCTCCTCTTTGGAGCGGCCTCCTTTCACCTCGCGCTAATGCCCTCCGAGAAAACCGGGGGCTTTGCCTCAACTGCCACGAAGACAACCATTCCTTCAAGCAGTGTAGGCATCCTTTAATTACTGCGAGTGGTTGCTTGAACCCTGAACTTGGCCAACTTGGCCACGATGACGCACACCGACGTTGACAAACACGCATGGTCTTCTACCGCCGAGACGACAAATCTTCTCGCCCGAACAACCACAAGAAGAATCGTCGCCATCTTTTAGGATCAGGGCCAGGTAGACTGTCACAACGATGCCACATAGACGTCGGATCACCATGGTGGTATCCTGCGCTCGCCCGCCTCTTCTGCCCCCGCTCCCGCTTCTCGAATGCGCTTTGGAGCCGCCCACAACCAGGGCGAAAATAAACTTGCGCGCCAACCTGGCACATTCCGTAACGGTTATCGACAGCTCGACGGCGGTACGGCACCGTCGACAACACTGTTGGGGGGTACCTATTTTGGTTTCAGAAGATGCTCGTGTTCTGTTGCTAGCCTGTCAAGTAATGCAGCACAGATTGCCTCTGTCAAGAGCGCACGGGCTCCTACGCCGTTTGCGGACGGTTCTCACGGCGTAGTACCGGCGGCGGAAACTAGCGCTTCAAGCGTGGTTTCCTCCAGCAAGGTAATTTTTTTTCTTTTCTTTCTTTCTTTTTCGACGGCGAGAACGCCCGCTTTCAGCGACGTTCCCCTCGGTCATGGTCTGAGTTCGGCAACGGGAACCGCGCTTCCGGCGCCGTACCCCTCAGCCGCGGCATAAACTCAGCAAAGGGGGTACGCGCTCCAAACGCCGCCCCCATTAACCATGGCACGGGGGCCTGCGTTTTGCGCGCTCCCCCCCCATGCACGCGCCTCGCAACAATATAGCTGCGGCGACGGGGCGTCGCCTTTTTACGCGTATGTGTTCACCCCCCCCTCTCCCTGACCAGGCGGTGACGGTCGGTTTGGGGTGTGGGACGGTCGACCCTCGAAACACTTTTGCTGACCACGAGGTGGCGGTCGATTTGAGGTGTGGGAAGGCCAACACTAGAACACCGAGATTTTTTTCGAGGCTCGATCCGGTTTTTGCTCGCGATAACAGCGGGCGCTCTGTCCTTTTTTCCATCAAGGAGGAGTCCACAAGATTAGCTACCTCGTCTCCCTTCTCCAAGAGACATAACGGAAGAGAGCCTCCTCGGGTAAAAATATTATTGCCACTTTCCCGAGACCCGCCCCAGATGACGCCCACAGGGTCTACGGACCCTCCTTCGTCTTTCAACACGCTAACCCACGTGTTTCAGGCTACGTCTGCCCCAGTGGCACAGGAAGAAGATCCGACACTGCGCGACGGGCCAGTGGTGACTCCACGGCCTCCAGCCTGATCAGCTGGACGCTATTTCCGTAAATTTACGGAAGAATCGCGCCTCTCGTCAAGCAGAAACAGCTCAGAGCCCCTGCCCCTTTGGGCGCAGTTAGAGCAGTTTTCTTGCGATTATACGCCAAAAAGCGAAGAGGCCACGACGCGAGAAACCGTGGGTTCAGACTCGCGTCGTGCTCCCGAGGCCTGGTGTTCCTGAGGGGGACACTACAGGCACAAAGAGCCGAGGACTGGTGTTCCCAGACGAGGATATTACAGACCCAAATGCCCAAAGAGGCTACCGACGGGTTGGCACCGTCGGTATTGGACTCTTTTTCGGGTGTAATGAGGGCGGCTTTTTACGAGTTTCCGCCAGCGAGTGAGGAGGACCCGAGGCGAGAAACCCCAGGTTCGGACTCGCATGTTGCTCCCGAGGCCTGGTGCTCCCGCAAGGGGACATTACAGGCCAAAGAGCCGAGGACTGGTGTTCCCAGACGGGGACATTGCAGACCGAAATGCTGAACGAGGCTATCGACGGGTTGGCACCGTCGGTGCTGGACTCGTTTTCGGGTGCAATGAGGGCGGCTTCTTACGAGTTTCCGCCAGCGAGTGAGGAGGACCCGAGGCGAGAAACCCCAGGTTCGGACTCGCATGTTGCTCCCGAGGCCTGGTGCTCCCGCAAGGGGACATTACAGGCCCAAGTAGCCGAGGACTAGTGTTCCCCAAAGGGGAAATTGCAGACCCACAAATGTCCAACGAGGCTACCGACGGACTGGCACCGTCGGTTTTTGCCATTTTTCGGGCGCAGTTAGAGCGGATTCTCGCGCTTTTCCGCCAACGAACGAAGAAATACCCGAGGCGAGATACCACGGGTTCGGATTCGCGTCGTGCTCCCGAGGCCTGGTGTTCCCGGACGGGGACATTGCAGCCCAACTTTCAACACGGATTTTGACCCTTCTCTCGAATACTCCACAGCCAAAGTGGTGTTATTCTGGCAGCCCCCATCCTATTTTCCACCGTGGTCCCCTTCGTCGTTTGCCGTGGACGAGGTACCATATTCTTGCGCGGAGCAGTACATGATGGCCGAAAAGACCAAGTTTTTGCAAGACCATCGAGCAGTGGGGCTCATTATGTCGTCGCCTCGTCCAAGCATACGCAAACGCATCGGTCGAGGCGTGCGCAACTTTGACTCCGCTGTTGGGGACAGGGAGAAGCAAAACGCCGTGTCGCCTGGCATCTACGCCAAATTCACGCAGAATCCAGCCATAAAAAAAATCACCTCTTGAGCTCTGACAACAAGCTTCTGGGTGAATCCAGCCCTCTGAACCCAGTGTGGGGCATTGGCCTCCGGGCGGATGGTCCCAGGGCCAACAACCCATGCCAGGGGAGAGGAAAACCTTGCTCGGTAAGGCACTTTCTGCCGTTCGCGCAGCTATTTGCGACAATGAGACCGGGTCGGCTCACCCGGCCTCCCCTAGTCGCTTCCGCACCTGCACTGCGAGTGCAAGAACCAAGAAATCTCGTCCGCGCCGCAACCGGACCGTTAACAGCGGCCAGCGCTCGCAAAGCTTCCCCTTCGGCGTTTCCGACCTATTTCTCGGGCGCGTTGGCCAATGAAAAGCCGTGAAGTTGTGGAGATAGCTTCTAGCGTCGGCCCTGACCTTGCGATGTCAGAACACTGCCCCTGTTTCGTCGAGGGTACTGTGACGCTGGACGACGTTTTGTTTACTATGAAAATTGCGTATATCAGTCGAGCAACGCTCGACTCGGAGAGGCACTGGACTCCTCTAGATTTGGGGACCGGCAGCATTGCTTGGGTTCCAAAACGCCTCCGAGGATACTGAGGGGAGCAAAGTTCCGCATATCCTCCGGCCACAAGACATAGGAGAGCATTGGCAAAGTGGGGACCCTCAATGCACGGGGCCAGCGGTAGCTTGAGTTAGTCACCGCGTTCGATTGCACACTCGAGTACCGCAAAGGCAGCGACAAGGACATCGCCGATTTTTCCGGCCCGTTTTCCAGAGTCTGCTATGGAGTACAACCTCAGTGGCTTGAAAAACAAATTCAACCTCGTGGGGTTGACAAGCCCCAACCCCGTTGGAGATAGCGGTATCTACCTCCTACGGACCCGCGGGCTGCGCGCTACCCCCTCGCCGATCCCAGGAGTCGGTTCGGGTGGACTCGCGCCCCTCGCCAAATGCACTGTCTTGCGTGGGCTCGTGCCCCACACCGAAAGCACTGCTTTGGGTGGACTCGAACCCCTCGCCGAAAGCACTGTCTTGGGTGGGCTAGTGCCCCGCACTGAACATGCTGCCTTGGGTGGGCTCCCTCTCACCTCTACCGCGTTTCACGATTTTCGCACACACGAGCCACGTACAAGGATTGACGGCCTTTCTGTTTCCCCGGGGAGATTCGTCGCTCGTGTTTCTGCCTCCGTCGCCACTACTGAAGGCTGTACCGGCCGCGGGTCGATTTCACCTGCCGCCGACACTGTTTTCGCTTCGGTTTTTGCCATACCCATCGAGGGCGACACGGGCTCCGCAGAAGCCCTGGCTGCAGCGACGCCCATCGCACAGCCGACTTATATATCCCGGAGTTCTTTACAGGAGATGGCCCCCGCCGCGACCACCGGTTCGACTGTGTCCGTCTCCGCCATGCTTGGCACTCCAGCCCCTCCGTCGTCGACGACGCGCCGACGAACAGCGATAACAACGGGTAATGCACCCCCGCTGTAGATTATGGATTCGGGTCCGGCGGGGCCCCTCGGCCATCTTGCGGACGAAGTACAACCCCGTCGCGAGTTCCACGGCCGCAGCCGACCCCGTCGCCGCCGCGACCCCTGCTCTTGTCGACTCGCCGGTCCCACGACCGCGACCACGCAGAGCCTATATGGGAACTCCTCTCTTACGGCTCACGCCTTCTCCTGGTGGCACGCCGACCGCATATACAAGAGCGGACGCCATTCGCAACGCTGCTGAATTGCGTTTCGCTGATTCCGTCGCACGTTACTCACATGGCGATTGGAAGCGAGAGCAGCACGCTGAGCCGACGTGCCACGCCATGATGCGTTACGTTTTTATCGGCCGGCCATCGGTCCTGCCGCCCGACGTTTTGGCGTGCTACGTCTCGCACAAGCGTCCCTCTCTCTCAGCCATCCAGGAACTGGCGGATAAGGGTCGACTACATACAACCGACGACGCATTTGTCCTTCTTGTCCGTAACCCGACACTCCCGCCAACAAGCTCTGACAAACCGAACTCTGTGGGGCGAGCTGCTTGCTTGCTAAACGACGAGCCAGTTCGCATCTACGTTCCCCTGCTCATGCGCCCTTGGATCATGCAAGCTTGCCACTCGACGGCCTCCGGCCACCTTGGCACCACGCGCACGTTGCGCATGCTGGAGCGTTTTTATTGGTGGATTGGCATGAGTGTGTGCACCCGGTGGTGGCTTCGCCACTGCTTGAAGTGCAAAGCGCGGAAAACCCCACGGCTGACTGTCCGCTGGCCCATCATCACAATGACTCTGCCGGAAGGTCCAGGTATCGCCGTCAGTGTTGACTACTTCGGCCCCCTTCCGGCCACACCACGAGGCAACATCTACATCCTGCTGTTCACCGATCGCTTCAGTCGTCGGGCGGACATGTTCCCCGTCACTGCCGCTGAATTCACCGCGGAAGGTACAGCCAATATCCTGGTGAACCAATACATCCCCTTGTGGGGGTGCCCGCGCACCATACTCTCGGACAACGGAGTGCAATTCTGCTCCAAGCTTTCACAAGCTGCATATCAGCTGTTAGGTGTACACAAGCTTGCTACAAGCTCCTACCATCCCAACTGTAACGGGGGCGTTGAGCGGGTAAATCACACTATGGCACAAATTCTGGCTATGGTCGTCAACGAGCGACAAGACGACTGGGACTTGCATCTGCCCCACGTCGAATTCGCTTACAACAACTCTGTCAGCGCGGCGACGGGTTTGGCGCCCAACGAGGTCCACATGGGCAGACTCCCACGGCTCCCCCTGACGATTTTCAACCGCAAAAATGTCGTGGGACACCAGAGTCTGGCCCGTGACCACCTGGCCTATTGCGATTTGGCCACCGACCGGCAAAAGCGCGCGAACGACATTGTCCGCGCACACCACGCTTCACCGTTTCCCGTGTTAACCGCAAAAACTCCGCCCTCGCAGACGCGCTGCGTCCAGCACCTAACTTCACTGTGGGTGGTTGGGCATGGGTATACAATTCTGCTTCTACCATCCGCCAGGGTGTGCAGGCGAATACCGACGCCAAGGTACTCAAGGCCGAACTCGCGCTTAACTGGACGGGCCCATGCAAGGTCCTGGCCGTCGGTCCCTGCTCCGCCGCCGAGACCCCGGACGGCTCGCCGCTCGGGAGCAACCTCCTTTATTTGGATCTCCCTTCCGACCTGCCTGGTTCGGACGCTCGTTGGTGTGTGGCCATCGAGCGCTGCAAACCCTGTGCCAACCCCCACGACAGCGGGGACATGCCCAAATACTAACCGGCGGGGCTAACACAGTATGTGCTCAACAATTTTTCCAAGAAATCCCCGCCGTACCACGTCACTCAAGACGACGTTTCGACTCCCCTCCAACGGCTGGAGGTGGAGCAGATCACTGGTCATCAGTCGGTACGGGGACGAGGTGGCGTCATCGCGGTGCTATACAAGACGCATTGGGCGGGACTCTCCGAACCGTCCTGGGAGCGGGAAATGGACCTTCACCTCTCCCGCTCCCACATCTTGCGTTATTGGACCGGAACCCCGGACCAGCACCGCCAAACCAACCGCCTTTACCGCTGAATGCGGATCGGGGCGGCACAGCGTGAGCTCTCCCGCAACAACGGGGAACGTTTCCTAGCGCCGGGCTACGCCTGTGTTCCCCGCACCGATTGGCTCCGTCGCTACCACGACACAGTACTTCCTAAGGGAGTCCACTTTTGGTACAAGGGAGACGATGGTTTATGGTGGCTAGGAAAAATCAGCGCGAGCACTACGGAGGACAAGGTATACCTAGTCCGCTTTCTGGACGACCCGGGACCGATTACACTCCCTCTTCCCCCGGCGCGCTACACGACTTCAACGGGAGCCGTACGAGTCTCTTGGTGCTTGCAAGTTCACATCGCCAGTGCGTTTCCTCGGGGAATCTAACATAACGTAGACGAATCTCGAGGCGCGGCCGTGGCCAGTTGACTTCCAAGCCACCACCGCTTCTCGATAGTTCTTCATTTTTTTGAGGTATGAGTTTTGCGTCTTTGTCTTCAGGTCGTTCGTAGTGTCCTGAGGGTCTTCATCGAGTTTTGGGGCGGTTGTTTCCATTTTTGTTTTCTTTTCTGTCCTGCCGAATCCCCTGCTCAGTGCCGGGTCAGGGTTCGCGGTATCTGAGGCGCAGGGCTGTCGCCTTTTTATCATTGTTCAATTTCGCCCTGCCGACGCCCTCCTCAGCCCAGAGCCGGGGGGCGACCAGTGTACGGGTCTGTGTGTCTTCTTGTATGTTTTGTGTGTTGTATTTGCTCTGTTTTGTTTTGTTTTCGTCTGAACACTTCCTCCCCTAGCGGGGCTGTAGGTGTTGACACCTTCCATCCCGGGTGTTCGTCGTTTCCTCGTCTAACCCCCTGCCTTGCCGATGGCCCGCGGGAGGTTTTTCGCATGACTTCTCCCTTGTGTTAGCGCCTGTATTCCCCTCCATATCGACGAGGGCTCGCCTCGCCATAGTACCTTTTCTGTGGTTGGTTTACCGTAGAGCTTTTCCTGCCCCCCCCGCCACACCGGCGGCATGCGGCAGGTTCCAGAGTCTTTTCTGCCCCCCCCGCCACACCGGCGGCATACGGCGGGTTTTTGATGGGTGACTATTGCCTTGCTGTAGGGTCTGCTTTTCTTTCTACTGCTTTCCTTCGCGTGTTCCTGGCTCCATAGCCAGACGGTTAGAGGTGTGGGAGTGGGTTTGAGGAGCCGCATCTTCGACTCATGGTCTAGTTCGTAGAACTGGAGTTTCCCCGAATCTCCCATATTTCTGCATATGCGACTCATCAGGGTGGGCTAGTGTTAAGATACGGCCTCGAAAGGCCTGTAGGTATCCGAATTTGAGATCGTTTGGATGGGTTTCGTATGATAAGGTTGGCGGTTTATATTCGGGGAAGTTAGGAATTAGATCGGAGGCACGCGCCTCCGATCTCAGAAGCTATCCCGGGCTCTGGTGGAAACGAATAAAGCTACATCTCTACGAAGGAACGAAAGTGAGTACTCTCCGAGGACCTGCTCAATTGGCAGACCTGCAGGGGGCACTCTGTGTCCCCCACCGTTAATTTCACACACAGTACCTTTGACGGCGTATCTCCCCAACTACCACACTATTCCTTAGACGGCGAATTGCCCTGAACACAATACCGCATCGTACATATTATAGATGCAATGCGGTTCCACAAATCGAACCATGATATCATAACTTCTCACATCCCCCCTTATGATACCATTGTCGTTTTGGCGTGCATCTCGCCCTACCTAGGTCTAGAAACATTAAGGGAGTTTTTGCGATACCAGACACCATAAGTAGTAGATATTACTCCAATGGCAGACACTCCATAGCTCACTATAATACCTATATTCTACTTCATTGCTGTGGGAGCACCTAGCACCTCCTATCACTATATACCACCGCATGCTCTCCTAGACCCGAAACAACTAAGATCTCCTTATAAATTCATGGAAATATTACGGTGGAACTGAAAAGACTCCTTACAAATGGCCCTGGTTAGGAAATCCGCATGCTGAGAACCGGACGGCACATGCGTGACAGAGATTTCTTTCCTCCCTGCCAGTTCCCAAGTAAAGTGGTGCCGTACGTCGATGTGCTCAGAGTTCGAGTTGGTAATAGGATTCTGCGTGAGCTGCACGGCAAACTCGTTATCCTCGAACACTGGAATGCACGGCATTCCGACTTCAGGCAGCATGAAACGCCAAATATGTCTCAAGAACAACACTTCCTTAATGACGTCTGCAAGTGCTACGTACTCCGCCTCCGTCGTGGAGAGTGTCACACACTTCTGTGTCCTAGAAACCCAAGACACAGAAGCACCCCCGAACATCACTAGTCCGCCCGAAACCGACCTCCTGCCAGTCGCCTTACGTGCGTAGTCTGCGTCTGCAAACACCTGCATGCTCAACCCTCCTACTGTACCCCTCTGAAAATTAATTCTGAATGAACTCGCCCGTCTCACATACCCTAAGATACTTAGTGCTGCTTTCCAGTGCACGTACTTAGGAGCAGCGTAGTATCGGGCCACTGCTCTTACTGCGTTGGAAATGTCCGGCCGTGTCTGGGTTGACAGCCACATCAGTGAACCGATCAACTCGCGAAACGGCCAGTTCCCCGATGCTTCGTTCTTGTCGAAATCCGCAAGCTTAGTACCAATAGAAAGCGGAACACTCCTACCATACTCTATCCCGTATTCATCCTCTAATTGTTCGGCGAATGTTTGTTGGGAAATCTTCAGTGCACCCTTCTCCCAATCTCTCTCATAAAAGTTCCCCGAATACCAACGTAGCTGCCCAAGGATTTTGACCGGAACCATTTTGGACAAATTCCTACCAAACTCGTCACACCTAGCCTTCTCTCCGACCGCAAATATATCGTCCATAGACACTACTATAGTTACTACTATACTCCCCCCTTCCATCAAACGGAACACGCATGTAATAAGTCAAGATCTGCCAGAAGCCGCCCACAAATCAGGGGCAAACACTGGATCAGAAGCAAGACTGATATAAAGGGCGTACCCCATCAGAATCAACCCAGAACTAAACACACCGTAGAAGGCATCAGATATATTTCCAGCGGCGTGGCTGACATTCTCACAACACACCACCATCCAATAGAAAACACTCATATCCCAAAACCAAGTATCCTATGTCGCTCATACATACGTGAATCATGAATCTTGTCTCCGTAAATTACAAAACTTTGCGGCTCATCGGGCAGGCTGCAAGTACTAGATCTTATATCCCCCCTGCTTGCATGTCTTTATTGATACTAGTGCCTCTACATCTATCTGATGCATTTATCGCGAAAATAAAACATAGTTCCCCTATTCTAGCAGCACATATCATTCTACATTCCCCGGACATGGACCAGTCACAAACCCAAAACCTGAATAAATGACAGCGTCAAAAATTCAAATCCAATATCCCCCCAACCCAATATTATACCTACAGTAGTAAATCACCATCAACCTGATCATCAGTCCAAGCGCAATTGTTTTTTTAATCGACGTGTCCGCTGAACGGGACACGATGCCTTGCGACATGTACCAACAGAGTTGACAGAAAAAATCAGCACTGATATGATCACGCCATTCTACATTCTTGCAAACTCAAAAAGTATCATCCTCCAATTCAAACAAAGTATAAGCGGTTTGCCTTCAACTAAAAAATTAAGCTGTTAGTATGATATAACTCCTCTACTCCGGAGTTAAGCCAAATTTTGTCCAATCAGTTTTGCTCTGGTTTTGTCCATACCAAGCTCTCAACATGCGTTGGTATTGCAAGACACCCTGATCAGGACATGTGCTTCTTCAACAAACTCTGGAAGCCAGCATTCATCATACATACCAAACTACTCTACCTGTTGAAGACAAACATGTACTTTCTCCAATTGAATTTCTCATCAAGCATTCTACCAGCAATGTGCGTCAATCAACATATATCAACTTAAAATACCAGGTACTGCATTCTTGCTGGCACAATATCGTGATGGAAACTTCTGTTTTTCAGGAAATAAACAACAACTACGTAACGCCACCATTGTGAGAGTGCCCAATTTAACAGCACGGGAGCATCATGCTTACTACTAATCCCTCACAATACCAACTTCAATACCAAACCAAGAACCGAACCAAATCCCGAATCTGCAAGACAAGAAAATACATTAAAGCAATACGTGCCTTTTTGAGCATGTGCTCTTGCGGCAGGCGATGGTCTTCTCTTTCTCGCGTAGACGCTCTCGTAGCGGACAACGCCTCCTCCGCCGTCCATGCTCCTCCCCAGGCCCCACGAAGAAGCCGAAGCCTAATCCACCACCAAGCCTCCGACTCTCCTGTCGTTCACCCTCCTGCGCCACCGTCTGAAGTTTCCGCCCACGTTCTACTTCCGGGGTTTGTACGGTAATCGGACCAGGTGTGCACTGAACAGTCGGTCCTACTCTGGGTCCAACTGAAGTCGCTGGGGGAAGATAGTACCCTTGAGGCACTACACCGCAAGGGGTGGGCGGGAAACGTGTAGCCACAGGTACTATGCCGCTAACGGCAGGCGGGAACCCTAAGTCCGCAGGTGCTATGCCGATTTCGGCAGGCGGGAAACCTAAATCCGCAGGTACTATGCCGCTAACGGCAGGCGGGAAACCTAAGTCCACAGGTGCTATGCCGATTTCGGCTGGCGGGAAACCTAAATCCGCAGGTACTATGCCACTAACGGCAGGCGGGAAACCTAAGTCCGCAGGTACTATGCCGATAACGGCAGGCGGGAAACCTAAATCCGCAGGTACTATGCCACTAACGGCAGGCGGGAAACCTAACTCCGCAGGTACTATGCCGATTTCGGCGGGCGGGAAACCTAAATCCGCAGGTACTATGCCGCTATCGGCAGGCGGGAAACCTTAATCCGCAGATACTACCCCTTCTACTCTCTGATGGGAAAGGGTGTGAGAACCAGCCACCAGGGGCCCTGTCCCGTCTACCTTAGGAGGGGCTTGGGGTTGGGGGACTGAGGGGTCAAGTAAGGGGGGGGGGGGTTTAACACCACACGGGACAACAGACGAATCACTAGACAAAACGGGTACAGCTGTCAGTCCTACGGTAGGGGTCGGATCCATGCGAGTCGCATACAAGCTTGACCCGGTAGCGTCACGGGGGAAAGTCAGACGCTTATCGAAGAGGTGTGCGCCATCCTTGTCAAGGGTGATAGTTTGTCTAGCCTGAACATCGTGGAGAGAGAGAAGATTGAACCCAATCCACTCAGTAACATAAACCTTGGTCAGCTTAACGTTGAAGTAAGCGTTCGAATGCATCGTAAGATTTAGGCTACCCACGCCCATTACCCGCATCTCTTTCCCATCACCAATCAACACCTTCTCTTGGCCAGGGGGAATCGCTTCTTAGTCGTATACATTCGTGGGGTCGTTGGTTATATGGTTCATTGCTCCGTTGTCGGACACCTAAAGCTCCCTACCTACTGGACCGACAGTACGCCCCCACACAGCCTCACGAGGAGGCTGACTAGCAAGTGCCAACCCAGCACACCCTACTCTACCAAAAATCGGATTCAACTCAGACTCCCTTTGTGGCACCGATCGTGCCGTCAGAAGATTCAGTTGGCTCGGAGGAGATGAAGACGCTCCGGAAGCAGGCGAAGAGGAAGGGAACGGGGCATGGATGGAGTGGGGCTGCTGGGTCTGCGGTGGCGGCGGCGGTTGCTGGTGTTGGGCGTAGTTGTAGTACTCCGCCGGCTGCTGGTACTGTGGCGGTGGCGTTGGAATATTCTGATAATCGACGTAGCCGTAGTCTTCCGGTGCCGGTTGCTCGTAGTAGTAGTCGCCGTAGTCGTCATAGTCGTCATCGTAGTAGTATGTTGGCGCATCAGTGTCGGCGGCGGCGATGTCAGGCACATGGACAGGCGGGGCATGCCTTTGAACAGGGGCGGCGGCAACATCAGCTTGACCGTAAGAGTATTTCCATGGCGACTGTCGACTGATCCCTGCGGGTGGACCCGACGGACGTGCAGATGTGGCTCCGGCGGGTGGCCTTGACTGGCCTGGGTCGATACGCCATGCACAATACTGGTGCACATGACCCAGCTCGTTGCAATTCTGGCATCGCTTGAGAGGGTCGGCAGCATGGATCGGCGGCTGATTGCCAACCGGACGAGGAAAGTTAGAGGGAGATCGAGAGTAGTCGTAGCCGCCGGGGGGGGGGGGGATACGAAAACAGACCTCTCCCCCTACCCCCGGCCGCCTGCGCACGACTGTCCCCATACCTTCCACTGCTGCCCCAACTGCTGGGTCCTGATCTCCCAGCTCCCCACTGCTGTGCTATTCCGCGCCAGCCACCAGCTCCGCGTCCGCCGCTCTGGTGTTGCTGCTGCTGCTGCTGCTGCTGTCGCAGTTGCTGTCGTTGTTGCTGGGTAAAGATGCGGCTGTTTATGACGATGCTGCTGCTGATGCTGTTGCTGTTGATCATGTTAACGATTCTGTCCGCCCTTTTGCTCGTTTCTTCTGTTGTTCCTCCCTCGCTCTCGCCCTCCTCCTGTGCCACCCCCATTGCCCCGACCCGAGTCGGGAGCAACGAGGGCTTGTCCCGTCCCGTTCCTCATCTCCTGTTCCCTTGCCATCTCAATCTCCCCGTACGCGCTCAGTACCACATCCTCAAGGACTTTGAGACTCAAATCTGCGATGGTGATCAGGATGCTCTTTCGGATTCCGAACGCGTGGGAGAGGTTGCGGTCAAGGTGGTGGTTACCATCAACATCTGAAAACGCCATTCCATGCGAACCAAGTTGACTCTGAATCACACTACCCCTTGCAAAGTACTCATTGGGCGATTCAGCATCCTTCATCCGAAGGCTATACCACGCTTGAGTTAGCCTGGCTTTCTCCCCTGCTGACTGGGGGGCAGAGTGATTATTAAAGATGGACAATCCCTCGCTGGGGCTACCTGCCTCAAAAATCAGTTCAAGAAGCGAAAGTTTAGAATCTGAGATACCAGAATACTCCATACACGTCGGGCCTTGCCAACCAACTCTTCCCCAAATTCTGCCGTCAGCGCTGCTATGTTACAATCTGGTTTTCCTACCTTGATTGGAACATCTGTCTCTGCCGCTTCCAAACAATCCTCCTGCCCAAAAAGGGCACAAATCTGACCACGAAATACCAACACCTTCTGCTGCATCTGTTCCCCAGGCCTAACAAGTCCATCAAACACTGCAGGCCGACACTGGTACTCTGACTAGTACGAACCGTCCTGGTAGCTGCTGCGCTTGCTCCTGCACCGGGGTCCCTCTGAGAGCGCTTGTCACACCCTGCGCAGTTCGGTCGGCGGATTCGTCGCCGCTCATGGACTCCTCGTCCTGCGCTGGCGTACTCTTGTTCGCTGCCTTCTCTCGTGCTCGGGTTGCGGCTCGTTCATCTTGGGATTGCTGGTGGGCTGCTTGCTGCTCGCGTCGGTTGTGGTCGATGTGGGCCTGTATGGTCTTTACTTGCTCCAGGGAAATTCTGAAAGTGACGGAAGATCCATCCTCTACCTCTCTCTAACCCAAGCACTAGTTTCCATTGACTTGATGTCTAGGTCAAATGCCAGCATGATTGAAAAACGGGTGCATGGGTTAGAGACGTAGGAAGATTATCCTCGATGCAGCCATCGGGGCGTGTAGAAGACGTTGAAAATGTATATTAATATTGCCTCCTCCGGAGAGGGTGATGGGAGGAGAAGGGGGAAATCGGAAGTGGGAAAGATGGAAGTGGGAAGGATGGAAGTGGGAAGTGACCAAGAGA
This sequence comes from Undaria pinnatifida, assembly GCA_012845835.1. Classification (NCBI taxonomy): domain Eukaryota; class Phaeophyceae; order Laminariales; family Alariaceae; genus Undaria; species Undaria pinnatifida. The sequence goes on along the minus strand of JABAKD010000023.1, from coordinate 10,732,716 downwards.
GGCCCTTACTCCCCCAAGCCCGCCTCGCCTCCGAGCCATCAATAGCGACAAGCGTTATCGTCCTATACTGGGATAATCCTATCGTACCACACAATACACTCAGGCGGCTAAGACCTAGACTACATACTGACTCAATCTTATATAGACTATCCATACTTCAGCCTCTCAACACGTGTGCATGAGAGCATATATGCAAATGCGCATATTGCGTTTCTTAATGTACCATAAAATATACATATATACATAGGAACGTTTCCCCAGGGATAGTCCGCCTGATGAAATACCCATGCCTTTATAACATAACATGCCACATACTGAAATACAGTTAGAAAAAATTTCTCACATGATTCACACAATACCTTTGACGGCGTGTCTCCCCAAATACGACACTATTCCTTAGACGGCGAATTGCCCTGAACACAATACCCCGTCGTACATATTATAGATGCAATGCGGTTCCACAAATCGAACCATGATATCATAACTTCTCACAACCCCCCCGCCTAGGTTAAATGATGCCTATTTAAGTGCGATGGGTGCAGACGTACCTTTACTGTGTTGCATCCACTGCACTGCGGTTAGGGTCAGTGCTGCGCATTTTTAGCTGCTTTTACCGCGGTTCGTGCGGGCGCTACCCGTATACCCTACTGTCAGACTGGGCGTTGCTCTTATGTTGCGGTTTTGGTGGATGCTACCCTTCTTTCCGCTGTACTCGGTTTTTATACGGCTAGTTGGCGTGGCTGCTACCATCACTGATGCTGGACGGAGTCGAGGCCCATGTCTTGCTGTTTGCTGAAATACAGATATATCGCTACCTTACAGCAGGGACACCACAACAATATATCTGCCTCTATAGCTTCTTTACGCGTCGTTCTCATCCCGACACCTTCCCTCACACCCCCTCCTTCCGCTGCCCTCCATACAGACAATAAGCAACATGTCTACCATTGAGAAAGCCGGGTACTCGGTCAGGCCGAGGTCTTCCACGCACCCCAACCTGGGTACGAGCCAGGGAGAGCTCGCTCGAGATCCCGCTACTCGGGACGGGGGGAACCACCGGGGGCGGGTTCGGGTGACGAGACAGAAGACGGAGCACCATACCTCCACCCGGACCCACCAACCAAGAGGGTCGACTCGCCGGTTCGCGCTGAGAAGAAGACGGACCAACCCCCACCGAACTCGGGGGCGTCTCGACGCCAGCTCTCGCCCGCCCCGGGGGAGCGCCACTAGATGCCCCCCCCGCGCTCGACAGAGAACCACCGCCGCCACCTGGGCTATCCGCGCTCGATAGGGCGCCACCCCCAGAGCTCCAGGGACCGGGGCGCCCATGCCGCCCCCTTGCACGTGGTATACGCGGCGGCGCGGGCCCAGCGGGCGCTCGACGACGCCAACCAGACGATAGCATGCCGACGTCGGTTTGACGAAGATATCGAGCAGGCGAAGGCCGCTGCGCGGGAGGCGTCCTTGGTAGCAAAGAGGGCGCAACAAGCCCTCGCCCAATCAATGACGTCGGCTGCGCGGGAGCTACCGCGGCCCCCTTGCCTTCGTCGCGCCCGCAGGGTGTCGCATCCCAGCGACCACGACCTGGGAACGACGCCTTTTTTAAGGGCATCGTCGCGTGCAAGGCGTCTGCACCGAGGGTAGACTTCTCCTTAGCGTTGGCGACTGCGGTGGTGGAAACGGCGTCGCGGCACGCGAACGTCCTTTCAGTGGAAGCGGCCTGGAATCGCGTGGATTGTACGCCCTATGCTAGACAGACAAGAGTCGCCCCGACCCTCGCCCTCGTCAAGGCCCTGCTGATAGCTCACGACGAGGGACCTGACCCTGGCTTTTGGCCGAACCCCGGAGGAAGCGTTGGCAGAACGAACCCGGGGGAAACAGCGACGCAGCGACAGTCGCGACCGTGGGGACCGCAGCCGTGAGGGTGGCGGCAAAAAAAATCAAATTGGTGGTGGTGGCGACCATCACCATCACCGTGGGGGTGACAGCGGTGGTGGAGGCGGGGGAGGCGCATCGGCTGCTGGTGTGGCATAGGACGCCGCCGAGGGGGCAACTTTGGTCCAACAACCAGAGCAGTGGCCACAGCTCTGTCGGAGGAATGGCGCGAGAGGAACGTTCAGCGTGGGACGGCTCGTCAACCCCCTCCCGCTCGTCTTCATTCTCGAGAACGGACGACCACAGCGAGGCGACCGTGGTAGCAGGCAAGAGGTGTCAAGAGCCATGGCAGGAGGAGCATCTGGGCCTGAGGCTTTCACTCTCCTGTTGCGTCTGCTAAGGACGCATTTCGACGGGGTTGATACAGAGGAGGGCTACACCAAGTTGCAAACTTTTGGAATGTGTAACGGCATGCCATTTCCTGATTTCAGTGGGGAGTTTCGCGTACTTGTGCCGACCGGCTCGGGGGGTGAGCGCGTTTTGTCTCCGGGGACGGATGTGGTGTTGGAGGTGGTTCGGGTGGCGGCGAATGAGCAATTTCCGGCTCTCCAGCCTGCGTTGTACCCTGGTTCGAAGACAACGGACCCGCGGCCATACGCCTCGTTGGATGCTATGTGACGTGCTTATAGTGACTAACAAGACACCCACCGTCAACGGCGAAACATCTTTTTCGCTCTCCCTGTTTCTTCGACGGGAGCACGGTCATCCGCCCCGTCAGGGCCCCGGCATGCCGACCATGGGCGCGGCCAGGGCCGAGTGCCGTCCCAGTCGTTTTCGTGGCAGACGGGATCGAGCCATTATTCAACTGTCATGCCCATCGATGATTTATCTGACCATTGTCTTGACCACACATCAAACTGCTAGCCACTAGAAGAGCACAATTATGCAGAAGGTTTCGCCATTAAGGGCTTGTTTAAGACAGACGACCCTCCCCTTTGGAGCGGCCTCCTTTCACCTCGCGCTGATGCCCTCCGGGAAAACCGGGGGCTTGGCGTCAACTGCCACGAAGACAACCATTCTTTCAAGCATATCAGGCGTCCTTTTATTACTGCGAATATCTGCTTGAACCCTGAACTTGGCCAACTTGGCGACGATGACCCACAACGACGTTGAAAAACACGCATGGTCTGCTACCGCGAAGACGACAAATCTTCTCGCCCGAACGCCACAAGAAAAATCGTCGCCATCTTTCAGGCCAATCGCGAGGGTACCACCAGGATCAGGGCCAGGTAAACTGTCACAACAATACCACATACACGTCGGATCACCATGGTGGTATCCTGCGCTCGCCCGCCTCTTCTGCCCCCGCTTCTGCTCGTCAAATGCGCTTTGGAGCCGCCCACAACCTGGGCGAAAATACACTCGCGCGCCAACCTGGCACAGTCCGTAACTGTAATCGACAGCTCGACGGCGGTACGGCACCGTCGACAACACTGTCGGGGGGTACCTATTTTCCTTTCAGAAGATGCTCGTGTTCTGTTGCTAGCCTGTTCAGTAACTCAGCACAGATTGCCTCTGTCAAGAGCCCACGGGCTCCTACGCCGTCTGCGGACGATTCTCACAGCGTAGTACCGGCGGCAGAAACTAGCGCTTCGAGCGTGGTTTCCTCCAGCCAGGGCTTTTTATTATTCTTTCTGTTTTCTTCGACGGCGGGAACGCGCGCTTCCAGCGACGTTCCCCTCGGTCATGATCTGAGTTCAGCGACGTGAACCGCGCTTCCAGCGCCGTTTCCCTAATCCGCGGCATAACCTCAGCAATGAGGACACGCGCTCCAAACGCCACCCCCATCAACCATGGCACGGGAGCCTTCGCTGTGCGCGCTCCCCCCCCAGGCACGCGTCGCGCAGCAATATAGCTGCGGCGACGGCGCGTCGCCTTTTCACGCGTATGTGTTCACCCCCCCCTCCCCGTGAGCAGGCGGTGGCGGTCGGTTTGAGGTGTGGGACGGTCGACCCCCGAAACACTTTTTTCTGACCACGCGGTGGCGGTCGATTTGAGGTGTGGGAAGGCCAACACTAAAACACAGAGATCGTTTACGAGGCTCGATTCGGTGTTTGCTCGCGATGGCAGCGGGCGCTCTGTTTTTGTTTCCTATCAAGGAGGAGTCGACAAGATTAGCTACCGCGTCTCCCTTTTCCAAGAGGCATAAGACTGATTGTACGATAGCCCCCCAAAAAAACCGGCGATGTTCTTTAACGAACGTTTCATGGTTGCTCGACACGAAAAAGGATGCTGCGAAAACACCATCTTCACAATGTTTTCTTGTTTGCGAAGGGCTATCGAACGATGACTTCGGGGCGGCAAAGGGGCACCGGGTTTCAGGAGATACGGCGGGGAGGTGATTTCAGAACCGGCGATTTCGTTAAATAAAAGTTATGGGGGCTACCGTAGAACGCCTCATAACGGAAGAGAGCCTCCTCGGGTAAAAACATTATTGCCACTTCCCCGAGCCCCGCTCCAGAAGAGGCCCACAGAGTCTACGGACCCTGCTTCGTCTTTTAACACGCTAACTCACGTGTTTCAGGCTACGGCTGCCCTAGTGGCACAGGAAGAAGACCCGACACTGCGCGACGGGCCAGTGGTGTCTCCACGGCCTCCAGCCTGATCAGCTGGACGCTATTCCCGTAAACGTTCGGAAGCATCGCGCCTCTCGTCAAGCAGAAACAGCTCAGAGCCCCTGCCCCTTCGGGCGCAGTTAGTGCAGTTTTCTTGCGATTATACGATAAAAAGCGAAGAGGCCACGACGCGAGAAACCGTGGGTTCGGCCTCGCGTCGTGCTCCCGAGGCCTGGTGTTCCTGAGAGGGACACTACAGGCCCAAAGAGCCGAGGACTGGTGTTCCCAGATGAGTCATTGCAGACCAAAAGGTCCAACGAGGCTACCGACGGGTTGGCACCGTCGGTGTTGGACTCTTTTTCGGGTGCAGCGAGGGCGGCTTCTTAGGAGTTTCCGCCAGCGAGTGAACAGGACCCGAGGCGAGAAACAGCGGGATCGGACTCGCATCTTGCTCCCGAGGCCTGGTGTTCCCACAAGGAAACATTACAGGCCCAAAGAACCAAGGATTGATGTTCCCATAAGGGGACATTGCAGACCCACAAATGTCCAACGAGGCTACCGACGGGTTGGCACCGTCGAATTTTGCTATTTTTCGGGAGCAGTTAGAGCGGATACTCGCTCTTTTCCGCCAACGAGCGAAGAAAGACCCGAGGCGAGAAACCACGGGTTCAGATTCGCGTCGTGCTCCCGAGGCCTGGTGTTTCCGAACGGGGACATTGCAGACCCAAATTTCAACACGGCTTTTGACCCTTCTCTCGAAAACTCCACAAAAAAAGTGGTGATTCTGGCAGCCCCCATCCTAGTTTCCACCGTGGTCACCTTCGTCGTGTGCAGTGGACGACGTGCCACATTCTTGCGCGGAGCAATACATGATGGATGAAAAGACCAGGCTTTTCCACGAACATCGAGCAGTAGAGCTCATCATGTCGTCGCCTAGTCAAAGCACACGCAAAAGCATCGGTCGAGGCGTGCGCAACTTTGAATCCGCTGTTGGGGACAGGGAGAAGCAAAACGCCGTGTTTTCTGGCACCTACGCTAAATTCACGCATAATCCAGCCATAAAAAAATCACCTTTTGAGCTCTGACAACAAGCTTTTGGCTAAGTTCAGTCTTCTGGACCCAGTGTGGGGCATTGATCTCCGGGCGGGTGGTCCCAGGGCCAACAACCCATGCCAGGGGAGAGGAAAAACTTGCTCGGGGAGGCACTTGCTGCCGTTCACGAATCTATTCGCGACAATAAGACCGGGTCGGCGCACCTCACCGCCCCTAGTCGGTGCCGCACCTGCACTGCGAATGCAAGAACCAAGAAATCTTGTCCGCACCGCAACAGGGCCGTTAACAGCGGCCAGCGCTCGCAAAACGTCCCCTTCGGCGTTTCCGACATATTTCTCGGACGCGTTGGCCAATTAAAAGCCGTGGAGGCTTGTAGAGAGCTTCTGGCCTCGCTCCAGACTTTGCGCTGTCAAAACACGGCCCCTGTTTCGTCGAGGGTACTGTGACGCTGGACGACGTTCCGTTCACTATGACAATCGCGTATATCAGTCGAGCAACGCTCGAATCGGAGAGGCACTGGACTCCTCTAGATTTCGGGACCAGCACTGTTTGGGCTCCCAGACACCTTCAAGGGTACTGTGGAGAACAAAGTTCCGCATATCCTCTGGCCACAAGACACAGGAGAGCACTGGCAAAGTGGGGACCCTCAATGCACGAGTCCAGCGGTAGCTTGACTTCGTCACGGCGTTCGATTACACACTCGAGTGCCGCAAAGGCAGCGCCAACGGCATCGCCGATTTTTCTGGCCCGTTTTCCAGAGCCTGCTACAGAGTACGACCGCAGTGGCATGACAAACTTCAACCTCGTGGGGTTGACAAGCCCCAACCCCGTTGGAGAAAGCAGTATCTACCTCCTACGGGCCCGCGGGCTTCGCGCTGCCTCTTCGACGATCGGGTGGACCCGCGCCCCTCGCCGAAAGCACCGTCTTGGGTGGGCTCGTGCCCCACACAGAAAGCACTGCTTTAGGTGGACTCGAACCCCTCGCCGAAAGCACTGTCTTGGATGGGCTCGTGCCCCGCACTGAACATACTGCCTTGGGTGGGCTCCCTCTCACCTCTACCGCATTTCACGATCTCGCACACATGAGCCACTCATAAGGATTGGCGGCCTTTCTGCTTCCCCGGGGAGATTTGGCGCTTGTGTTTCTGCCTCCGTCGCCACTACTGAAGGCTGTACCGGCCGTGGGTCAATTTCGCCTGCCACTGATACCGTTTTCGCTTCGGTGTTTGTCATACCCATCGAGGGCGGCACGGGCTCCGCTGAAGCCCTGGCTGCAGCGACGCCCATCGCACAGCCGACTTATCCATCCCAGAATGCTACACAGGAGACGCCCCCCGCCGCGACCACCGGTTCGACTGTGTCTGTCTTCGCCTTGCTCGGCACTCCAGCCCCTCCGTCGTCGACGACGCGCCGACGAAGAGCGACAGCAACGGGTAATGCACCCCCGCTGTAGATTATGGATTCGGACCCGGCGGGGCCCCTCGGCCATCTTCCAGACAAGGTACAACCCCGTCGCGAGTCCCACGGCCGCGGCCGACCCCGTTGACCGCCGCGACCCCTGCTCTTGCCGACTCGCCGGTCCGCACGGTGCCACTACCATCCGACCGCGACCACGCAGAGCCTCTATGGAAAATCCTCTCTTACGGCTCACGCCTTCTCCTGGTGACACGCCGACTGCATATACAAGATCGGACGCCTTCCGCAACACTGCTAAATTGCGGTTCGCTGATTCCGTCGCGCGTTATTTTTCACATGACGATTGGAAGCGAGAGCAGCACGCTGAGCCGACGTGCCACGCCATGATGCGTTACGTTTCTACCGGCCGGTCATCGGTCCTGCCACCCGACGTTTTGGCGTGCTACCTCTCGCACAAGCGTCCATCCCTCTCAAACCTCAAGGAGCTGGCGGGGTAAGGGTCGACTACATACAACCGACGACGACATCATCCTACTCGTCCGTAACCCGATACTACAACCAACAAGGTCTGACAAACCCAACTCTGTGGGGCGAGCTGCTTGCTTGCTAAACGACGAGCTAGTTTGCATCTACGTTCTCCTTCTCGTGCACCCTTGGATCGTGCAAGCTTGTCACTCGACGGCCTCTTGTCACCTTGGCACCACGCGCACGTTGCGCATGCTGGAGCGTTTTCATTAGTGGATTGGCATGAATGTGTGGACCCGGTGGTGGGTTCGCCACCGCTTGAAGTGCCCAGCGTGGAAAACCCCACTGCTGACTGTCCGCTGGCCCATCATCACAATGCCTCTGCCGAAAGGTTCAGGTGTCGCCGTCAGTGTTGACTACTTCGGCCCCCGTCGGGTCACATCGGGAGGAAACATCTACATCTTGCTGTTGACCGATCGCTTCAGTCGTTGGGCCGACATGTTCCCCGTCACTGCCGCTGAGTTCACCGCGGAGGGCACAGCATATATCCTGGTGAAGAGTCGTTATACGGTAGCCCCCCCCAACTTTCTCTAACGAAATCGCCGCTTTCAAAACCAGCTCCGGGTCGAATCTCCTGAAATACGGTGCCCCTCGACACCCCGACGTCATCGATCGATAGACCTTTACACACAAGAAAATATGTGGGTACTTTTTTTTCAATAGTATCCTTCTTTTTATCGAGCAGCCATGAAACTTTCGTTACAGAAAAAAGGTAGTTTTGGGGGGGGCTATCGTGTAATCAGCTTGAACCAATACATCCCCTTGTGGGGGTGCTCGCGCACCATAGTCTCAGATCTGCTCCAAGCTTTCACAAGCTGTATATCAGCAGTTGGGTGTGCACAAGCTTGCTGTAAGCTCTTATCATCCCAACTGTAATGGGGGCGTTGAGCGGGTAAACCACACTATGACCAAAATGCTGGCTATGGTCGTCAACGAGCGACAAGACGATTAGGACTTGAATCTGGCCCACGTAGAATTCGCTTACAATATTTCCGTTAGCGCGGCGACGGGTCTGGCGCCCAACGATCTCCACATGGGCAGACTCCCACGGCTCCCCCTGACGGTTTTCAACCGCACTGGTGTCGTGAGACACCAGAGTCTGGCCCGTGACCACCTGGCCTTTTGCGACTTGACCACCGACCGGAAAAAGCGCGCGAACGACATTTTCCGCGCACACCACGCCCTCCCCGTTTCCCGTGTCAATCGCAGAAACTCCGCCCTCGCCGACGCGCTGCGTCCAGCACCTACCTTCGCTGTGGGTGGTTGGGCACGGGTGTACAATTCTGCCTCTACCATCCGCCAGGGTGTGAGGGCGAACACCGACGCCAAGGTACTCAAGGCCAAACTCGTGCTTAACTGGACGGGCCCGTACAAGGTCCTGGCCGTCGGTCCCTGCTCTGCCGCCGAGACCCCGGACGGTTCGCCGCTCGGGAGAAACCTCCTGTATTTGGATCTCCTTTCCGACCTGCCCGGTTCGGACACTCGTCGGCGTGTGGCCATCGAGCGCTGCAAACTCTGTGCCACCCCCCACGACAGCGGAGACCTACCGGCGGGGCTGACGCAGTACGTGCTCAACAAATGTTCCAAGAAATCCCCGCCGTATCACGTCACTCAAGACGACTTTTCGACTCCTCTACAACAGCTGGAGGTGGAGCAGATCACTGGTGATCAGTCGGTACGGGGGCAAGGTGGCATCATCGCGTTGCTATACAAGACGCATTGAACGGGACTCTCCGAACCTTCCTAGGAGAGGAAAATTGACCTCCACCTTTCCCGCTCCAACATCGTTCGTTATTGGGCCGGAACCCCAGACCAGCACCGCCAAACCAACCGCCTGCACCGCCGAATGCGGATCGGGGCGGCACAGCGCGGGCTGTCCCGCAACAACGGGGAACGTTTCCTAGCGCCGGGCTTTGCTTGTGTTCCCCGCGCCGAACGGCTCCGTCACTACCACGACACAGTACTCCCTAAGGGATCCCGATTTTGGTACAAGAGAGACAATGGGTTATGGTGGCTTGGAAAATTCAGCGCGAGCACCACCGAGGACAAGGTATATCTGGTCCGCTTTCTGGACGACCCGGGACCGATTAAACTTCCTCTTCTCCCGGCGCGCTGCACGACTTTGACGGGAGCCGTACGAGGCTCTTGGTGCTTGCACGTTCACATCACCAGTGAGTTTCCTCGGGGAGTCCGACGTAACGTAGACAAATCCCGAGGCGCGGCTGTGGCTAGTTGACTCTCACGCCGCCACCGCTTCTCGATAGTTCTCCAATTTTGGGGTTATGAGTTTGAGTTTTTGTCTTTGGGTTGTTCGTAGTGTCCTGAGGGTCTTCGTCGGGTTTTGGGGCGGTTCGTCCATTAATTTTTCTTTCTGTCCTGCCGAATCCCCTGCTCAGTGCCGGGTCAGCGTTCGGGTAAAACGCCGCTATCTGAGGCGCAGGGCTGTTGTCTTTTTGCCAGTGTTCAATTTCGCCCTGCCGACGACCTCGTCAGCCCAGAGCCGAGGGACGACCTGGGTACCCTGTTCGCGCTTAACGTGGTACATAGCTATGTACGGGTTTGTGTGTCATATTTTATCTTTTGTGTGTTGTATTTGTTCTACTTTGTTTTTTCGTCTAAGCACTTTCCCCCCTCGCGGGGCTGTAGGTGTTGCCACCTTCCATCCCTGGTATTTGTCGTTTCCTCGTCTAACCCCCCGCCTTGCCGATGACCCGCGGGAGGTTTTTTGCATGACGTCTCCCTTGTGTTAAAGCCTGTGTTCCCCTCCATATCGACGAGGGCTCGCATCGCCATAGAAACTTATCTGTGGTTGGTTTGCCGTAGAGCCTTTCCTGCCCCCCCCCCCGCCACATCGGCGACATGCGGCAGGTTCTTGAGCCTTCTCTCCCCCCCCCCGCCACACCGGCGGCACGCGGCAGGTTTCTGATGGGTGACTTTTGCCTTGTCGTAGGGTCTGCGTTTCTTTCAACTGTTTTTCATCGCGTGTTCCTGGCTTTATAGCCAGACGGTTAGAGGTGTCGGAGTGGGTTTTGAGGAGCCGCATCTTCGACTCATGATCTAGTCCGTAGAACTGGAGTTTCCCTGAATCTCCCATATTCCTGCATATGCACCTCATCAGGGTGGGCTAGTGTTAAGATACGCCTGTAATTATCCGAATTTGAGATCATTTGGATGGGTTTTGTATGATAAGGTTGGCGTTGTATATTCGGGGAAGTTTGGAAATAGATCGGGGACACGTGCCTCCGATCTCGGAAGCTATTCGGAGCTCTGATGGAATCGAAGAAAGCAACGTCTCTACGAAGGAAAAGGAAGTGAGTACTCTCCGAGGACCTGCTCAATTGGGACCCTGCAGGGAGCACTCTGTGCCCATAAATAACTTTACACTAACCAGCAAGCTGCTGTGCATAATGTATCCAAGATATTGCTGCTGAGACTTGTGCTTGCTACGTACGGCATCGATAAACGACAACTAACAGACCTATTATAACTGTCTGTTGTACGAACAACTCGCGATGTATACCAGATGACTTTTAAGTGTTATCAAATAACGACATGATGGTTACTGACAAGTAGCATCTCTAAAACCTCCTCCCGTTAAGTTCACACTTTCTCACTCTGCGTTACATGCTAAAAACCTCCATAACATAAATGCATGCAGCAACAATGATGAATGTTGGGGAAAATGTTTTGCGTAGAGCAAACGTATCTTGCTAAAACGCCCGAGGGGTCAACACAAAAAAAGCGGACACTAAAAATCCTTCTCTGACACTATAATATATGCAAGTTAACTTACTAGCTCACAATTCTAGAGTCATTAGACGTGAACTCTATTTCAATTGGTTAATCAACCAAGGAATAGAAGATACTTGCAGTACACTAAAACAGTGAATGTTCATCATTCCGCAACAATCATAGGAGTGAACAGCCTACCGGTGTTCCTGCCGCCCTCAAACAAAGGAACAAAGGGGCACTGCCAAAGGATTCTACGATAGCCCCCCCCAAAGAACTAGCGGTTTCTTTAACGAACGTTTCATGGACGCTCGACACGAGGAGGAATGCCATAGAGAAATCAACTTCGCGTATTTTCTTGGCTGCAACGGGCTATCGAACGATGACTTCGGAGTGGCGAGGGGCACCGTATTTCAGGAGATGCAACCGGGAGCTGGTTTCAAACGGGCGAGTTCGTTAAAGAAAAGCTGAGGGGGCTACCGTAGAACGACTCTGAACCAGCGATTTACAGCTGGATATTGACCACTTGATCTAGAGAGACATCACCTCTCGTGTATCTTGACTTTCCGCGTGTACTTGTCCAGGTGGCGGGTTTTGCCGGCCGTATATATCCTGAAGTACCGGAGATGGCGTAGTCAAATAAAAGATTCAACTGTCCAGTCGATATTACCTATTCGACTTGTACCCTTACTTGGTACTAGCTACGATATTTCGCAATGTCCAAACCATGCACAACACCGGTCGTTGTCTCTGCTCGCCCCGTGCAAAGAGAACATGGGACACTCTACGTACAGCTTTGGTAAAGAGATTGCGCATTTCACACTTCCAGTGGCTTGACCTTGTTGGTGTATACGTTTTTGGTGTAGACTTTCTTAGATGTGCTTGGTCTGTTGTCCGTCGCTTGCACTTAGAGGCTTAACATCATCTTGAAGTTAGAGGGGTAGGTAGATTTATTTCTCTCAAAACATTGCCGTCATCGGCTCCGCCTCGACTGTTAATTATGCAGCCAGTCTCTGCGTCTTGGCCTCGATGTTTATTGGCTCGTCGTTCAGGATGGAGACGAAGCTTGAGGTAGGCTTGCGGCTGTCCACCGAGGCCGGAGATGTCGCCAGTATCTCTTGATCGTCCTGTGTTGATTCCGCAGATCCTGTCTCGGGACTTGCCCGTGGCTGTCCGTTTGCTGTCATGAGCGTGTGGACCGTTTCCTGTCGGTCTGTTTCGTTGTCGAGCTTGGCTCCAAGCCTTGGCTCAAAAAAAGCTGGTGTGATCCGTCGACCCTGCCGACATTGTCGATCCGTCGACCCTTGGCTCAGCTGATTCTCCGGTGGTCCCAGATGGCGATGATCCAGCGATTCCAATGGTTCCATGTGATGCTGTTGGTCCAGCTGATGCTCCAGTGATCCAAGACGACGTTGATCCAGTGATCCCGGATGCAGTTATTACTTCAATGTGCGATGGTGATCCAGATGACTTTGCTCCGAAGATCCCATGCGAAGATGCTTTGGAGATCCCAGCTCCGGTAATTCCGGTTCCGGTGATTCCAGGCGATGCTGATCCGTGAAGTAGATGGCATCTCAGTATGTCGTTAGGGATTTTAATCACCCTGTTTTCCTCCTCCGAGATCCGAAACGAGTCTCTCCCGGTGCAGGTGAAGTTTATACTCGTGGTCGGTGCGGTCGTCCCCGATGCTCCTGTTGTGTGCGTGTTGTCGAAGGTATCCTCGACTCTTGGATTGGGTCTTGTGCTGGCGGTCTCATGATGCGGTACATCCGGTGCGGCCGCAGTTGTAGTAGAATGTGCGTCCCCGGGCGTAATAGCAGGCGTAATCCCTGTCAAGGACACTCCAACTTCTTGCGGCAGTGCTCCAGCGCTTGATGACGATTCTTCAATCTCTGGTGATGATGACGCTTCGGCTGTGGTCGATAACGTTTCTTCTTTCAAAAGGTTGTTGTCGTAGTAGTGTAGCTTGACCTGGTCTAGCGTACAATAGCGCTCCCTCTAAGTGACAATGTCTTTCTCGGGCGTGATGTTCGGCATTTGCGCATGTTGGCGCTCAGTCTCCGCGACAGTAGCCTCCTCAGGCGTGTTGTTTCCGCCTGGTGGTGTGCACTCCTTGTGCGTCGCATGATTCTGTCCATACCGCGTGGATGCCCTCTTTCGTTGGGGTGTTACCGTTGTGGTGTGCTCCATGGCTATGCTGGAGTTGGTGCAGAATTCTTGGATCTCTTTAAGGGTGCAAACGCCTCGATTGGCGTAGTTGCTTGCCTGTGCTGCAGGAACTACAGCAGGCGTTGATGACGTATCAGTCGTGTCGCCCAGGGTGCGAAGAAATACTTCGTAAGAGCAGATGCCGTTGTCCTTTGGTTGTTGGGTGAGCATAAGTGAAATGCTGCTGTCAAACTGCAAGTGGGGGTTTCCCGTCTCGAGGATAATGCTTACCCCTGATTGCATTGCTTTGATGGAGGAGAAGACGTTGCGTCCCAGTCCAGGTACGAACATGACCGAGATGCGAACAGGAACACGCTTGCCAGCCTGGTCGATGATGTATCCCCAGATGGTGCCTGTTGCTGTTGCAAAAACCTTCTTCCCGTTGGTCATGATGGTCTTTGGATCCTTTGGCTGCTTGTAATCCCTAATGTTTTTCCGCAGTCTTGGAATTAACTCCTCGTCTATCAGGTGGCCCGACGCGCCGATGTCCACAATCATCGTGAACCTGTCGCTGTTGGGGCGAAAACTCCTGTTGCCGCTACCACTGGGGTGAAAACCCCTGTTGCAGCTATCAGTTCTGCAAACGCGAATCCCTCTTCGAAACCATCGTCAAAGTTGATGGACGACATTTCGTCGTCGTTGGGGCGTGTGCTCACGTCTTGTACAGCGGAGGCAGTGTGAGCTCGTTCACTCTGCGGTGGGCGTGGCGCTCCTTGCTTGTAACATTCCGTGTCGTCGTGCGAGGCAGTGTGTACAGAACACCACATGTGCTCAACTTCAACGTTGGATGCTGCCTTGCCGTTTGAAGATTCCTTGTGCTCTTGCTTGTTGTGGGCGCCAGTAGACTTCCTGTCGTTGTCATCCTTGCTTTTCCAGCAGTTGCGGGCGTAGTGCCCTTGTTTTCCGCAATGACTGCAAGTCGATGCCGCAGTCATGGCTACGCCACCACCAACGATTTTGGTGCCGCTGTTGCGGGAAAGATAATCTAAATATACATGCTTGAAGCTTTATTTTTCCCCATCCACCGGAGGATAAAAAAAAATCCAAAAAATAGATGGCGCATCGTGCTTTGCATCTGATCGATGTCGAAAGTCGGGTCTCGGTACATCATCCTCTTGATGTCCTCGTACTCCGACGTGAATCCTTGTATACAGATGACCTTGAAGCTGCGGTCGGAAATCATCTCGCCCATCTTCTCGAGCTCAGAGCGCGCGAGCGTCTTTTCCATAAAGTAGGAGTCCGGATCTCCTCCTCGCTCCATGTTGGTGTTGACGAGCTTGTCCATTTTCGCCCGGATCATTTCGTCGGTGACCTTGTTGTACTTCGAGACAAGCTCTTGTAGGGCCTTTGTCCGGCACCGGTCGTCCCAGTCTCATCCTCGTGCTTGAGTACGAGTAGAGATGCTGGTTTATCCGTTAATAGAAAAAGCATGGCGTACATATCTTGAATTGCCCTTTCATAAGCTGCGATTTCTTGTGCGAGTGCTGGTGAAGATCCAGTATCAGCCGCCGCTTTGGTCGGTCGAGGATGCCCTTTAATGAGGTCAGCGATATCGCGTCTGGGTACTCCAATTACAAATGCCAATCGATTATACCCATCTCGAAAATGAGGTGGGTTGCGCCCATCGAACGTCCTTAGTCCTTTCATGGCGTTGGCGAATGAAGTGCTGCTGCCGTTGGATTGCTCCATGGTGATGATGAGTACGTACCAGAGAACAGTTCACTTACATGTCTTGTATAGTAGTACCAGTAATCCCGCCGCACGTAAAATACGAGCTGCTGTATTAAACAGCCGTTTCAAGTGCAGTAGTGGTGCTTGTGGAGAAATCGAAGGCGTTATGGAGATTTCCGACTTTTGTTTTTTAGAATTTCCAAAAAAAAAGCAGTATTAATAGTACCTGATGCTGCTGGTTGCTGGATTGCACTAGTCGCCTTGATGATAAGAGTCTCCTTTAACAGACAGCTACTCTACTGCCGTGAGTGCTCTTGATAAAGCTCGTCGCTTGGAGTTTGGCGAGTCCTCTTTGAGGACTCACGCCTTTGGCCCGCACTCTCAACGAGGTGCGTTGGGCAGCTTTGGGCTGTCTATCACGATGATCACACGTGAAGCCTATAGCCCGCGCTCAACGAGAGGTGCGTTGGGCTCGAGTTTTGGTCGGTCTATCACGGTGATCACACGTGAAGTCCTTGAACTACAGGTCAGAGCTCTATTAACAGACATAAGATTGTACCGTCGAGAGTTGCCTCTGTACCGCTGTTGCTCAGAACGACCCGCTTATTTGGAGTCCAGGCAACGTTCAGCAGTTGTTTACTCGAGCATATCGAGGTTTTGTTTTGGGGTCCTTGACGATGCCAGGATGGGTCCCGTGCGCGTGGATGGTTGATTTGGTACAGTCTGTGATGTGGTGGCGTTCTATGCCTCCGGGTACCTTAATCACAGCTCTGGCATCAATTACTCTGATTAAGTGCGTAGGGTCCTCTAGATATGCTCACTCACTCACCTCGCGTTTCTAACGAAGTACTCGTAGTCCTCCGTCCGATACTTCTCGTCGTACTCGTGTAAATATGTAGAAGCTCCCATATGCAGCAGTAGATTTCTTGATCAGCCGTCCTCAGTGATGGTGATGGTGAATCCGTGCTGCCGATCTCCTCGTTTACGCGTGCGAAGGTCATAACCTATTGACCTTTAGGTGGCATGTGGCGTGTATCAGCTCTTAGCTGGTGTACGCTCGTGGGCTGGCTTTCGAATGACCCGATGAAGACACAGCCTATATTTATGATTTGAGGCAAACGAAGGACACGGTTAGGTGAGCCTGTAAGAGCAGAGAGCTTTAGCAGAGAAGATGTTGTTCGGCGACCCCAGGCCGATATGTTGATTGATGATTTATTTGCTCAGCAGATGAGAGCTGATGGTGAGCAAAAAGGAGTGATCAAGGTGGGCCTGGCCATCACCTGATAGAGACGGCACAATGCGTATGCTACGGACATATATACTTTACGGGTAGTTGTCTGATCCACCTACAGCAACGTTTCCTGAGTCTTGCTCGTGGTCTACTATACCTATGACAATGTTCCCTTAGTTTTGCTTCTGGGAGCTTAGCTACGTCAACGTCCCGACGGTCAACCTAAAATCATATTCCATGAACGTTGCTTAACTGTACGTTTTTGCGCCGCACTATTTTCGTTCTAACATTACTCGTACGTACTGCATGTAACAGCTTTTGGATATGACTAACAAGCAAGCTGCTGTGCATCGTGTATCCAAGATATTGCTGCTGAGACTTGTGCATGCTACGTACTGCATCGATAAACGACAACTAACGGACTTATTATAACTGTCTGTTGTACGAACAACTCGCAATGTATGCCAGATGACTTTTAAGTGTTATCAAGTAACGACATGATGGTTACTGACAAGTAGCATCTCTAGTATACCACAGTACGTGCTGTGGCAATAGCCGCAGGCTCCCACGTACTTCCGAGGAAGTCGCCGCGTATCGAAGGATTGCCGTGGCAATGGCCGCGGATTACCGCGGATGGCCGTGGAAATTGCCACGGCAGTTTCCGCGGATTTCCGTGGGTTGCCATGGCTGTTACGACGGAGTTTGCCACGGAAATAACCGCGGCTATGTGCCGTGGCCACAACCGTGGCATTTGCTGCGGACGTGCCATGAACCGTGGCACTTGCCGCGAAAACCCACGGATTTCCACGGTAGTCCGTGGCAACACCCACGGAAGTCCACGGAAGTTCCGCGGTTTATGCCGCGGACCTCCGCCATAAATTCAAATAATGTGCATCCTTGACTTTATGCTACACACTTCTACTGCCTGGCTATGTAATGTTGCAAGTATCACTCGGCGGCGTGGTTGCGGTTGTCTTGGGATGAGGGCCGAACCTCGGCGGGTATGCTAAAAATCAAGCAGTAAAGATAACTATCATTCTTCGCGTATGCGCGTTGCAGACTATTCTTCGCGTATGCGCGTATGCGCGTTGCAGACTGTAACATTATTAGCCGAGATTTACGGCGGTAGTAGTTAGTATCGTTGTCTGTCAAATACGCCGACAAACCGCCTTTGTTTAGATTCGATTTTTTTAGGGGACATTCCTTGTACTATGCTGCTGCTGTCAATTTTCGCATGTTCACAGGGTGTTGAATATAATCCGATCAAGTGTTTTTTCCGGGTTCGAATAATGTGACGGAGATGATGCATCAATCAGCCGTCGACGCAATGGATTTAATTGTTCGGATCGCCTATTAATACACTAAAAACATCGCCCCATCTTCGTTGTGAGCAGGGTTGCTTGGCAAGGGGACAATGGCTGCGTTGAAAACGAATTAATGCCGTCTCAATTCGACGTAGACGTATTGTGCAACGTATTATCCGCCAGGCGTCCGGCTTGCATGCTCACGGTGTTCGCACGTACAGGCTGGCGGGTCCCGGATGTGGTCGCCCACACGGTCCAACTGCGGGATTTGCTTTTTGGAATCCGCTGTTTGTGTTCGAGATTGTTTGGGAATTATTTTTACTTTGGCTCTTAAACCGCTGAAAAAAGTACAAGTTGTTTCCTTCCTGGCGCTCAGCCTACATACCGCCAGCCCCAGAAAATACCCATCATCAGCCCGCCCCAGGCCTGTTCGTTCTTATTACCTTGCCCTATCAATGAGATCCATACTTATCACGCGGCACGGGGTTTCGTGCGATGGCCCCGCCGACTGCGCACATTTAGTTACTAGCGGGACAGATTCAACTCGCACAAATGTTAAGGTATTAGTGGGGTATTGGTCCGTTTGACCACTTGCGCAAGATTAACCAATAGCTTACCCAAACTGAGCCTTATAACACTCCCCCTCCCTGAAACGGCGGGATAGCAAGTCGGCCGGATATACGGCGGACCTGTCAATATCCAAGCCGTTTCATTTCCTGGGCATACCGGGGGGAGTATTTTTTAAGTTCGACATGGGGAAAATCTGAAAAAGTTTATTATGATGGATATGGGGCTTGAACCCACGACCCAAAAACCCATGGTCTGTCGACGACGCTATTTGTTAAGGAATTAGTGGGGTATTAGTCCGTTTGGCCACTTGCAAAAGGTTAACCAATAGCATACCCAAACTAAGCCTTAAAACACTCCCCCCCCCGGAAACGGCGGGATAGCAGGTCGGTCGGATATACGGCGTACCTCTGTCAATATCCAAGCCGTTTCATTTCCTGGGGATACCAGGGAGAGTATTCGTCAAGTTCGACATGGGGAAAATCTGAAAAGTTTATTATTGTGGACGGTGGGGATCGAACCCACGACCCAAAAAAAAGGATGGTCTGTCGTCGACGCCATTTGTTGAGGGCTTTGGTGGGGTATTAGTCCGTTTGACCACTTGCGCAAGGTTAACCAATAGCTTACCCAAACTAAGCCTTATAACACAAAGGCAATGACGTAGGCTGTATTATAGACTATGCCAGTTGCAGCTGGAATGGGTAGACGGATGCTATGTACATATGATACATTTGCAGCAGCTTCACATAGCAGCAGCAGTAGGATGAAGCGTCACTGGAACCCGCGTGCAACGCAACCACTCTGCACGCTATTCGAACAATTCAAACAATAGTGAGAAATCGAAACAATCCCCAAATCCCCTAGTTTTAAACTCTAAGTTCAGGTCTAATTCCATCTACTTTTTGCCATCCCCTCGCCAACTAAACCCAAGCTTATAAGCTATTTATCTTTGTCACTAGTCTCACCGATTGGCCTGAGGTCTCAACCTGCACTTTTGAAAAATTGAAAATTGGTCCGTTGTCGCTCGCGAATTTCGGTACTTGGTATGCCTTTTATTATTGGGCTCTGACCTGCTAACCGGCACTTTAATAGACCGGTCTGGTCGGGTACTTTGTGCTGTTTCATGTTGATACGCACATATCACAGGCCGTACGCGCCTGTCACAACGAAATCTGCTAGCTATTGTAGCTGTCTTTTCATGTCACGACCTAGGTACCGGGTACACAACAAGATCAGGGTACACAGCAGGCCGGGAGCAACAGCGAAAGCCGCTGGCCATCGTAGCCTTCTAGCTATACCTTCATCTCACGACCGAGGTACCACAGTATCAAGGTACACAGGAAGCTCGACATCATGTACACGGCAGGCCGGGAGCAAGCTGCATTGCGGGGCTTGAGCGTTTGGTCGAGACGACGGTTTCTTGACTTTAGGGCGGGAGCTGCCCGTAGGCTGGGCGTTTTCCGCCGGACAGGATGGACACAACACGCGCAGGCTATGGTTGGTACAAACGATGCGAGGGTTGGTAGGGTCTTGACGTCGATACAAAAGCTTCTTACCGTACATACGAGTGCGAGCCGCTACAGTGTATACTGTTTTTGAGGAGCAAGACAGCCGTACGGTATCGCCGTACGCACTTCCACGCGAGCATGTGGAGGGCATCTTCGATTGACAATAGGCTAAGGTTGATACAAACGATGCGAGTTTTGGTGGGGTTTTGACGTCGATGCGAAAGTTGGAACCTTTCGTACACACAAGTGCGAGCTCGCTACCGGGTGTGCTGTTTTTTTATGAGCAAGGCCGCGTTACGGCATCGCCGTACGCGCTTTCACGCGAGCTTGTAGAGGGCATCTACGATTGACAAGCGATCAAAAGCATGAAGGGATGAATGGTGGTTGCCGACGTTTGTATGTTGGACTTCTTCTGTGGTATCTATGGCAACGTTTCGACAACATGGAGGACTCGGCCCATTCGCAAACGACAAAGCAGGGAGCTTTGACAAGATGAAGATACTCGTATGTACGAATGGTTCGACCTTTCGTATCGGCGTCAGGACCTCACTAGCTCGCACTGTTCGTACGAACCTTGGCTACGAACTGCGAAGCGCTAGCTAGCATCCCGAGAAACAAAAACGGGCACCCGTCTCGAATTTACGTCTTCAAGTACCTCTGCCTTGTCAAAGCTGCCTGCATTGTCCGCCGACGCAGAATACATAAAAAGGGTGGTCTGCATCACAGCGTCAACGGGGGCCGACAATTGAAGTTGCCACGCCGCCTCGCATTGAAAGCGCACGTTTCACGCCGCCAAACAAAAAAGGCGGATGTGCAACCCAAACACCACCGAGCGACAACTACCGCTGCAGATTAATATAATATCTGCCGAACGGAAGACACCTCAACACCTCTGCTAGAACAACAACACCCGACGCCCTCTACTCTAAAGCATCGCTTCTCGCCGCAAATAATAAACACGCACATACAACCCGAACAGCACAGCACTGCGCTGCAGATTCCTTTCACCTATGCCAGCGGTAGTCGTCGTTCCATGGTGTTCTGGTTGCATGTTCGCCATTTTGTTTTGGCAGCGAGAAACGCGCGCTTTCAATGCGAGCGGCGCGGCAGCTTCGATTGTCGGCCCGCGTTGACGCTGTGATGCATACTACCCCTCTTTCGTTGTATTATGTGTCAGCGGACATGACAGGCAGCATTGACGAGGCAGAGGTACTTGAGGACGTAAATTCGAGGCGAGTGCTCGTTTCGTTTCTCGGGGTGCTAGCTGGTGCTTCGCAGTTCGTAGCCAACGTTCGTACGAACAGTGCGAGTTAGTGAGGTCCTCACACCGATACGAAACTTCGGACCGTTCGTATACACGAGTACCTTTCTCTTGACACGACTGCTCTACTTTGTTGTTCTCTGTGTGTTACCACCTGTATTGAGTTTTTGCAGCAGCAACAGCAGTGTACTAGTTGCCGTTCCTGTTAGTACTGCTTCTATGTACGCGGTGGGCACGCCGATTGACAAAGTGACAGTCGTTTCCGCATAACTAATGACACTGGCTTAGACTGCTGTTGCGGTTTCTTCGTTCCGGAATAGAACAAATTTGTGCTTTTTCAGCAGCAGTATACTAGTACACTGGACAGTTGCCGTTGCTGTTCACACTGCTACGATGTACGCGGTAGGCACGCAGCGTGACAGTTTTGTAGTTGTCTCCACATATCTAGTGATGCTGGCTGTGGCTTTGTTGCGGCTTCTCCGTTCCAGGGTTTAACTAATTCGGTTATCGTCGTCGTGTTCTTCGTCCGTTATCGTATTGATTTTTTGTCTGCAACGTTCGCTTAAGCGCTAAACGCAGGCGTGCGTCTGCCGAGCCCCGCACGGTATTCCTCCAAACTCCTCCAATTGCAGCTATGGACACTCCGCTGGGTCAATCCCAGAGTAGGGATAGCGTGAACTTGGTCGGAGGCCATCGTCCCGAGGTCCTTCTGCGCGGCATCAACGACTATCAGCAGCGTATGTTCGTCGGCAGTATCAGGTGAGTGTCTCGTGAAACACATTAGGTGCGCAGTTAAATAGAATAGGATAGTTCCATCTTGGTATATCGATTCGTGCAGACACAACAACACCACCATTTGGTCGACGATTTTTAAGACTATTGTCTGGAGTAATTACAGTTGAGGTTCTTCTGTAATTCCCGTTGAGTATCGCCGGCTGTCCGCTGCGCTTGGGTCTTCGGCCCGAGGTCTTTCTGCGCGGCATCGATGGTTGTCAACAGGGTCCGTTCGTCGGCAGTACTAGGCGAATGTCTCGTCAAAGATATTTGGTCCGGACGGAAATAAAACAGATGGTTCCAATCTTAGTTAGCCGATTTGCAGCACTTTCTCTTGCAGACACACATTTCGATCGGGGATCTACGATACGTTTGTCTCGTATTTGTGGCTGTAGCTACTCTAAAGCGCCGGTTGATGAGTGTCGGCTGCCCGCTGCCCTCGTAGTACCTGCGAAATCGCTTGGCGCAAATGAGAACAACGAGTATGTGTATGGTCGCTCAACTACGTCAACTTGCACGTGGTTCAGGCCCTCTTGTGAGGTATGCGACGTCATGTCTCCTGTGCGAGACCCCCATGTTATGTCTCCTGGTGACCTTTCGTATAAACAGCATTTCCGAGCGGCCCACAATCTGCGAAATAATAAACGGGTGATGTCGGAGTTTAGTGGTACCAAAACGATCCCGGCGGTTTACTCGATGGATTAGTCTCAAGTGTTCATGGGTTTTGCAAAGAAGACGGCGGCAAGCTGCATGTGTGCAAGGACTGCTACAACTCCTTATCGAAAAATTCAATTCCTGAGACAGCTCTGGCGAATGGGTTTTGGGTCGGTGACATGCCACGCAAGTTCGACGGAGCTACGGTGGTCTAGCGTGCAGCTGCCTATGCAGTCCGTGTGAACGTCCACGTGATTGCCCTCGAGTCGAGAAAAGTTCGAAATATTCCGGGCTCACTCAACGTTCACTCCGGGACACCTCTGTGTTTCACACAAACGATTTGTGTTCCGTTGGGCAAGAGTTGCCACTAGCTGCCATTGGTTTGTTGGACTTGTGACCCAACGTGCCGGCTGGGAAGAACAAGGCAATTGCGTCCCAAATGAAACGGTTGTTAGGGGCTCGCAAGCATATGGTGCGAGACCTCATCGAGTATACGCAGGAAAAAGACAGCAGTTTTTTTAATGGTTTTTATCTCGCGCGAAAAGCGTCGGTCAGCGAGAACAATCTCGACACGTATCGCTCTGACGGGGGTGTCGTACAGGAGTTATTGGACGAGTTGTTCAATCCGCAGGACCAAAATAATCTCCGGGGAAGAGCCTCGGCGTCATCTACGAACGACCGACGAGAAAGCGAGGCAATGGAGCAAGATGAGGTTAGCAGCGACGAGGAGAGTTCAGGGGACAGTTTTTCGGAAAATTACGCGGGCGAAGACGGCAGGGCATATACCGTCGATGCGTACGCTGTCGTTGATTCGGCTGAAGACACTGTAACTTCGTCACTACAACGCCCCAGAGCCCTTCGGAAATTGGGCGACGACCTGGACATGAATGCTGTCGCGGCGGCGGAAACCGCTCTCCGCAGGGGCAAACCTGTGCCTGGAGGCACAGACAACGATCGCGTTGTACCCCATGACGTATTATGTGACTTTCACAACGACGACGCTTGGGTCGCAGAGTTCGTGCATTTGTTTCCAGAAGGCTGTGGCGGGCCTGAGGATCCTTGAAGGAAGAGGTCTGTTTCGTTTAAACGATGGGCTAGGGCTTTGCTCAACCGGCGTGACGACAGGTGGCGCAGGGACCGTCATTTTCTTTTCTGCATGGCCGCAATCATCTTCAGGAACGAAGCACTATCCATTGTGCAATTCAAGCTCGGCGGGCGGATGTCGGATTCGACAGCGGAATCGCTGTCGAAAATCACGAACTAAATTCTGGAAGCCTTTGCGGCAAAGCTTCAGCTGAGGAATCGGGTAAGCGCAGTGCTAGACGCCCATCCTGATTTTCGCCTGCTTTGAGGACGTTGCAGGTGGTGACACAGGGTGCCAGGTGAACAGACCATGGAAATCATGCTGCACGTATGCAAGCCATTTCAATAAATATGATATGCAGTCAGCCGATTTTTTGGTTAACGATGAACCCTTTCGACGTGAACAGCCCTTTGGGTTATGCATTACGGGGATTACAACATTAACCTTGCGTCTACATGCCACAGACAAAGGACTGATAATATTACCAGGCTGAAAACGGTCGCAGCTGCCCTGTTGCATCTGCGACGTTCTTTCATGAGACTCTGCAGGCGGTTTTTGACTGTCTCTTAAGAGTTGGGGCGGCTGATGGTGACAGCGGTGCGTTGGGGAAAGTGCAGGCGTATATCGGCATGACCGAGGAGGAATTTCCGCTTACATTGCATGCCCATCTTTTAGTGTGGGTATACGGCTACAACAGCAGCGAGCAGCTGAGAGACGACCTGGGGACGAGCCTGAAGAATCATGTCGACCTCGTGAGATGTGTTGTTTGTTACATCGAGCCGATTCGTCCCCCGTTTAACCGATGCATTTTTTCCTGCGCACGAGTACTGTAGTCTGAAAGCGAACGTGATGGGTCTCGCTGCGCGCGTGCCGGTCGCGACAGACGTGCAGGACATATCCGATTGAAAAACAATTAGCGAGAGTACGAAGGGTTGGGTGGTGGATGCTGGCGTGTGTTCGTGTTCTACTAACGTTTCGTCTCGTTTTTCGCAGGTGTCTTGTGGTCCAATGAAACATGCATTAGGCCGTTCGTACGTGTCCGGTGGCCCTCGAAACGTTTGTTTATCGTCTAGCCTTCGGCCCATCGTGTATAAGGAATGCTTCGATTTTGGCATGTTCCTCCTAAATTGATTTTTCTAGTCCCTTCCTTTGTTAACCTTGTGTCGTCTCCCTGGCTCACTGGTTCCTTTGTTTACCCCGCGCGAATCAGGTACGTCGGGCGAATCATGTGTAAGCAGGTTGTATCAAAAGACGATGTCGACTTTCGTCTTTTGAATGGAACTGAACCCACGTATTTCGAGCCGGATCTCTCCATGCAAGTTGAAGACACGATCAATGATCCTTGGGCGGAGGCTCAAGAGACACCGGCCGCAAGGTGAAACAAAAAAGATGTAAGCTTCTGTACACCTGTAGCTGCAGCCAACACACAGCGTATGTTCGGCGATAATCCCGACTGCTTGGTTTCTATCGCCGAGGACGCGTCCACGTTGTCGGATATGGCGAACCACCATAAGTTCACCCACACTCGTGTCAAGTATACGAAGAAGGGCAGGGACGGGCAAGCTTTGCCGGGGGCTGAATATCGGTTTGGATGTGAGGATGTTGGTAAGCCTATACTGCTTAGAGGACGCGTAACTAATGGGAAAACCCGCGTCTACAGCGATGGCTCGGTTGAGCTGCATGGCATTGTAGTCGCATCAGAGGGGAGCCACGACTAACTACCGGCAGCTGTGCTAAAGGCTGAGATCCTTTGTGCCGCCGAGGCACGCAAGCAAGCTGCATCGCAGGGGGCATCGTCAGTGAGAGAAAGCCACGACGACGATTTCATGGTGTAGGTGAGGCGCGGCTCGACCGATATTAATTCCTACAACTGGGTAATGCAACAGAGCACCCGTCCAAACATGAACATCTAAGCCATCCTCAGAGACGGAGATGCGCACGCCCTCGTTTACTATATTTTAATGTACAGCACGAAGTCTACACGTACAGTGAGCACTATCGTGCCGCTCTTGGCAGACGCCGTCGCTCAGATGTAAGCCAAAGGAGAGGACGACTGCTCATCTGAGCGCGCCCGGAACCTTGTGCAGTCCTGTCTTTGTAAGGTTTTGTCAGGGACAGACCTCGGCGCCCCTGCTGCGGTCTGCAAGATAATGGGCTGGTCCGACATCACCAAGTCGCACTCGGCAAATTTTAGCCTGTGTTTGCATGGATAAAAATCTCCTGCGACGCGGGGGTCTGTTCTGATCACGACGGAAGTGATTGCGACAGCTCGGATGTAGATGTTGTGGTGACTCCCTCGAACTGGTTGTTGGCGGCGGTGCAGACAGCTCATGGAGACTACATTCATTCATCGTTGTCACTCTACATTGAACCCACTGCACAGTATGTCGTACTTTACCTACACCCAGATGTTTAGGTTAGAGGACGCAACGGGTGCAAAACCCAAACGCGCAAGCTGCAACGACAGCGACGAGAAGCAACGTCGTCGCGGGCGATCGTCTGTCGAACGCTATCCGTTCCACATCGACTATCGGTCCGGTGCGACGCAGGAATTGCGGGCTACACCGGCGCTGTTATATCTGATGTGCGAGCCACCGCTTGAAGAAGCCAATCCTGAAGGGTTTGCGCGTCTTCTCTTGGTTTTGTGCAAGGATTTTTCGTAGCGCGCGACTTGCTCCCAGTTGGATTGTCATCGTGGCGTGACTTGTACAAGCACATGGGCGAGCGCGAGTGCGACTCGCGGGCGAAGCCCGTGCGTGCAAACATCGCGAACGTGCAAACCGCAAAGCGGGCTGCTTACACGAAAGACGGCAGCGTCGATTCTTTTTCAACGCATCAATTTGTCTACACCGACAGCGAGGATTCGGGTCTTAGTAGCGAGACCAATATAGATGCTGACGAAGAGAAAAACCCTGCTTTGCTGTCGGCATTAGACAAGCGGCCTAATGCGACCTCTGTTGAGGCGCTCCAACAGTGTTTGACCACGAATACAATAAACACCGACATCGTTGGCGAGGGTCTGCAGCTCTGCCAACGCTTTTCCGACGTGGTCGTTTCTGCTAGCCGGCGGACCGCTTCGTCTTATATGGCCGCTGCAACGCGAGCGTTGAAGAGGGCGAACGCCGCGAGTTTCCTTCACCATGAGGGCGGCGACGACTACGGTCACAAAGCCGACAATATTCCATCTGAACCTGCCTCTCCAAGCGCCGCTGAGGCGTACATACGTTCGCTTCGACCGGGTAGCGACGATACATCCGGCGTCGAGGCCGCCCGTCGCGATACCAACAAACGAGTATAACAAGGGTCCCAGTTGTGGTCGCCCACACGGCCCAACTGCGATATTTTATTTTTTGAGTCCGCTGTTTGTGTTTGACATTGTTTGGAACGTTGTTCATTTTGGCTCCAAAAAAATCGAACCAAGGTATTACGTTACCGGCCTTGCTCTCAACCTATAGACTATAGCGCCAACCCTGAAAATATCTATCACAAGCCAGTTCCGGGGGGTGTTGGGTTTAGTCCTTATCATTCTCCGTAAACGCGGTCCGTTTAACTCGTGTGTTTGAAGTCGTATTTTTAGTCAATGTCGGCCTCGTCCGGTGTCACGTGATACCAATGATCAGAGTTTTGGCTTGCTGTGGTGTGCGATTAAAAGCTTCAAAATATCGCTTTCAGTCGAAAAAATGTGCAGTTTTGCACACTGCGCGCTGGTGGAACGCCGCAACACCTCCTTGTCCCGCTTGTTGCCAGTAGCAATTGACCTTTTCTACCCGCTTCCCTCTTTGTTTGATGTATACTTCTCCGTCCCTGCGTGCTACCGCTAGATTGCTATTCATCCGATACCTGCATTTGCCGGCGTCTCGTCATCGCCAGGAACCATCGTCGACGTCATCTGTGCGTGACGGTTGTGACATTTGCAGCAAAATGCTGCGTGCCCATCTCACCGTCGTCTTTCTCTGTCATCGCGTCTTCCATCGCTCTTGCGTTGAAGACGTGCTCCGGTACGCAAGGTACATTGCGTCATCTGGCCGTGTTGCGATCGACTGCGTCATGTGTGGTGCACCAGCCACCGTCCCCCTCCTGCCGACGTTTCACCACGTTAGCCACGTTAGCGACGACAGGCCAATTCCTCGTCAAGTACGGGCAGTGCGCGCCGAGGACGGTGCCGGCGGGGACGATGTTGATGGTCCTTTGGATACGTGGCACATGTTCGCGCGCCGCCAAGACGTGGCACATGTTCGCACAAGACGTTCCGCCGTTGTGCTTTCTCTGCAAGAAGACGTTGCTCAGCTCGCGTACCCCCCATTTATTCCTCATCGCGGGTGGGTAGACTGGGTTTGCCTTTTCAGGCCCATGACGGTGGCCCAAATACAGCACAGCTTTTTCGGTTATAGCCCCGGAACACGGGCCCCGTCTTTGGGCGGTGGACCGCGCGCGTCAACGACGCCATAGAATAAGAGCACGTCAGCGTCGTCGGCGACGTACCTCCGGTTCCTCTGCCGCCTGCGGGAAACGACCACGATGACAAAGCCGAACCAACGCGTAACCGCAGAACATGTACCTGGTACTGAGTACCTGGTATATGTCACGTAAACAATGGTATTGCGATGTGGTTCGAGCTGCTAGTTAGTGTCGTTGTTTATGGCGGCCAGGCTTGCAAGTATCACTCAGCGGTGCGGTTGCGCTTGTGATTATGGCCGTGTCCTGGCAAGTATGGCAAAAACAGCCAGTCCGCATTGCAGTACTGCTGCTGCTGTTGTAGTCATGTAGCTCCTATAGCTCATCCAGGATAAAAAAAGCTACCTGATGTAGCTCGTATAGCTCACCCTGGGCAAACATGTGCAGATGAGATATCTTCTATAGCTCAAGCTTTGAAAACATGTCCGGATGAGATACTGCTTATAGCTCAAGCTTCCAAAACATGTGCAGCTCACGTAGCTCATATAGCTCATTCCGAGGACGGATGAGCTAGCTCATGTAGCTCGTAGAGCTCACTCTGGGAAAATGTGTGAAAATGATCTATCGCCTATAGTTCAAGCGGGAGAAACATGTTCAGATGAGAAACCGCCTATAGCTCACCCCGGGAAAAAAACAATCATAGCTCATGTCTGTAGCTCATTGTAGCTCTTTCTCGGCAAAACATGCAAGTAAGATGTGTACCCGACGTGTAGCTGCAAAAGCTCACCCTCCGGGACAAATGTATATATTTGCACAGGTACCTGGTGTAGGAATAGGTTGTACAGGTTGCCATTAAGATAATTTTTCGACGTCGGTACGTGCAACAGCATGGCATTCCCTTTCAATGTGCAAAAATCATAAGATTAGACTGTATCGTTTATTTTTGTATGCGGAACAAAAACCAATACCGGCATGGCTATATTGAAAACAGCTTCATCAATACCAGCAAAGTTCCGTAAACACGGCTCCCGTAGGTGTAGCCTGCCCAAAGGTTAAGGTGCAAATAAGAACAGAGGCAGAAAAATAGGAAGACGACAGAAAGCGGTATACCGCCGCCATGAAGACGACAGAAAGCGGTATACCGCCGCCATTCCGCGCCACCGTGCGGTGCAGCAGAATACACCTAGGTTTTTGACCACGATCCGCGACGCTGATTGGTCAACTGAGCCTAGTACGGGTTCTTGACACCAACTCCTTGCGGTACATCGTACCGCGGCTTCTCAGCTCGGCCGTCACCGTTTCCTGACGTGACACATAACGCTTTCTGTCGCAAAATACACCATGTGGACGGACTTTGCCCCAGGCTCTTCACGGCCCACAGCCTTTCAAACCCCGACCGAATCCCAACCATGGGCATAACGTCATGTAGCATCCATAGAACGACGCGCTTTCATACCCCTTCATATTTCGGACCCCTTCACAGTAATCATTTTAACACCCTTTCCAAACACAGCACAAATCGCTCCTCAGCCATATATAGCTCGCACAATACGTAACTCGCACACTCCACATACACGTATCATAGTTGTTGTTGTTGCTCTCACATTAACTCGCATAATCAAGTCCGTGGTTACAGGACAGGCTCTGTATTGGGTATGGTATTGATGGATGACGGGAAAAAGTCTGGGGCAATGGGACAAAGATGGAGAGACAGTCCTGCTACGCCCGCTCGCCGGTCGATCCTGTTGGCCGATACATACACCTGATGACGTCGGCCGTCCGCCCTGCAAGTTTGTACACTGCTTCATCTTGAAATCCACACGAGTTCGAGAAGACGCCACCACAAACTTGGTAGTCAAGAGCCTCGGCACACTTAAGATTCCCAGAAAATAACCTACCCATTCCCTAAGACGAATTAAACAAAGAAGAGGTTCTTGAGCGGTGGCGTCATCTGTGTGGTCGTACACTGCTGGTTATGTACAAAACAACGGCTTTCGACTATTGTTGAAATGTGTGGACCTTGAAAATATCGGGAGTATATCACATGCAGTTTTGTACATATCCTTCTACGTGTAGTCTTGAAGCCATGCAGGCATGCAGTCAGTCTACCGGCACAGACATGGTCGAGTAGGTTTGTTTCGGCTGGAGTCACCAGAGGTATGGATGCATGCTCCGGCTTAGAAGCTTTTTACCGAGGCGAGGAAGATGGGTTGTAGAGTGTGCAAAACGTGAGATTCGTTGGGGGTAGGTATGTTCATACATCTGAAGAGATCCGAAATATTAAGGAATATGAAAGCGCGTCGTTCTATGGATGCTACATGACGTTACGCCCATGGTTGAGATTCGGTGGGAAATTGAAAGGCTATGGGCCGTGAAGAGCCTGGGGCAAAGTCCGTCCGCATGGTGTATTTTGCGGCAGAAAGCTTTATGGGTCGTGTCAGGAAACGGTGACGGTCGTGCTGAGAAGCCACGGTACGATATACCGCAAAGCGTTGGTGTTAAAAACCGGTACGAGGCTGAGTTGACCGATCACCGTCGCGGATTGGGGTCAAAGGCCTAGGTGTATTTTGCTGTACCGCACGATGGCGCGGAATGGTGGCGGTATACCGAATTCTGCGGTCTGCCCAAGAAAACACCCATCCACCCCACAAAAAAACAAGCAGGCGAGAGATGAAAGAAACAAGCAGACAACAGATGAACAAGCAATCCGATCGTGGAAGCACGTAAAAACAGCCGCTGCCGCATTTTATCCCCAAGGCATCTACTCTTAGTTAAGGCTTGAGCTTTCCCATTGGTACTCGTCGTAGGCGTCGTCGTTCTCCGCTTCGCCGGTTGAAAATGCCACCACCTCTGCCCGAGGGTTGGAACGCCGGCTGGGACACCTGCTCAGTGGACAGCGCGAGCACCTCAACGGGAATTTTGTTATTGGTTTCCGTTTAGGAACAGCATCATTTCCGCGTAGACGGCGGACAGTCTGCTGCTCGTACACGATCGACCGGTTAGCTGTTTTGCCGCGTACGGCACACCGCCTAAACGCGTTCGTTGACTGCCTCCTTGGTCTCCTGCTGGTGAGCGGCAGCGTGATAAAGCGGACAGCACGTGTAAGACCGCGGAACAAGCGAGGAATCTCGTACACACATACACATATAATCCTCCGGTATCATGAAATAAGCAAAATTGAAATTACATCAGCGGTCAAGTCACCTACACCGAGGGTGACTTGTAGTTTGCCGACTATCAATACCGTTGCTGCTGTACTCGTACTCTTGCGAGCATAGTAGACACCAACACAAGACACCTGCACGAGGAATGCGAACATGTTCAGCTCGCCACATTCATGGACATTCACCTTGCGGCTGGTACGTACAGATCCTTAAAAAAAGGGCTAAGCATACACGATGGATGGTGCAGCTCGAACAGCAGCAGCATGGTCTGGTGGGTACACCTATCAACTCGAATCGCACGACCTCTGCAACACGTACCTGGTTTTCAGCCGGAGTTTGACCATGTGTTTCATCCACATCGATCGCCTCGTTCGTGGAGTCCACATCCATTGAAAGATCCGCTTGCTGCTCACTGCCGGCCTGATCTACGGCTGAAGCGCCGCTAGAACTACTGACCCGGTGTTGGGCATGCTAGGCGTGCTGTAAGTTGTCCGTGTTGTGTTGTGTGCGAGCTATCCTTGTGGATGTGTGACAGCTGTGGCCGTTGTGGACGATTCTGACAGGCTTAATGTATTAATCAGGTATGATCATATTCCGAACAGAAATAGGAGCAGCTCCAATATCATATATCACATCCGCATTGAACAATATGTGGTTGTTGTTTGTGTTGATGTTGTGCGGTCACTGCTGTACGACCCGTAGAGTGCTGGAAAATAGTATTGTGTTCTTGCTGATATACGAGTGCTGTTGTACTTGTATGGGTCACTATAATATACAGCTCGTGACCTAGCTCATCTATCCTTTATAGCTCAAGCTTTGTACACACGTGCAGATGGGCTATCGTCTAGACATAGCTCAAGCTTTGAAAACATGTGCAGATGAGCTATCGCCTATAGCTCAAGCTTTGAAAACGTGCGCAGATGAGCTATCGCCTATAGCTCAAGCTTCCAAAACATGTGCAGATGAGCTACGGCCTATAGATCAAGCCGGGGAAAACATGGGTAGACTAGCTCATGTAGCTCCTATAGCTCATCCAGGGTCAAATGAGCTAGCTCATGTAGCTCCTATAGCCCACCCTGGCCAAATATGTGCAGATGAGCTATCGTCTATAGCTCAAGCTTTGAAAACATGTGCAGATGAGCTACCTTCCTGTAGCTCAAGCAAGGAAAACATGTGCAGTTCATGTAGCTCACGTAGCTCACCGGTGAGCTACCCTCGAAAAGAGCTAGCTCGAGCTGCGGTGAGCTGATCTGTTCGACTTGTGGAAAGTTTGATTCTTCGTTCTACGAATAACATGTTTTTTGCCATTAGCCTTTCAACATATTTTATTTCTCCCAGGAGCGAGCTTGGTTATCCTTTGTCTCATATCCGTTAAACCATGGACTCCTCCGGGCCTCTGCGTCGTTACTGGCACGTTGAGTCTGCCGCTACCACGGCTTTGCCGCAGCAACTTTTCGATATATTGTCTCCCAGTGCTCTCACTTCGTGGGACACTGCTATGACAAGCGAAAAAAGAAAGTGCTCCCCTATATTTTTTGGGTACTATGTATATTTATTTTCCTTACCTCTTCTTTTCTAACTCCAAAAGCGTTCCTACTCTAGTTCAAAGCTGTTTGTGCCCATGTTGGAGGTGCGGGGCTAAAAGGGTTCTGTCGCTTAGGATACCCTGCGAGTTTAAAAACATCTTGTGGACAATTTCGCGGTTGGAACACTGAGCTATTTGCACTCGAATACTTCGAGTGGCCGGCTCCATTGCACCACACCTCACTACTGTAGCGTGTCGCCACGGAATAGGGGTACATGCAATAGTTTGCCCCACCCAACCCCCGCGAGTACGAGTTGCGTGCTTCGGATGAATGCAATAACTCGCCCTTCTTATCTCTCCTGATTTTGTTCAAACCGTCGCATTTCTGCTAAAATTGTACTATTGACAGTGCGTGACTAAAATATTGGTATCCTCGTACTACAAGAGAGTACGATCGTAGCCGTTTTACCCCGGCTTATTATTTTTGTTTTTGAGGAGCTGAACCATGATTGGGGTTGGTTTTTTTCGCATTTTTTACCAGGTACCAGCACGCAGTTTGCTATAACCTCTTCCATATATTGTCTGACCTATGAGACACTCCACCTTTATGTATGTTCGCGCAGAGTACGGCTGATCTACTCGTCGTGTAGGCCCACCATCAGCGGTGCACGACGCCTAGCTGTGCTACTGTGTTGACTCGTTTAGCCAGCAGTAGTGCAGGTCGCGATTATTACTAGTGTTCATTCTGGTAATCTTTTATTTGGCTTTGATGGAACTTTTGAAATATTTTGTGTTGCCTTAATAGAACCATTGAAGCACCTCGTGTGTGAGATGGATACCCGTAGGTACCATGCGACTCTCGCGACCAAACCTACAGCAAAGGAGTACCAAGTACCAAGCGTCTTTGTGGGGCGCCATACCATACGCACTCTCCTGGATACCAGTACCACCTGGTATTTGTTTTGTTTTTCTTCATCCGCGCTACTTCCAAGGCATCTGGCAGTATTAGTGATGGTCATGTCTTCGGCGGCACTACGTCCGCATTGTTTTACTACGTACCCTGCGCCGATGCATGCTGTGAAGCATCCGACGCTGGCTCGGAGGCTCACTGGTATCGAATACGGCACAACACATGTCAATAGTGTTCCTTGTTATTGTTGACAGTTTTTGGTCCTATGGTACGTATGACACATATCTGGTGCCAACACGATCAGAACGTTCTGCGATCTCCGGGACGTTTGTAAGGGTCCCAACCAACTCGCCCATACACCTGCGGAACCTGCGTACCATGGTTGGAATAATATAGGCGCCGGTGGCGTATTCGAATCAGCGTGCACAGCAGCGATTTAACAGAAATAAACCATCTAAGTGATACACGGGAATAAAGAAGAACACACCATTTATCAAAATCCTTGATCGGCTGTCTCTTATTATTAAACCGTTTTTTTGTGGTGGTAGAGAGTAGCTCCTATTTTTCTGCTGCCACCGTTACCATTAATATTGGTGTTTGCTAGCTGTTACACTATGATGATATGTTATGCATCTTTTGTCATCTCTGACTTTTCCTCTTTTTTTCGGCTGGGCTTTTATGGTTTGACGGCATTTGTTTCTTCTGTTAATTGCTTGCTGATGATCTTGTGAGCACAAAATGTCGCCCTCGTTTTTATGCCAAATTGGCACTCGTTTGGCATGTCTCTGTTATGACGTGCTCGCCTGAGCTTTTTGTTCGTGCCGAACAATCAAAGTAATACCGCTATGCTCCCCGTGTTGCTATCATAATGCCGACGCACATCTCGTCGTGCAATATACGATCAAAAACGATCATGCAACAATGATCGTCTTGTTGACTTACGCTATTGACAATGATTGCTTTGCTACGGTGAATTGGTTTGCTTGGGCTTAAACGCTGGAATGCGCGAACGACGGTATTACACGTCAAGCATCCCACTATATAGAAACGGTACTATGATCGCTTTTAATAAAATCCTCTCCCGGTACACTGTTGTTATATTTGGAAAGTTCTATGAGGGTAAAGACTCAACCTGCCACGAGCCTCGACTATACGCTTATTACCCCACGCATGTTTGAGCTACGAGCATTCTTGAACGGCTTCCGTGTTTGTTGCTTTTACGCACCCCCGCCCTGATGCAGCGTTGGAATGACCCAATCCAAATTAGGATAATGCTTGAGCAAAATACAGTCGAGGAAAACAGCATCCCGAGTGCGTCGCGCTCCGAGTGCCATCCAGCTCACGTTTTCACGAGTATATTACGTGTGTTACACGGAGCCCCCCCAGTAAATTTAAAACAATGCACCCCAGAAGTACACCGTCATGTTTAGGTCCGGATTTTCGTTTTCGAAAACCTCCAATATAGCTTAGGCTATCGACGGGTAAAAGAGGTACAAATATTTTCCGTATTATAAGATCTGATTTTGTTTTGTTTTCGACTGGATATATCGGTGGTTCGAACCACCTCCCAAGCACCACGCTCCTCCCTTTCTACAGTCTTCCATCACTTTCCGGTCTCATTGAAGACGTTCGAAACCTACTTTTACTGCATCCTGTCTCTGTGTTCCGGTGCGTGCGATACCAAATCTCCTCATTATCTATCCATTGCGAACCAACATGGACCCACCCCCAACCCTCCCGGTAAACCCCGGGCCAACAGGAACCAACCCCCCAACCCTCACAATGAACAGGGTGCTTCGCGTTCTCCTCCTGCTGAAGTCATGGGTGGTAAAGTTTCGGTGAAGGACGTTGTCATTCTGTTCAGTAAAATCAAAATAATGGCCGGGGCGCATTTTCGCGGCCGGGAACGTTGACGGCATTTCAACCGCCACCACTGACTCCAACCCGACCCATTCAGTCGAACCGGACTTCTCGACGTTTGATACGGCCACCTTACACGCCGAGACAAGAAGAACGGATTCCTCTACGAGAGACGCCCACCTGGTGCGGCTGACAATTTTTTTGCGCCTGAGGACAAGAGGTTAGACTTTCTTTTTTTTCCGTGGAGGATCGCAACCACGCCGCAAGTACAGCGACGACTACCATATGGTGTGTCGCCGCAACGGCACCCATAAGGCCAGTGCCGCAGTTGTTACCGCATATTATACCACCGCCACTACAGCCCTTTTCTTCAACAACTCGTGTACTCGAGTTTGACCGCTTCTTGCACCCCTCCATCCGAGCCACGACTACCGTCCCAACCGACACTTTGCTGCTCATATCCTATCCCCGGCTCCCGTAGCCGCCCACCCCATGCTGCCGCGTCTATCACCACAACGGTTCAAATCGCCCGCCTATCGCTGCGCTCAACTTCCTGTTCCCAATTGCCCCTGATTTTGTTCGCTGGCAGTCGGTCATACAACTTCATACGGCGCGCCCACGGTCTCGACCAGGCGGGACACAAAGACATCTCCGTCTGCGGTATAATATTGTTCGGAATTTTTGGCCACGTCGTGCCTATCCAACATCGACTCATGTCCGCATCTGTAGACGCTCCGTCTGCGATAATCTGCCTGTTCGGGTTTTTGTCCTTAAAAATCCGACCCACATCCGCCGCTGACTCAGTGTTCGAACGATCTCCGAGTCAAACCAACCCCTCTGCCGCGACCGGTGTCTTTCTACGCCACTGCCTGTTCGGTCTATTTCCTTGAAATTATGACCCACTTCCGCCGCTACTACAGTTGTCAAAACGGCCACAGAGCCGCCCAACTTTATTGCCGCATTGCCCTACACGCCCCTAGCCCCAGCACCCGCCACCGGCGAACCCACGGCATTAAAACGCCGCATGCATCCTCCGCAACAAGCCCCCCAAAACGCCGACGCACCCCCCCTGCATCACCTACCGCTCGGGTCAAGACCACCGTATTATCCGCCTACCATCTACCCCACCGTTCTTCTCCGTCTACCACTTACATCACCGATATTGCCCGCAGTAGCATAGACAGTATAGTCGCCCAACCATGCAGACGCCATCCTATCCGACGTGGCCGCAATGACGGTCGCGATTACCTCGAATTGAGACACCCACCGCGCCGGCCTCTGCGTCCCATACCACAAGCAGGGATGACTTGGAACCACCCCATGTTGCGATACGGAACATAACCCGCAACGAGAATCATTATCAACGACCCGGCCATAGAATACCACCCCACTAGCTTTCGGGCGTTTTTCCAGACTGCATGGTGCCAGTGACACTCTCCCACTGCAGTTACACCGCTACGCCTCTGGTGCGCGCAACCCAGATTTGTGCATGCTTCAGGATGGTGCTTTTTCCTTTCGGTATTCGCGAAACGTGCGGACCGTCAACCCGGTGTTATCCCCCGGCAATAACCAGCGACAACCAGTGCCGCTCGTTATAAATGCCGTTGCAACTATTGTTTGGGTCGAACACGCCATGATCGCCTTTCCTCCTCGGGGAACGGCTGCGACAACGACGACTACGTCGCCAGCAACAGCGTGGCCGGCCAACAAAACCTCCGGCACGAAACCCTGGACGCTACGCTCTTGTCGTACCGATACAGCACCAACAGCGTCAGACCATCTACTTGCGGGACAACGGTCCAGCTTCACCTTTGCAAGGACTAGCTTCACCCCCGCTCCCGCTCCCAAACAATCCACCCCCCCCCCACCCAGCCCCATGCATGTGAATCGCTTGTCCAAGACTATTCCCCTTGTCCTAGCGATAGTCTTGAGGTGTGGGTGCGAGGAGGCCGCGACACCGAGATAAACGAGGATGCTTCACTCGACGTCTTCCACCGATGAGCAATGCTACTTGCCCAAGACTATTGCTACGAGCGGTTCCGGACTACAGCACGAAACTCCTGCTTCACATTTGGGCCCATCGAACGCTGAGCCCGCCTCGCCTATATATCGGCGGCCCCACACGCGCTCGTCCTAGGACGTACGCCGTTTTTAAGTGTCAGCGGTGGACCCGCCAACGACGGTTCTCACTCGCTGCCACGGTGTTGACAGCACCACTTACCCTGAACCCAAGGGACAGTCCCGTCACGACGACGGAAGACTGGCGATCATAGCTGACCAGGATATGCCTTCAGCCCCCTTCCCCGTCTTCCTCGCAACCGTCGTGCATTGCGTGGACACGGACCACAGGTATGGCATTTCCTTGCGAGTTCTATCATACTCATCCAGCGCTTGGAGACAGGACCCCCAGGGTATCTTTGCCCCGCTCGTTTACACGCCACCCACGGAGACCGTGTCAGAGCCTCGGTGACACAACATCAGGACTCCCTCTGCGATCACGTGGATCCAGCCGGCTCTCTTCTCTAGATCAGCCAGCTGCGCCCTCACCATCGCCACGCCACAGTCCTAGAGACCGCCGCAACTGACCACTGCTTGGCGGCTCACCGCAGCCAGCCTACATTGAACTACCTTTCCTGAGATGTTCAACCTTTACCAGTGCCACCCTTTGGATGCGTCTCCTGCGTATTTTTATTATCACCAACTAGAGTAGTTTCCGACATCGCCATTTGCCGACAAGTTTCGCGACACCACGACCCCGCAGCTGACCGGGCTTCGACCAAGTATCGGAACTGTTCCTACGACCAGCCATGGACATTGATTCGGAGGCCGACAAACGCCGGAGCTCCTCCTTTATTACCTACCTGGGACAATGGTTCCGAGGCCGACAAACGCCGGACAATACTCCCGTACCACCACCCAACGACCCTCGATACCTACCACCGCCCTCTCAGTTCGTATCTATAGCTTCGGCAACGGTACATCTGAGACTGGCAGCAATCCCATCCATAGGCAGAAGCAGCAATCGCTATATTGGATTGGCAGCCGCCTTGCCCCCCTAACCCGCCGCGTTGCAAACAGGCCATACTCGTTCGGTGTCGGCATTTGTCGATAAACCCGCCAACTACCGACCTCGTTCCGGCCCTTTCCAACGCGACATAACAACTCTGCCGAGCCCCCCCCTTTCCAACGCGACCGGTTTTCACGGAGCACCTCCATCCCGTCCCCGTTCATTGCCGCCGAGGCGCACCTGCCGATTCGCCCATGCCTTTCTCCACCCCGACACGTTACCAAAGAGCAGCCTTGCTCCGGTGTCCGCCGATCCCGCCCATACCACAGCTCACCGCCTGCACGCTTCTGACCACACTCGACCCAACAGAGCCACCGTGCTCGGATCCCGTCGTTCCCGCCGAAGGTCACCGCCTGGCGATGTTCCATACGGACTCGAGGATATCAGCCATTCCCTCCATATGGTTGGGTTGGCTTCGTCGACATCGTCACCGATCTATCCCCGACACCGCCGACCATCTGGAGATAGCAGCCGCCCTCCTCCTCACGGTTTGGTCAGTTCTCCTTTCGACAAACGTTAGAGCCCCTACCACCTCCTTTGCATGGCTACCCTGGCCCGAACCGTCCCTCTTTTACAAGGCCACCAACTTGCACCAACGGTACCTCCCGGCCAGCTTTTCAGTTTACACACCAGCGTACCCTGGACAACGACAACTTTTCTGTATTTTCCCAACCATAACAAACCCACAGTTTATCGCTCCCGACCCAGCTCTTTAGCTACCCCCCATTAACCAGATTCACACGACCAACGGCACTTCAGCCTTCCTCGACGACACAACCACGGACGACCTTCTCAACCACGGTTCACCGGCGCTCGCACGCCAAAGCTTCCGTCTACACGGCCTTCCTAATATCCATTTTGATTGGCAACCACGGCGTTCTACTTCAACGGTGTGTTATTTTAGTTCTTGACGTATATATCCTTCTTTTCCAACCATCGATTGGTTTTGTTTCCTTTGTCAGTGAACACCGTAGTTTCCCTGCCACCCAACGGTCCCAAATCCCCATCCGTCCCTGAAGACACGTGTGTGATACTAACACCGCCACCACCTTTTGCCTCAACAACCCTGTAGCTTTACCACCTGAACCTAGGCATCCCCTATCCGTCCCTGAAGGCACGTCTGTGACGCCACTATCGCCACCCCCTCCCACCCTAACATTTGTATAGGATTACCATCTGAACCTGTGGCTTTGTTCCTTTCCGGTGGTGACCTCTCCGAGTCGGGCATCGGCTTGGGTGGGCTTGTTTCCCCGTCCCTCCCAACCCACCACCACATCCCGCCGCTCCCATCTTCTGAGTTGGGGTTGACCTTTTTCCGGGCATGAACGTTTCAAACCGAGTATCGGTTTGGGTGGGCTCGCTCCCTCTCCTCTCCGCCCCACCTCTACCATTCCACTGCTCCCCTTGTTCGGAATTTGTTATTGTTTTCCCGGGCTCTTAAACCTCCCGAGACTGGTATGTACGAGACCGTTTAAGCAAGAAATCGGGCCCTTCCACGGCCTCTTCGCTGCCCACGTCGAAAGATGCGAACATCCCATCCCGGGTATCGTTCTGGGCGGGCCAGTTCCCCCTCCCTTTCGACCCACCATCACTCTCCGCCCCCATCCATCGGTGACTCGCAAACCGTGCACCTCTCCTGTTTGGCATTAACTTGGGTGGGCTCAACCTTCCTCCCTCCTGCCCCATGCACCGCCACGTTTCGCAGGAGATACCTTCGGCAGCTCACCGTTGCAGACCAAACAAAAACAACCATCGACCCCTTCTCCGCCCCGTCGTTTCCGGTTCCCTAGCCAGCTCCGAGAAAGTCGCCGAGGACGCTGGCGCTCCTCCTGGGTCGGCTTTCAGGCCGTCCTTCGTTCTCCCCATCGCTCACCATTGACGCATTCCTTTTAGGCCTTCCTCATCCTTCGTCGGACCATTGTTTTCCCAGAGCCGTCATCGCTCCACTGCCGCCGGTCGAAGCTGTAGACCACTTATCCGACTACGGTTTTTTCGCCAGTACCTGTGCCTACACTTCCAAGATCTTCGACCCCCCTCACTGCCGCGCGAACCACGCGAACAGAGCTTCGTCGTCACCTGAGCTTCGCAACCAGAGCTCCGCCTCCACCGGAGTTCCACCTTTTACCAGAGCTTCATCGTCACCCGAGCTTCACGACCAGAGACCACATTTTCCAGTGCTCCATCTTCAACAGAGCCTCGTCGTCACCTGAGCTTCGCGACCAGAGCTCCACCTTCGCCAGAGTTCTACCTTTTACCAGAGCTTCGCCGTCATCCGAGCTTCGCGACCAGCGTTCCACATTTTTCACAGCGCCATCTTCACCAGAGATTGATCGTCACCTGCACTTCGCGACCAGACCCCCTCCTGCACTGGAGATTCGTCGTCACCTGTCGTCGCCGCTCGTCACACGAGCCTCGCGACCAGAGCCCCATCTTTCATCTGAGCTCCACCTCTATCTTCCGCGACTACTACGTTCGCTGTCTTTCCCCTTCAACCTACTGCCAACGGTAAGGCACCATTTTTTCTGGCCACTACCACTGGCCCCGGCGTCGTCGACACCATCTGCTCGGACCATCTGGGAATTACTTCACCAACTTCTGCAGCCACCGCGCCGGTGAAACTGCCGCTTCAAACCGCTACCAGCGGCAAGGCGCCCTCTTCCTGGCCACTATCACCATCTCCGGCGTCATCGCACCACGAGCGCCGACCAGCGGGGACATATTTCGCTGACTCCTGCAGCCACCACGTCGGTGGGCCTGCTGGTGCATTCCGCTACTAACCGCTCCCGGCGTCACCACCATCGTCGGCAACTTCGGGCCTTGTCTATCACATATTCTAGCAACTACGCCGTCATCTTTGCCGCGTAAAAAGCTGACTCCACCACGAGCACCGCAGTCATCTCCACTGGCCCACTTTAAAGGACTATTACAGCGTCAACGCTTGCGCTTACATGTACACGGCGGAACACGCACATTTCACCGCCGCGTTCGCAATCCGACACGTTCTCCAATCAACCATATTGAGCTACTACAGCCCCGTCTTCTTCCGTCACAGAGCTTCTACCGCAGACCAAGGCTACGGTAGGGGGGGTACCCCCATTTTCAGTGGTGTGTTTGAGCCAGTCGCACGAGTGACTCTGTACCTCACGGATGAAAATGGTTTAGGCAGTTATTTTGGCGCAGCTTAGATCACGTTTGCATT
Organism: Undaria pinnatifida; assembly: GCA_012845835.1. Classification (NCBI taxonomy): domain Eukaryota; class Phaeophyceae; order Laminariales; family Alariaceae; genus Undaria; species Undaria pinnatifida. The sequence goes on along the minus strand of JABAKD010000023.1, from coordinate 10,691,121 downwards.
GCGGATTGATTTCGTGGATGTAAAACTTGAAGAATACGTAAGATCGCATAGGAACAAAGGGGTTACTCGCGCGAGTGACCCCTGCCACTGAAAATAAAAGGCCCAAAAGGGGACCCCCCTACCGTAGCCTGGGTCCGCATTTTCTGTGAACACCGCGCCCTCACTGATTGGCGCTCGGAGCGCTTCAACACGTTTTACTGGACCATCATACATCTCCAGGGCTCCAAACACATCTTCTTCGAAAACCACGGCGTGGCCGTCTCGCGATCGGAGCGCTGCAGCACACCATAATGCGACCACCAAACGCGTTTCATCGGATTCTTCTTCAGACCCACACCATCTGGTCCCAGCATCAACCTACGGCGTGCCTAGTGCACATGTTCGCGGAGCATCACCTACGGATCGGCGTGTCTGCAACGCCACGCAACAGGGATATCTGCAGCCAGGGTATTATCGCGTTGAGTCGCACTTACCCTTTTGTCTCGTTGCCCCTCCCCCCAACCAGGTTTCTTGAGTTCCTTTTACGCTTCTTCTCGGGATTTGTTTTGTGCGCATAGACTTCTTGATGTTCTTATTTGGGTTTGATTTGGTTGTTCAAAATAGGTACAAGGTGCCCTTTCCTTGCCATGACTTTACGGGTTGTCCCACGTTTGAACAGCACGTATGTTTGTGTGCTTGTGTCGGTGTGCTACCTTAGCCTTCTAGCCACGGATTTAGCTCGCTCGATTATAGATAACCAGGCCGATTTTTTTTTGTGGCTCCGTCTTCTTGTTCCTGACGGTTTAGCTTGCTCCGTTTTCGTAACTTGGCCTCAAACCTGCCGTTGTTTCGTTTCCTCTCGTCGGTTTAGAATACCCTTGTTTCGCAGCCCACGAAATCGCTGTGGTGTTTGTTTTGTTGGCTTTTCCCCTGCTTTCTGCATTACGTACGAAATAGGTGCATGTTTGGGCGTCGTATATGCCGCCAAACCCGCTGTGGTATGCCCGTCGTGGCTCTTTTTCTGCTTTTTGCACTACGTACGTCATAGGTGCTTATTGACGCGTCGTTTTGGTTTCTTACCGCTATGGCATACTTCGTATATGTCTTACGAGCCATTCGTCAGCTTCTTGTTTTGCACTACGTACGTCATGGGTGCTCATATTTGAGGCGTTGTATTTGTTCCCTTACCACTGTGGTATATGTGCTCTGGTCCTTTCTCTGTTTTCTGCACTCCGCACGCCATAGGTTGAGGCGTGTTGTTCACTTTGTTTGCGTCATATCGCTCTGCGCAAGTCCCCTCTTCTCGGTTGGACATCCATGTTTTCCCCTCTTTTTCGTCGCTCAGCTTCCAATAGGAATACCTCTAGAGTAGGCCACATTTTCAGAGTTTCACGACATTAACTTTGTGCTAGTATTTTCGGGTCCGTCGTTTGTTCACGCCCCCCCCTCTAGGCTTCTTTATAGTATCAACCCCCAAAACCATGGAAGTTTCGCTTGATCATCATTAGCCTAAACTTCGCTTGCACGCTGTGCATGTGCCTCGCTAGCATTTTTAGAGTTGTACGTCATTTCCCCCCCCCTCTGTCCGGCTTACGGCATCAGCCCGCGACATCGTACTAGTTTCGTCTGATTCCTTCTCAGCCATCGTAACAGTCTCGTCTAATTCCTTTTAAACCGAGATCGTCTGCACCATGTGCTCCTTCGCAGATTTTCTGGGTCCTCCGTTGTGTTAAGACCCTGTTTTCACCACTCTTGCGGGATGAGTTGGAAAAAGATGGTGTTAGCTTGGTTTTCCTATATTGGTTTTTCTTCACCTTGCACATTGTGCTGGACGGGAACGTATATCCTCCCGCCTCTGCAGTGTGTGCATTTTCGGAATGTATTCCCTCCAGCCTCTGTAATGCGTGCGTTTCCGGAACGTATACCTTTCCGCTTTCGCGTTCATGCAACGCGGGTGTTAGCTGTTTTTTTCTGGATATTTTTGGACACGCTTGCTCCTTCGTGGTTATAGCTGTTCGCGGCTATCGATCGTAGTAGCGCTCTCCCCTTTATTCTAGGAAAAAAGGGTTCGTGAGCGCCTATTGCGCGTGTTAGCTTTGGACCTTACTGTCTCAGCACAATTCTACCTGGTAGGTACCAGTAGAGTAAGTACCATCGCCTCGTGGCTCCCCAAAGTACCCCCCTGAAGTCTCTCTATTGCTGAGGCTCCAACAACGTTTTAAAGTAGCATTATGCCTTCTGTCTTCTTTGTGGCATTCAACGTATGACATTTATTCGTTTTTCGTTGATCTTCATGGTCGCCTTGATCTTGACCTTGTGACCAAGTTTTTATGGTATTCTTCAGTACGACGTGTTTTCGCCCCTGTGGTTTTGCTTCCGCCTTCTACCGCCGCTGTGGTAGCCTGTGTTATTTGGCCTCGAAAGGTCTGTAATTATCCGAACTTGAGATCATTTGGACGGATTTCGTATGATAAAGTTGGTGTTTTATATTCGGGATAGTCAGGAAATAAATCGGAGGCACGTGCCTCCGATCTCAGAAGCCATCCGGGGCTCCGGTGAAATAGAATAAAGCTGCGTCTCTACGAAGGGAAAGAAAGTGAGTACTCTCCGAGGACCTGCTCAATTGGCAGACCTGCAGGGGGCACTCTGTGTTCCCACCAATAACCTTTTGAAAAGGCGTCGTCGGCAGGACACGAACCTGCGCGCGAAATCACAATGGGCTTCCATCCATTCCCTTAACCACTCGGCTAAAACGCCGCTATATCTGAGGCGCAAGGCTGTCGCTGTTTCGTCGTTGTTCAATTTCTCCCTACCGACGCCTTCTTCAGAACAGAGCCGGGGGGCGACCAGGGTACCCTGTTGACGCGCGATGTAGTACAGGGCTATGTACGGGCCTGTGTGTCATCTTTTTTTTTTTGTGTGTTGTATTTGTTCTGCTTTGGTTTTCGACTATACCCTTCCCCCCCTCGCCGGTCTTTAGGTGTTGCCACCTTCCATCCTGGGTATTTGTCGTTTCCTCGTCTAACCCCCCGCCATGCCGATGGCCCGCGTGAGGTTTTTCGCATGACTTTTCCCTTGTGTGAGCGCCTGTGGTCCCCTTCATATCGACCAGGGCTCGCCTCGCCATAGTACCCTTTCTGTGATTGGTTTGCCGTAGGGCTTTTCCTGCCCCCCCCTGCCACACCGGCGGTATTCGGCAGGTTCTAGAGCCTTTTCAGTCCCCCCCCCGCCACACCGGCGGCACGCGGCAGGTTTTTGATGGGTGACATTTGCCTTGTTGTAGGGTCTGCGTTTCCTTCAACTGCTTTTCTTCGCTTGTTCCTGGCTCCATAGCCAGACCGTTAGAGGTGTGGGAGTAGGTTTCGAGGAGCCGCATCTTCGACCCATGGTCTAGTTTGTAGAACCGGAGTTTCCCCGAATCTCCCATATTTCTGCATATGCGGCTCATCAGGGTTGTCTAGTGTTGAGATATAGCCTCGAAAGGCCTGTAATTATCCGAATTTGAGATCATTTGGATGGTTGTCGTATGATTAGGTTGGCGTTTTTATATTCGGGAAAGCTAGGAAATAGATCGGAGGCATGCGTCTCCGATTTCGGAAGCCATCCAGGGCTCTGATGGACTAGAACAAAACTATGTCTCTACGAAGGCAAAGAAATTGAGTACTCTCCGAGGACCTGCTCATTTGGCAGACCTGCAGGGGGCACTCTGTGTTCCCACCAATAACTTTACACCTGCCCACGTTTCGTGTATATCGACGAACCATGGCGTTCCCGAACCATGTCGAGATTTTCCATCGTATCGTTTTCAACTCGCCCTATGCGCTTGGTGACACAGATGCTTCCCGCGTTATCTCTCTTCGTTTTCTAGCGAGGCATAAATTGCTTTTTGTTGTTGTTGTTGGACTTTCCTTGCCCCCTGGAATACTTCCCGTTTGATGTTGGACCTTCTTTGCTTCTTGGCGTACTTCTTCCCACGACTAACTTCGCTGCACTTCAGCCCCAGCCACTTAGTAATACGGCATTCCAGCTATTGCTACCGTCTATGGTCCCACATTGTCGACCACTGGCTTCACGTTGAGAGCCCCTCTTTAGTCCCACATTAACAATTCCGTGCCAACTCTCCAGCCCATCTGTCGGTTCTCTTTGGCCTCTGCCTTCTTGTTTGGCCGTACCTGCCCCCAAGAGCTCCTTGCTGTCGGGCTCCGTTCTAGCTGTGTAGCCAGCGGATCTATTCCCCTGGACCACTCTTTCTTACCTTTTTTTTCGGTACCCCTACCCCTACGGTCTAACGACACCGACCCCCGTCCTGGCTTTGCAGCTAACAGGTATTGTTCCTCTTGACCACTTTTGTTGTTTTTTTTTCGGCATACCTGCCCAAGGGGTTTAACGACACCAGACGTAATCATAGCTTTACAGCTCGTCCTGACTCTGCACTCCACAGGCCGCCCCCTCTCGGTCCCCGTTTATATTTTGTTTTGTTGGCGTACTTGTCGCATCGGTCCCACGTTTTTACCCCTGTTTGGCTTCGCAGTCTATTTAGGTCGTTTCCTGTCGACCCCCTTTTAGGTCATGTTTTCGGCGAAATCGCTTTCGGGGGAATGCTTTCGCTACGTACCTCGTGTTGCTCATTTTCATAAAGCTAGCCTTTCAAGGTCCCTCGCTACGGACCCTCCTTTTTATTTCAGGCTGCGGTACGTCGCTATGACATGATTTTCCTACTCTCTATTTTCCCCTACTTTTTCTCGGTTACCTTTTTTGGGTTGCTCCACATTACCGACCCGGTGTTCCCGACGCATAGTACCTAGCTGCGGCTTCATTCGTGTCGTCTTCTCTGTTCCTACATTCTTTCTGGAGCTAGACGCATCCAGTGCTGTTTCGAGCTGAACGAGTATCTTCTTGCTGACCCCATTTTGGGCTTGCTTTGTTACCGTTGAATAGCCGCGCTACGTTTGCTGGCATTGTTCCCGTTATTGGATAGGATCTCAAGCTGTCATATGTCTACTCTCTTTCCGGCTTCCGAGAGTACCTTCCGTCGTTGTTTATCAACGTTTCAGTTTAGTACTTGTTTGCGTATTGCTTTGGCTAGGTGACCTCACCAAGAATGTTTGTCCGTTTTCCTGGCACTGTACCCAGATAGCTTCGTAAAGGTACTCCACTGTTGCCCCCCGGTTCAGCTTTCCAGCATATCACACACGCGCCTCAACTACCACAATTCTGGTGTTGTCTGTGCCATTGTTTAGGTGTTGTCTTCCTCCGCGGTTTCGCGATTTGTTTTGGTAGCCTCGGTTTCCCGTTCACCAGGTTGATCACGGGCCGTATGCTAGCCTCCTAGCTCGCACATTTCGGCCAATGGGCTTCTGTTACACCTCAGCGTACTGGTTCTTTGTATAGTTTTGCCTCTCGACCAATGGTTTCACGTAAGGCGTCCAGGTCCAACCCTGCAGACCCTGACAGACAGTATTTTAGGCAGTGTTCTTTGCTTTTCTCTCGTTCCAGGCTCTTTCTCTTCCGCCTTTCGGCCAATGACCCGACGTTTGCGGACTTCTTCTCGTCTTGGTTGCTTCACTTTCACCGTCCAACCGATGACCCTCACGTCAGCGTTCCATGTCCGACGTCGCGGACTCTGATATTCTTTTAGGCAGTGTTCCTTGCTTTCTCTCTAGTCTTCCGCAAATGGCTCGACCGCCCGCCCCTTCGGCATTACGCTACAGGCCGTCAATTTGTGTGGCCTTCACAGCGTGACACGTATTCCCTTCTTCCCTTCTGACATTGCTTCCGCGTCTATACCTTCCTCTTGCCTCCCTTCGCATCCTTACGCTCAGCGGCCTCGCCCTTCGTGTTTTCGTAGGCCGCTTGCTACTGGTATAGTCTATACCGTAAGGCACATACCCTTTTTCGAGCTCTCACGGTTTTGAGCTCCGCCATAGGGTTGTGTATCTTACACTGAGGCATTTGAGCCACATTAATACGAGATGTGGGGGAATCTTTAGCCAGCCTCATTTTCGTTTGTTTCGAATAGCCGTATCTTCGATTCCCTTTCCAATTCTGGATGTTTTGGTTGACATCTTTTGATTGCCAGGTGATCTGCATCTATAACTATTCAGGGTGGCCTAATGTAATGAAGTGCCCTCCGTAGAAGGATAGTTTATATTCGAGGTGAAACCATGTCTTGGTTGAGGTGAAGCCACGTGATAGTAGATGTCACACTCACGTCAAGGCCATCATAGATGGGCGATACTGTAGGTGACGATGATGGGATAAGCAGGACGCCCCTCATGTCACTACCTTGCGCTACCCTACGCTAACCTGCAGCCCTGGTATGTCTGCCTTTTATCATTCTATATGGGGAAATAATGCAAAGCTTTTGGGTCTATCCATCGAGCCAAGAGGATAGACCAACCAAGGACACCGGAACTCATGAGGGGCACGCTTCCCAACATGATCTACCACGCATCTCCCACTCGGAGTACGGCCACACACATGTCACCACTTTCTACTCTGTACCTGGCATGATACGTGTCTGCTGCATACGTCACCCATCACCCACAAAACGGCCAGTCATCCGTAGTCTAGACTAGTCTATTAAGGATGGTGCTTTTGTTGAATATAAAGAACAGTCGGAAAAATGCCGAGCAACAGCAAGAACCTTTTCTCCAAGAAACGTTCCAACGGCTGTGTGTTGGAGACTGCACATTGTCAGTGTGGTCGTGAGATGCGTGGCTTGTGTTGTCTGACACACGCACCGCTCGACTCTGTTGCGATATGGACTGGGCCTCGATAGGGCACGGATGAGTATAGAGGGCGGGAAATAAAAGTGTGTGGGTCGGAGATAAACACAACGAGCGGGATGCGCCACACGCACGCCGGAGTGAAAAGAAATGCTCAACGTCTTGGTTGAAGTGTCACGTCGGAGATAGTTATTGTACTGCTTCTAACCATCACTGATACTTTGCCACACAGCAGCATGTACTACCCTCACCAGTCGATGCGCTCTTCCGAATTCCACTACTCTACTGACGCGAGGAGGTTTGAAGTCGATTGGTGTCCTAGGGCTCGAGTAAGGAGGTGGTGTCGCGGGCTGCTGTTGTGTCGGGCGGACGTTCATGCAATCAACACAGACAGCACCCATGTCTCAAACCCTGACCGGAGATTGTTCTTGCTCTTCACCTCTGCGGAAATCTCCCCACAGAGGCCAGCTCTACCCCCTCCAGCTGACACACCATTGAGCTTCAAACTGCTCTACTGCCATGAGGAGGTTTGGAGTCGATCGGATATGCAGGGGCCGAGTTAGGAAGTGGTGCAACCGACTGCTGTACGCAGTTGTCGCATCGTGGTACGGCGGATTTTTGATATTTTTCGGCCCGGCACACTCCCTCAAACCTCGATCGAAATGTGCTGGTGCTTGCTCCTCACCTCTACCAAAATCTCTTCACAGAGGCCAGCACCACTCCCAGCAGTCGGTACGCCGTTCAAACTTATTCAGTACTTATAGCGCGAGTAGGTTTGGGGTCGATTGGTTGTCTAGGGGGCTCGAGTTGGGAGTGTTTTGCTGTCTACTGCTGTAAGCTGTCTGCGTCGAACGAAGGAAGGGGCTGCCGATTTGTTTTTTCAAACCGTCACCCGTGTGTCTGGAACCTCGATCAAATTGTTGTGCTTGTGGTTGGTTCTCACCTCTCCAACAGAGAAGCAGCTGCTGCTGCAGTGGCAGCCCACCTCTTGGCAGTACAGAAGCAGTATATAAAGGCTGTGACCCGGGAGCGTTTGCATAGTTCGCTCGCTCTCAGAAGTGAAAAGGCTCCTTGCTGTATAGCCTTGCTGTGGTCAACAGCAAAAGCAAACGTTGTCTTGTGTTCACAAAATATGACTTCGTATAACCAATGTTTGAGAGCAATGTATTCGGCCCAGCAAACAAGGTACTCTGCTGTCGTGGCGGAAACGCAAGATACAACAGACGACCGGCCGCGGGTCATCAATGAGCCTGTCTCTCCCCTCTCTCTGTGCCTGTTCCTCTCAGCAGGAGGTGGGTATGTGGTGTGGTCAACAAGAAAGCACTTACAAACAGAATGCAATAGGCAGAAGAAGCTGCCTGCGTGCTGTGTCCCGGCGGAACGTGAATGAGAGAAAGGGAAGACAGTTCCTTTTTGAGTATGATTTGTGATCACAGGTCCGTCGGACCATCAAGTACCGCGTTGACTCCGTTTCGGCGCATTTGCGTTTCCAACAATTCACGGGTCAACTTCTGCAAGGTTTCATGTTCAGAACAATTGTCGCTCGGATGTTCGAGCGACATTGGATTCTTGGAAGTGTTGGAATAGACGACATACGTTTGCAGGCAAAATTATGTATTTTTTTCATGAATGTCCAAAATGTTATGTCTCCAGGGTTGAAAAAAAAACTAGACTAGTCTAGTCTAATCTTCCAACACTTCGCGAACATGCGATTCTTGGCGGTCCGCTGGGGAACCAGAAAAAAATCCCCATCCAGATGTGTGCTCCAAATGATTTCAGTCCTAGACGACAACCAATTGACTCCAATCCTCCTCGCGCCTGTGGAGCAGCGGTAGGTTCAAATTTCATAGGCATGCCGGCTAACGGGGGTGGTGCTGGCCTCTGTGGGGAGATTTCCGTAGCGATGAGGAGCAAGCACAAGCACAATTCGATCGAGGTTCCAGACACACGGGTGACGGTTTGAAAAAACAAATCGGCAGCCCCTTCCTTCGTTCGACACAGCTTACAGCAGTAGACATCACCACACTCCTAACTCGAACCCTTTAGACAACCAATCGACCCCAAACCTTCTCGCGCTATGAGTATTAAGGAAGTTTGAACGGCGTACCGACTGCTGGGAGTGGTGCTGACCTCTGTGAAGAGATTTTGGTAGAGGTGAGGAGCAAGCACCAGCACATTTCGATTGAGGTTTGAGGGAGTGTGCCGGGCCGAAAAATATCAAAACTCCGCCGCACCACGATGCGACAACTGCGTACAGCAGTCGGTTGCACCACTTCCTAACTCGGCCCCTGCATATCCGATCGACTCCAAACAAACCTTATCATCGCTGTAGAGTAGTGTGAGGCTCAATGGTGTGTCAGCTGGAGGGGATGGAGATGGCCTCTGTGGGGAGCTTTCCGTAGAGATGGTGAGCATCAAGAACAATCTCCGGTCAGGGTTTGAGACATGGGTGCTGTCTGTGTTGATTGCATGAACGTCCGCTCAACACAACAGCAGCCCACGTCCACCACCTCCTTACTCGAGCCCTAGGGCACCAATCGACTCCAAACCTCCTCGCGTCAGTAGAGTAGTGGAATCCGAAAGAGCGCATCAACTGGTGAGGGTAGTACATGCTGCTGTGTGGCGAAGTATTAGTGATGGTCAGGAGCAGAACAAGAACTATCTCCGACGTGACACGTCAACCAAGACGTTGAGCATTTCTTTTCACTCCGGCGTGCGTGTGACGCATCCCGCTCGTTGTGTTTATCTCCGACCCACACACTTTTTTCTCCCGCCCTCCATGTATACTCATCCGTGCCCTATCGAGATCCAGTCCTTATCGTATTAGAGCCGAGCGGTGCGTGTGCCAGACAATACAAGCCACGCATCTCACGACCACACTGACAATGTGCAGTCTCCAACACGCAGCCGTTGGAACGTTTCTCGGAGAAAATGTTTTTGCTGTTGCTCGGCATTTTTCCGTCTGTTCTTCATTCTCAATTAAAGCACCATCCTCAACATAGATGATTCGCTGTTACAACAAAGAATCACGAACACAATACTACACACAGCACACCGCTCTTGTTGTGTGCGAGACAAAGCTTCGTCCTCATACAAACGCGACAGCAGCACCACCACCATCAAAAACACCACAGCAGCACCACGCTAGCACCACAGCAGCAGCACAGCAGCAGAGACATCAGCAGAGGCGTTGGTGACCTAACGTCGCCGGCGACAGTGTACGTGCCAGATTTTCAAAAATAAAGGCAGACGGGAAAGCAAGACCTACCAATTCAAAACAAAACCACTTTCCAAAAAGCAGAAGCCATATGGACGGCCCTTGTTTCTCATGCAGTTATTTCTGGAGCCTCAAAACTAGAAAAATATTCGCCAGAAATTATCGCTAAAATAATATCCATAATTGTTCTCGCAGGTCTAAACAAAGCCTTTTGTTGCAGCTCGAGAGATTCTGGATTATTAGTTTTCGAATGCCGGCGCGTTTTACGGCGGTGCCGAATGAAAAACCTGCGAAAGCAGAGGCACGCCGCGCAACGCAATACAAAACCCGCCAGGGGGCGCGCCGTGAGTTTAACCCAAATAATAACTACGAACCCCCCCCCCAAGGAAAACTTAATACGTTATGAGGCTAACCCGAAAAACCCCATGCCCCGCTCCTTCGCTTGCGGGGCTATAACAAAACTCTCACACCATGTGGGCAGCCTGAAAAACGACGACCCCTACTTCGCTAGGGCCGCAGATACCGAATCGGCGCCTTCTCCGGCCGCCCGTACGTAAGTCATGAACGCACGGGACTTCCATGTACCTGCGCGTTGTATCTGCAGCTCCGAGATCCCTTGCGCGGCAAACTGGGTTGCCCCCCCGATCCTTCCTGAGTGCAACGCATACTGGGCTGGATCTCGACCGCTACTTCCAACCATCAGCCTCAACGCTGCTACCGCTTCCGAACGGGTAAAAACATTCCAACCCGAAGGCGTGCGCCTGACGGTGAGCGGGGTCTCCCCTGGGAGTTGGGGGTGGACGTTTAGAAGCTCCAGCAGGGCTTCGAAGGCTCCTGCCGGGCTTCCTGCGTCCAACGCCGCCCCCGCGACCCTTGTTCAGGTGATCGTGCACTCCTCGTGCTTCTGGTCGCTTTTCGACGCCCGAAAACGCACCTGCACTGCATTCGCGCGCGCGCGATTCTCAAACGAGAGTCTTTCTTCTCCGGAGAGGAAGGTTAGGGAATTTCGTGTCAAACAGAACTCGGGGTGCACTTTTCCGTCCGCGTACGCCCACAACTCCGACGCTCTACACAGCAGGAAATAGGACAACGTCAGACCCAGCCACGTGACAACCCCTTCGTCAACGGTAGTTGTCACTACTCGCCGCCCTTGCGACAAAATCGACCAAGTCAAAGGTAACCGGACGGTCGATTTCTTCGGTGTCATACCGTGCGCCCTGTCAATCCCTTTTCCTACGGCTACGATCATACAGTGCGAGGTGGGCAGTTCCCATCCCGTAAACATCTTGTGGTAGCATTTGATCGCGGCCAAATACCCCCTGACAGTCGACTGCTGATTGTTATACACGAAACACCGGGACGCCATGAATTCCAACACTTCTTCTAGAACCTGCTCGGTGTCCCCGAGCTCGTGTAGCCAGGGCCCCTTCCCCTGCAACCTTCTTTCCTCCACCCAGATCTTCCATTTTCCCCAGTAGTTTTTCTGGGTACTTTCCGCCACGGATCCCCACGCCAGGGTCTCCACCAACCGTACTACCTCTTGCTTGTTCCCTGCTTCTGCTCGTGCAGTACGGAAGGGAAAACGAGCGGGTGGGATTTTTCGGGGGAGGGGGTCCCGAGGCGTGTCACCGCGGAGGTGGGTCACGCGCCGTCCGTGCCGTTTGCATGAGGTTCCATAACAGTTCGTCGTGACTAGTATCGACGCATTCTGATCCAAGCACGACATTGAAAATCTCTACCCCGTGCTTCCCAATCGCTCGCTCCGACCAATCGTCCGAGTTGGTGAGTTCCTTAACTTTTCTGCCTACCATGTTGCGGGGCCACCGCGATATCCCATCTGCTAGAGTGTTTTGGACGCCGGGGATATGCCTAGCGAGGTGGCACCACCGCCCCTTGATTTCAAGGCGGCCGAGCATTCGCATGAGTAGGCCCGCGCGCTTTTCCCTGGCCCCGCCGCACCGAGAGACCCACGACACTGCCGCCGTGTTGTCGCCGCGCATCAGAACCGGGTCCCCGTCGCGCTCGGGCGTGTCCCCTACTAATTCGAGCATCACCCAGGCCGTCACGACCATCCCGAGCAATTCGAGGAGGTTGATCGTGATCGTACAGGTTTCGTTGAGCTCGGCTTTTCGTTTGGTTCGGCTGTCAGTTCTGTGGGTAAATCATAACGCCAGTACACCTTTTTCTCCACGCAGTACCCCCCGACCGCTTCGAAACTGGCGTCTGATAAGTAATGCCTTTTAGGGGGGCGTTTCATGGTCGAGTAGCAAGGGGCGCTGAGAGCTTCTCCGACTTGTAGGAGCTCGTGCTCTATGGCCCACCTCCAGAAGTGAAGGTCTGCGTGAAACTCTCGACCCAGGGTCACAATACCGTTCTGACGCCTTTGGTCCTGCGAGTCATGGAGGCCCGTCAGGCGTAAGAGCCTCCATACAAAATATCTGCCTGCTCTGACTACGTACGTGAGGTTCCATAACATTCCCGCGATACTAAGGACTTCTTTAACTGTTGCGCACCTCCTGCTCGAGGGCCACTGGTCGAGCAACAGTCTCCTAATTGCCTCGGTTTTCTCGCGCGGGTAGGAAATACGTAGGGTATGCGAGTTTACAGTGAAACCTAGCGCGTCCATCTTGGTGTCCCAATCCGTGCTCTTTTTAGGCGCAAGGATCGGGGTTGCTCCGTCTTCGCCTCGTCCGAACAGGTGCACGTGGTCGGACGCTAATGAGGCGGACGCTGTAAGGGCAGTCATGTCGTCGGCTGAATGCTGTACCCTAACTAAGAGGTAATCGTCTACGTACACCGTGACGAAAAACGGGTTTAACTTCACCCCCCCCGGGTGCGCTCTGATTTTGGCGTCCGTCGGCACCCGGGTTGGCTCTCCTTCTTCCCAATGGTCTACGATCTTGACGTGCGACATCATCTCACGTCCTTCGCTAAGTAGCTGAGCTGACTGTACCGACGTGTGACAATGCGAGTGCTCGGCTGCCGAGGCCATGACCCCGCAGAAACCCGGGGACCCGGACCAACCGAACGTCAGCCGGAAATCGATCACGACCAGGTCCCCGATCGTGTAGCAGAAATTGCGGGCTTGGTCCGGGTCGACTCTAACATTCCGAAAAGCATCTGATACGTCTGCCTTGCTCATCAGTATGCGCTCTACAGCGTATTTTTGGCGTAGGCTCACGATTTCTGTGAGGAACTTTGGAAGGGCTGTCGCGCACAGACACGGGGGAACGGAGTCTGGATCCGTGTCTCTGTTCAGGCCCCCCTTTTTGTTCCGGTGCCGCACCTCGAAGGAAAGGTCGTTAATAATCCTGACCTTGTGGGTGACTACAGCTCCGAGGGGCGACACCCTCAGGTTAGGGATTTGTCTTGCGAACGACTTACGTATGACCAGGCACTTATCGCGTCGGACATCTTCGCTGAGCTTCTCCCATATGGCCGGGAGATATTCGAGGGCACTGCGGTGGTTACCGTATTGCAAGGCGTGGTTTAACTCTGTACTGGTTGCTGCTGCGCACACGGGGACCCCCCCCGTAACGATCGTAATAAGTTCGTAAACGTCTTTGAAACCTTTTATGTCTCCGAAATCCTTCTGAATCTGGCCTGGGTCTGTCGGGGGGGCGACCAGGCCGCCTTCCACTAAACGGGCGACTGTCCCTACGATACTCGGGTGTCGCCTTACTGCAGCCTGTCGCATCAGGGCCGTGCAAATGTCGGCTAGCAGGTACAAGATGTCTTCTCTAGTCTGAACGTCGAGGTTGTCTTTTCCGAGGTTAGCCTTTTCTGCATGCCACTGCTGTACTATCTGTGCGTTCGGAGGTCGACCGCGCCACCCTCCATCAGGAAGCCGCGCGCGCGCTGACCCGCTGCCCCTCCGCAGATCGGCCCGAACGGACGGCTCCGATGGCCCCGATTTCGGTCCTGCGGTACGCGTGTGATCGAACGGGCCGTGCGTGTAAATCATGCCCCTACCTATCATGAGGGGGAAGACGAACACGGATTGAGCTAAAACGGACGGTGAGTGACTCGATATTGTCTGACTAACTGTGTACCCCGGCTGTGCTGTCTGCTGAGTCGGAAACAACGAAGAAAAACGGGGTTGGACGGCCCCCCCCTGGGACGGGCCTCCGATGCCGTCGCCAGTTGGCGGCGTACGTGGGAGTGGGGTACCATCTGTGTCTGACCCTCTGCCCCTGCTGCTGTGCGAGCCTTCCACCGGAGTCATTACTTTTTGACTCACGACGGGAACGGGTATCTGGCCCCCGGCTCCTGCTGGTGCGAAATATTGTGTGCGTGTCCGGAGTACGGGGGACTACCCCGACGTACGACTCCGAACGGGGTACGCTGGCCCGCTACGCACACTCGCCTGCTGTCCTGAACCTTCGGCACCTCGGCGCTGTACCGAAAGGCCCGAAGTGGGGTGCCTGGCCCTCTGTTCAGCTGGACGGTCGAGCGGTCACTTAACTGATGAGATCGAGCTCTACCGTTGGCCGGTTTCGTTTCGTTTCTGTCTGTCTTTCTATGTGTCTGTCTTTCTGTGTGTCTGTCGACCTGTCTTGCGTCTGTCTGTAATTTTCGTCGGACGAGAGGTCCCTCTGTCTGTAAGTATGTCTGTCTGTATGTCTATCCATGTAGCTGCATGTTTGTCTGTGCTGCTGTCTGGTATATGAGGGCTGCCTACTGTCTACCCATCTATCTGTGCCTATGTGTGTCGGCGCGTTATTCTGCGTCGACCGCCCTTTCTGCTGCTCGGTGCCTGCGACCGACTGTCAACTGCTGCGGATCCTGCGGGGAACTGACTCACCGTGAAACAGGTCCGGTGAAACCGATCCCGGAGTAGGAGCCCTGTGAAGTCCAACGGACCTTGTGAGGTCGGCGAAGCCCTGGTCGGCCGCGCCTGCTCCCTCCCTCCCCGTGGTCGGCCCTGCCTGGCGGCAGAGCCCGTATTGTCAGGTTCTGGTGCCGCCGCTGCCCCGACCTGCCCCAGCGCCGGCAGGAGCTCCGCCCCGGCCGGCGGCCGCGTGGCTCCAGCTGAAACGGACTAGGGACGTAGACGGAGTGCTCCCGCCCGTGGCTGCCGCGACGCCCCCGGCGGTGGACGCCTGCTGCTGGCGCTGGGGCAGCGACAGGGGCGGTGAGGGCATGGCCGGCGGGGGAGCCGGGGCAGCCTGGCCGACCGCAGGGGCCACCTGATCGTGGGCGTACCTGCAGGCGGACCGGGGGCAGGTGTCGCCGCGCCAGGCGTACTCGCACACGCCCGCCGGGGTCTCCCATTCCACCAAGCGAGCTTTGAAGGCGCGGTTGCCCTTCGTGGGTGTCGTCCGCCCTTGTCCGGGGTTTGCCTTGGACCCCCCTGGCTTCTCTGCAGCCTTGCGTTTTCCGGCCCCTGCGCCGGCCGTCTTCGCCGCTGTGGATTTCCAGTGTTGGGCGCGCTCCGCGAGGCTGTCCGCGGAGCCCTCCACCAGCAAGGCTTTGAGCCTCGTGAAACTTGGGTGGGCCGCGGGGGGTCCGGAGCCGGCGGGTGGGGGCATGTGGGGGTGTTCGTTCCACAGGGCGCCGGCTTGCTTGGCGAGCTCGTGCATGTATACGTCGATACCCGCATTGATGGCTGGCAGGAGGGCCGCGCGAACCTGGGTAGGGTACGGATGTATAGCCACGTAGTGGTACTGCAAGTAGGCCTGTAACTGCGTCAGTACCGCGTCCAGCTCCTGCTTGAGCAAGGTAACGCGGGTCTTGCATATAGCCGGTGCGCTCCCCATGCCGTACTCCAGGACGGCCCCGAAGGCGGCGAGGAAAGTGCGGAAATGCATGTCAGCCGGCATGGCGACGGGAGTTTCCCCCACTGGGGCCGGAGGGAAGAAATCTTGTACAGCGAGTTCCGCCAAGTGCTGAAGCTGTTTTGTAGAAGCTGGGCTGACGCTCGCTACCTCCTTTAGGATAAAACCCAAGATGTCTGGGGTGAGCGGTTAAGCGACGCTGAAACTTCCGCGGGCTATGAAATATTTCGTACCCGCCATCGAGCGCCACACCTCGGCCGCGAGCCGAGCGTTGGCCTTGATCGCGGCCGTGGCCGCTGCCAGCTGGGTTTGCTCGGGCAACCCCTGGAGTGGCTGGGCACCCAGAACCCCCGGGGGCCAAGAGAGGGGCTGGGCCGCCGCCAGGGGGGAGGGGCCGGGTAAGGGCCCTATCGAGGGCTGTGGCTGGCATGCCTGCTGCTGCTGGCCCTGGCCTTGCTGGGCTTGCTCGAGCGCGGCCACCCGGGCAACGATGTTCGCCGTGCTGGCCGCAATCGCCTGTGTAGCCTCTGCCATTTGCCGGAGCAGGTCGGTGGACATAGCGCACGGCGCTGCTGCAGGGGCTGCCGGGGCCGAGTGCGTAGCCCCGTGAGGGGCAGATATCCTGCCGTCGCTGGGGCTGCCCGCCTGTGTGTCTGCGGTGACGCTCGGGTCCGCCGAGCCCCCCCCGGGAGCCCCCTCCGTCTGGTTGGGGTCAGCCATCGTAAGCGAGGGGTTGTGAGGATAGCTCCCGACCGAAGGCTCCCGAACGAAGGCTCAGACGAGGGAGGGACCAACGAGGGTGAAGTTGACGAAGTCGAAGTCGATCAAATCAAGTCGACGCGCTCTCCTGATCTGCTGCGCTGCTGTAACCAATATACTCCGTCCCCAGTCTCGCAGCCACTGGAGGGTCGATTCTCCCTCTCTCTCTGTGTTCCAGCTCCGCCGCTCGTGTGGGAGCCCTGATCTCGTCTGCCACTTGGGCGAGTCTGGGGCAGACACGACGACGTCGGTCAAATCCAAATTTGTATTCTAGTTTGGCCGTTACCCTACTACCGTTATTCGAATCCCAACCACGCCTCCACAAACTCCGCATTCCTGCGTAAAGCTACATTTTCTTTTTTGGGTAGATATAGACTACCCTTTGGTCATAATCGTCGTGTTGATGAGGACAACCAACAGTGTACAACAACTACAGCACGTGCAGCAGCAAGTACTACGAGTACAGTACGTACGTACTGCTGTGGTATTGTGTTCGACGTACGACGTACTACTAATAGTGTTGTTAGTCAAGCTGTACCAGGTACCTCGTACACAGTGCCAGGTACCTCGAGTGATAATCTCGCAGACATAGGCGGAATCTAAACCTCGCCCACGGGGACATATAATAACTATCCCCGGGTTTCCACCGTCATATTACGGTTCGCAGTGTGCGAATTCGCGGGCATTAACGAGGGTGCTGGCACCGCCCCTTCAGCACCATGGCCACCGAGATAGGCAGCAATATGACACCTGGACACCCCTGTACACTCAAGGCTCGACTTTCAGCCCCTGAAAGCTAGAAATTGGCGAAATCGATGACGATTTGCAGGTGCTGTTTAGGCCGCCACAGCAGCAGTACGTAGTGCAGCCCCACACACGTAGGTGCTGGCGTTGCTCCTACAGCCCCACGACCACCACAACATGCAGCAATATCACACCTAGACTACATACCCCACACACTGAAGGCCGGACTTCAGGCCCTACGAGTGAGAAATCGTCGAAATCGAGGACGATTTGCACGTGCTGTGGACACCGCGACCGCTGCATGCATGCAGCACTCCCCGCGGGAAATAAAAGACCGTAACGCAACTAATGTGTGGAAAACCATGGGTGAGGTGTGGTGAGATTGGGAATTTACTAGGAATTAGTATAGAAAAAGGTTCATTTGCGATGAGACTGGAGACAGAAGGTTTCAATTTAGAAGCATTGGATGTTTGATTAAGGAAAATGCAATTTCTTCATGAGCAAGAATTCCGGCTATCCTCCTTGTTCAGTTGTGTTATGACGGAATTTAGTTCATGAGGAATGACAGGTTTTACCGAATTAAGGCAGGAAGAGATTAATTATGAACTGAGAGGAACCAACGGGAAAATGTACAACAAAACTCAGTAGTTTGGTGACATTTTCATGGGTTATTGCACAGAGAAAATAGGATAATCTCAAAGAGAGGGAAGACAAGTGTCAGTTGGAGACGAAAGTGGCAAGGCTAGACAGAGCAAGGACAGAGGAGTCACGGGAAGCTTGAGAAGAAGTGAGTCTTTGCTAGTGAAGGTAGTCTATGTAGGCGTTAAGTAACAGTTATCTGAGGAGAGCCTGCTCTTCCTACAGGTACTGTTGAAGTACTGCTGTTGTGTTGTTCAAAATAGGAAGAGTTATGTAGCAATTTGGAGCAAAATGAGCAAGGAAAACGAGCCACATCGGATCAGTCTCGTCACTTCCCTGCTCTCAACCATTGCTGTAGAGGCACTAATAAAAGTTAATTTTCCTTGATCTTGAGCCACTGTATCGACACCACGAACATCAGCAACCAGTATACACATCAGCATCAACGAAGGAGTCGGCGAGACTCCATCTCCTTTCAGCGGCGTCGTCGAGCAGTTCTGTGTCCTTCTAGGTTTATCGGGAAATTTGTCTTCTGCCAACAAAATGGGTAAGCAGAGTTTGGGGAAGGGGAGGGATGCTCATCGGCAGGGGGTAGACCTGTCCGTTAGCGTTCCTCGGACGAGGTCTCAAAGTAGGGCGGCGCGTGCGCAGGCGCGCGACGCTGTCGGGCGTTCTCAGGGTGTTGACCCTGGTTCATCGGGTGGGAGTACCCGTGGTAGCCCGACTAAACCTACAGTTAAAACGGTCGCTGGGGTTGAGGGCCGTGAGCTTTATCGTCGTCATGAACCGAGTAGCGCATCTGACCAAGAAGCAACGAGTAGCATGATGATACAAAATGATGTTTCACCGTCTAGTGCTGCCTCGTCGCCTACTCCTTCTCTTGCTCCGTCGGATACTGCTTTGAGTATGAGCATGTCGTCGCCACGTTACGTACCTCACAGTCATGATGGCAGTGTTGCCTCACGTCGTACCAGTACAGACATGCAACACGGCGGTAGCGGGTCGCCAGCAACTACGAGTCAGCAAACTCCTCGTGTACGTACTATTTCGTCTCAAAAAGCGAGCAAAAAACCAACCGGCGTACGGAATGTTTCGGCCCAAAAAGATTCACCGCCACGCCCTTCCGCCCGTAGCCTTGCGGACTTTTTGCCGAACAAGCCACGTTCTCGCCACGGGAGTAGCGACGGTAGTACTCAATCGGGCCAGGGTAGTCAATCCTCGCGTGTTGGGGTACTCTCGTCACACCCCATCCCAACACCCCCACCAATGTCGCTACCACCAAAATATCTCCTGGATTTTCCTGTGCGTTTTATGTCGTACCGGGATGTTGCTGCAGTCAAATCGCCCGAAGCCCGCCCGTCCTCCCCGCCTGGCAAGGGAGGGAAGGGAGGAAACGACACCCCGCCTTCCCCCGTCGTTCCGCCCTCGCCGGAGGGAAAGGGCCCAGCGCCTGGGCCAGTTGCTGCTTCCTCGCCTCCTACTGTGTCTGCGCCAGTTGCCGCGGTAAGAGCTCTGTCTGAGTTAGGTCGTCCGCCGTCGGAATCAGATGTTGCCGATTTGAGTATGATATTTTCACGGTTAGGTTGGTCGCATGAAGATCGCATGCGGGCAGTAGGTTTCGATCCTAATGCGAGCCTGGTAACAACGGCAGCAGGGCCTGAAGGGGCCATCGTGCCCGTTGTAGTTCATGACGGTCGCACCCAAAGGGTGAAGGTGGAGCCCAAAGAGGCTGGGGGAGCAGGTGTGGCGCCCCCCGTAGCTGTCACTCGTCGCCGATATGAGACGGACGAAATGCTAGCTCGCGCCATACAGGCGGAATTAAATGCCGCGGACGCGGCCGAACGGGCGGTGCAGGAAGCTGCCGATGAAAAATACGCGCGCCCCTTTGGAAGTTACAGCCGCACCGACAACCCGGTGTCAGCAGCCACTGCTGCTGTGCGGGTGACATCATCGTTGGCCACGACAGCTTTCACACCAGCTGTCACTCTGTCTGCCCCTCCTGTTGCGTCACTCCCGCTCAGGCCACTTTCCGTGCCTGGGGAAGCCACAACGGCACATACCACAAAACTAGCGGCGGAGGTGGCTAGTGACGATCCTGTGGTGGCGCGCATGAGGCGCCAGATAGAGCTATACAAAATGGTACAAGCATCCTGCCCGGGCATGTCCCATCAGGACATACAAGGGATGGCTTTGGCGTGCATGGGAGAAACTTCTTCAGAGCCACCGGTTGGAGGGGGATCGTCTTCGTCTCCCACCGTCTCCATGACGCCGGTAGGGCCAGCACATCCGCCGCAGTTTTCCCACCCTCAGCACAGGACAGATGGCCCGGGAAGAGGCAGCACTAACGTCTCCGGACCAGAACGTAGTCATCACCCAAGAGGTCCCCGTGACGACAGGTTCCATGGCCAGCAGTATGGGCAGCATCACCGGGGGGCCAGGGGACAGGGACATGGATTTAAGAGGTGCGATGAGTTGGGTGGCGAAGCGGGAAGGGTAGTGGGTGGTGTTGGTGACGAAGAAGGTGGTGGTAATGCTATAGCGGAAGGAGTCCCTATAGCAGGTGGTGTTTCGGGTGGTGGTCCTAGTATAGGAGAGCCCGTGACTGCTGTTGCAAGTACAAATTCCGCGGGTAGGGTCGCTCCAACAGTATCGGTGTTAGCTCCACCAGTTGTTCACAACCAGCCGGATGATGACCTTCCCAGTTGGGAACAACGAAATGCAACGCGCAAGGCATATGCGCGTATGGATACATGCGTATTGATGCCCATACCCCCAATCCCATTCAGTTCTAATAACAACGTCTCTGACTTGGTACAGTTCACGTCAGCCTTGCGCGATGTTGTGTCCAGTCTCCGTCTCGCGTGTGATGATTTCCACCCATTATTATGGACAAAAGGGTGGGAAAAATGCATTGAGCGCCACGTTCTTCGTGCTGTTCGACCCACCGATCCCTAGGTATCGGCGTTAAAGGGTATGGTGTCTGACGCGTTCTCACAAGGAGGACGGCTCCAAGATTCTGGACGGTCAGGTCCGGACGTTTTGCAGCACATCATACGTATTTTATGTAGACACCGAAGTACCGCGACACCTGCAGCAGTTATGCAGGCTTTGCAAAACTTGGTTGTCCCGGCGGGAACACCTTTTAGCACGTGCTTGTCTGAGTTGAGGTTGTTGTTGGGAAACGTGCGGTGTGTGGGGACTGTTGCTCCAGAAGATGGCACCCTTCAGATAGCCATTAAAACTGGGGTTGACGATCAGTTTGCCGGGTTGGGTGCACAAATATTTGCGGGAAGGAATATGCGAACTTTTCCGTTCAGCAGTGTAGATGAGCTCATGGGGTCCTTGGAAGACCTCGCTCTCAACCAGACGCGTGCGACCGCGTCTGTGCGTTTGTCAGGAAGGGTGGCAATGCGCAACAATAGTAGTAGGGTATACCACCACGCCTCTCGTGGTAGGCAGTACGGCGGGATAATGTCGGTCGAAGACGAATATTTCGAGGATGAGCGTAAGGAATTTAGGCATGTGCATACCATCATGAGGGAACGTGGTGGTTTCGGACGTAATAATAAAGACCCTTCATTTTATGTGCTGTTCAAATCACCAGAAGAGCGTGATGCTGCCCGCGCATCATATGGGCCACGCTGTCTAACCTGTGGTGATGAAAGTCATTTCGCCAGAGAATGTCCTGAAAAAATTTTGAATCGCTCCGAATTAATTAATCCTGCTGTTGGTGATGGTACCCCGGAAGAGGCTGAAAAGAGATGGCGCCGTTGGCAACAGCGCCTGTGTCAATGGGCACAGAGACGCCGCGAGAGAAGTCGTATAAATACATGAAATGGCAACGGTAGGTTGGCCCCCGCGCCGGAAACATTGCGGCCGTCTCTTCCCTTGTTCCCCTCTGCAGGTGGAGCCAGGAAGCGCGTCGACAAGAAACATCAGCTTGCGGCGACGAAAAATGGAAATTCGGTCGGAGCTGTATTGCACACTGCAGTTCCTGGCCAAGAAGCAGGATGCAATCTGTTTAAGAACGGTGAGGGTGGGGATTCAAATTTTAATTGCCTTGCGGGTAGTGATGGAAGTAATTACCCCAGATCTCCGTCGAGCAATAATTCTGCGTCTTCCCTTTTACACAACCCGTTGTGTCGGGCACCATGTCGAGTTGTGACCGTCCGAACCGTATGGATCACTGGAATAGGCCCCCAGAAGAAATTCGAGTTCGAAGCGGCGAAGTTAAGCCGAGTGTAGCAGCGGATATTGAAACCGAATTCGAGTCTATCTCTATTGCTGTAGGGGAAGTAAGCGCACCCCCTTTGGCTCATTAACCAAAGTTAGGAAGGTACTACGATCTGATGATTAGCGCCAGAGTACTTTCAGGAAGGGGTATGCGCAGCCCAAAACGAGTGTGGTGTTGGCCAGGAAAGGGTACACCCAGTGGTGCGCAGGTAAAAAGGACCCCGCCAAGACCTGTAGAAAACATGGTTGTTGGTACAAATGAAGTTCCGGTTCCTGAACCGCGAGAGAAGAATTGTCGAGTTCTAGGAAATCCGAAATTGGGAAGTATATACGAGGAACAATGCGAGCTAAAACCAGACTCAGACCAGGTTGGTGCCGTCAATGCATCTGACAAGAGCCCGATTGTTCCCCATGCTGAGACAGGTTCAGCAAGTAGTAACAATGACGAGGAAAGTGGAGATGAAATATTTTCTGACCCTGGAAATGTCCGCAACAGAATTTATGCGTTAAATCAGTCAACAAGGGACGATTCTGATGGTCCTGTTCCCGTGTTCCCTCCGAACCGTGTGTGTTTGGTGAAAGGAGAACGCGCAGATTATTTATCCGAATTTACCCGGGCAGCGGGCGGAGAGGTAATTCTGGATAAGCGGGATCATACGGCGAAGATTTGGCTGTTCGCAGGCAGCAAGGCGTTGAGGACACGAGCATGCACAGCACTATTGGATACGGGAAGCCCTGCATCCTTTATCAAGGAAAAGGTATGGCAGGAAATGCTTGCTTGTGGTTCTGGTTCTGATGATGGACAGACGAAAATAGCACCAAAAACTTGGGGAGGCTTCCACGGAGTACCATTAATAACCTCTAGCTATGTGCGTCTAAACATTCAGTTGGAAAATATTAAGAAAACAGATCAAGGGTCGGTCAGGTCCCCGACCGTCTGTCTAGTTGTGTTTGCTCATGTTGTACCAGAAGAAGCAATGACGGTGGATGTTTTTCTTGGTAGGGACAGCTGGTCGCCCTTCCCTATAAGAATATATCGAGACGTGAGCGAAACGACAACCATCGTAGCTTTTGTTACCAAAACAAATGAATTGGAATTGAAGGAGGAGCGTTACAGAAAGTAGATCAATAACGCAGTAGGCATGGTGGAACGTAAGGGGAAAAGACGTGTGATCGTCCGTGTCGCAGGTCGTAACCACAAATTGCCGAACGCCATGTCATGGTTGCTGGTAAGCCTCACAAACGTGGATGGCACTGAAGCCGAAAAAGGGACTTATTATATCCGGTTTGGGTCAGAATGGTTCCCTCAGGAAGCCATCGTTGAGGCAGGTTTATCTGAAATCCCCATACGAAGAGTAAAAGAAGATGAATTTCTGGTGAAAAAGGGTATGCGATTAGGAGTGGGTGGTGATCGCCTGGTACAGTGTAATTTAGATAATTCAGCCATCATCCCCAACGACATTCCGAGAGTAAATGAGGTGGTTGACAGTGATGGCGGTAACTCGGAAAAGTCGGATGATGAACCACCAGCAGCTGTTCTATCTGGTTTATCTACGGCACAAAAACAAGCTTTTTTGAGGTTATGGATCATAATTCCCATACATTTAAGGGCAATACACTTTGATTTTGAGAAGACCCTATGGACAGCTGGGGACATTGACGCGTTGGGTGCTCTATTATGCAAGTATGCACCTCGATTTTCCAAGCATAGCACGGATTTGGGACATGTCACTGTCGACCCTTTCCGCATAATTTTGAAGAAGGATGCACAACCGGTGAGACAACGACCATACAGGCACTCCCTTGTGCTAGCTGCTAAGGTAAAAACGGAGATTGATAAACTGGTGCTGGCAGGAATATTACGGCGATCCTATAGTAATTGGACGAGCCCACTAGTGGTCATTGCTAAGGCTGACAGTCGTATTAGGTTGACTTGCAACTACAAACGATTGAACGCACAGTCCATAATTCCGGTGATGACCTTACCCACAGTGGATGATTTATTATCAGACCTTGGCGGAGCCAATGTGTTTAGCACTATGGATTTGGTTAGCGGGTTTTTCCAGTGTGCCATACACGAGGACTCGATTCCGCTGACGGCTGTGTGTACTCAAAATGGAAATTACAAATGGACGGTTATGCCGATGGGTCTTGCATCCAGTCCTGGGTGGTTCCAATCAATCATGCTGAGAGTTTGCGATGGATTAGAGCGTGTGCGCTTGTTTATTGATGACATTGTGTGTTTTTCAAAAAACGGTGCAGAACATATGTGTGACCTTGAGAGATTTTTTGAGATATTGACAACTTTTGATTTAAAACTAGCACCTAAAAAGGCATTTTTAGGCGCGCGCACGATCAAATTTCTGGGCAATCGTGTTACGGCTAAGGGATTAGAGCCGGATCCTAGCAAGGTGGAAGCAATGACTAAGCTTCCGATGCCTACAAACGTGAGCCAATTACGGTCACTGTTGGGTGTTTTGTCGTACTATAGGAAATTTTTGACACAAATGGCAACTGTTACCAGATCCCTGAACAACCTTTTGAAGAAAGGGGTTAATTTCGCGTTCACAGTTGAACATGTGGAAATAGTGCAGACTTTATTAAAACGGCTGACAAGTCCAGACGTTGTCGCGTTTCCAGATTTTAAAGCGGCTATATCAGGATATAGACCTTTCCGACTGATAACCGATTCATCAGTCGATGGGTTGGGTGCGGTGATAGAGCAGATGCAACCTGATCAATCCAACAGACCGCTGTGTTTCCTTAGTAGGAGCACATTGCCGAATGAGCGAAACTGGAGCGCAACAGAATTGGAGTGTGCCGCGATTGTGTGGGCAGTCAAGAAGAACCGACAACTGTTTTATGGTATTCCTTTTGTTGTGGTGAGTGATCACCAACCGTTGAAAAACCTGGAACGTTTATCAACAAAGGTCAATAGAGTGCAAAGATGGTTTGATTTTTTGAGTGCGTATACGTACACCTTGGAGTATAGACCGGGAAAGTCCAATGGCAACGCTGACCTACTGTCGCGGTTACCATTACCTGCCTCAGAAGCTGACAATCACCCTGATGTTCGATTATCCGACCCCACAGATATTGATGTTTATCTGATCGGAGCAAGCGGAGTGCAAATTGAGCAGCTGGCAGCGAACCATGACAACCAACATCAGTCAGGATACTTGGACCCCGGGTTTATTTTTGCGGTGGGGGAGAGAGAGCTGAGGGCTGCGCCGTTCACTACCATAGAGCAATCGGCTCAAACTTGGAAGGTGATCCAGAAGGAACGTGCGAGAAGGCTGTCCAAAATAGTAGAACCAAATCGTAGGTTCTCTATATCAGATGAGACACCATTAGTGCGACCTACGCCAGTAATTAGTGGACAATGGGAGCCAGGGCTCGTATTACATGCTTGTCCTATAACCGAAGAAGGAAGATCTTTATTATGTTTAGTTGGGAAACAAACTATATCGGTGATTAACCCTGAGGATGAAGGAGGTAGTGCCGGAGTAGTAGGTAATCTCGATCCTTCGGATAATAATGAAGAGCTTCCGGAAGAAGAAATTGACAGCATAGAAGCGCGGGAGTTCGGTGAAAAATTGTGTGAAAAGACGGCAAGTGAATGGGCTGAAGAACAAATGAAAGACGAATCCGCAAGAATCGCAATTGAGCTTTTGCACTCAGGTGCTCCTGTGGGAGAGATCACGGAAGAAACTATACCTGATACAGTAGAAATATCAAAAATCAAGCGGTGGGTCTCACAAGGGGAGCTAAAAGAACTTTCAGATGCACGCAAACTTTTAGTGAAACGTTTAACACCGGAACCTGCCCATCATGATGACAGGAATCCTGGACGATTTGAGCGATTGTTGGGAGACGAGCCTGTGAGAACCTATGTGCCGCTGTTGCTGAGACCATGGGTTATGGATTGTACTCACAAAGAGGCAGTACATTTGGGCGAGAAGGTGACTTTGAACATGTTGCAAAGGTATTATTGGTGGATTGGTATGGCGGATAGTGTAAAGTGGTGGATACGGAGATGTTACACGTACGTGTCAAGCGAGAAAAACGGCACGCAACATCATCCGCTGGCCATTGGTTTCCTTACCACTTACTTCCTACTCGCCCAGGACAGATTGTTTCTTTTGATTCATTAGGACACTTGGCAGAGACGGAGCGAGGCAATACGTATGTGTTATTGATTGTAGGTTTATTCAGTAGACACGCAGAAGGGTATGCTATGACAAAGGAAGAGAAAACAGCTCGAGGTTGTGCTGCCCGAATAGTGGATGACTACATACCGAGATGGGGGTGCCCACACACCTTTTTATCAGATCGAGGTACAGAGTTTATTTCACAAGTAAGTACTGCGGTTTACCAGACATTGGGAGCTGTCAAGAAGTTTACTAGCTCCTATCATCCGCAAACAAACAGAATGGTTGAGAGGTTGATCCATACCCTTTGTAAGATGCTGTCATATTTAATTGCAGACGATCAAAAGAACTGGGATGATATGTTGATGCACGCAGTAGCTGCACACAACAACAATGTTAGTAGAGGTACGGGTCTAGCTCCCAACGAAGTGCACATAGGGAGATATCCGAGGTTGCCAATGACTATTTTGAAAGGGCGAGGGGTAAGAGGTCATCAAGGTCTGAAACAAGACCAATTGGAATACCTGGAACTCATGAGAGAGAGAGACAAATTAAGGCATACCAATTAGTGAAGGAGGAAGACCGTCTTACCAAGGCTAGACATGAGGCTGCTAATGAGAACCTTGAAGAGCTAATAACAAAACGCCCCAAGTTTGAAGTAGGAGGATGGGTCTGGGTATACGATGATCACAGTACCATATCTGGAGGGGGTAAACATGTGCTAAAAACGAGAGAAACGGATTCAAGAAGTAAGAAATTCGCTTTTACCGCAAAATTAGCGCAGTGTTGAAGCGGTCCTTATAAGACTTCGTTTGTAGGTCCGGGAACGACTAGTGATGGGAGAAAGGTTGGGTCAAATTTGTTGCTGCTGGAGGTCAGGAAGGACGAGCCCGGCCGAGAAATAAATGCTAGAGTATCTATGTATAGGTGCAAAAAGTGTTACAATCCCCACGAGGGAGCAGAAGCGCCGAAATTTCTGCCATGGGCAATGAGTAGCTATGTACTTAGTAAGTATTCTGAGCGTTCACCGCCTTTCCACCTAACTGAGGAAGACGTATGTATGGAATTGGACAATTATCGTATCAAGACCACAACGATTACGAAACATAGGATTTCGAGAGGTCTAGGAGGAAAGAATGCGGTACAATACTATACTAGTTGGGATGAAGTAACAGTAAAAACTTGGGAACACGAGACGGACCTCGAACAGTACGGTAGTATAGTGTCGCGGTATTTGGCGGGGGTGAACTGGTACAAATCGGAGGTGAAAATGCGAAATACCGACGATATAGAGTTCAACTTGCCAAGCGTATGCTAGCGTGTGCTAAGGGTGAAAGACATGTTGCTAAGGGTTACAAAGTATGCTGTGATGTTAGGGGAAGGCCAGGAATATATTCACGTGACATCATCGGATCGTATATATATATTTCAAAACCACTCGTGCAGGTTTGCAGCTGGCCAGAGTGGTGATGGTGGCGGAAGATGCACCGAACAAGGCGCTTCCACACACGATCAAACTTTTGGATTTAGGAAAGAGGTGCAATGTCCATTTGTACGAGCATAAGTTAAAAACATTTAGTGAGGAAGTAGGAACTTGGTGTTGGCATGTTCATGAAACCGCTAAGAGTTGCAAGAAGTTTATTCATGCAGAAGAATGAGTACAAAAGAGAGTTAGAGGGATGGAAAATGAAGTTTTTGGAAGAAACGGTATATATATTTCTTTGATAAATTTTAGAATCCATGCTGCAATCAAATCGGTCAATGGTTTAAAATCTTCTCAAAACCAGCCCCGTAGTGAGATCCAACCGAAAATTTTGCATTGTTTTGGGATCAACTAAAATATAGGTCAAGGACTAGCTCAGCCCAGATTAGTTAATGATGTCCTACCGATGAGTTGCCTTGATTGGCAATCAGTGAGCTTGGCAGTAATTGGGGAGAATGTAGTGGAAAAATTAGCTCGGAAGAGACCGTTTTGAAGTAGAAATTGTTGAGTAAGTTTTCTGGTTTCATTATATTAGTGAAATTGAGTGCTATTCTAGTAAAAAAAAAAAAAACAATTGCAGCAATCTCAGACTGGAAGAGTATAATTTCCTTGCACACCTTGTTCCGTGAGAGGTGGCAATGAAGTTAGGGGGGCGAGTGTGGTGAGATTGGGAATTTACTAGGAATTAGCATAGAAAAAGGTTCACTTGCGATGAGACCGGAGACAGAAGGTTTCAATGTGGAAGAATTGGATGTTTGATTAGGGAAAATGCAATTTCTTCATGAGCAAGAATTCCGGCTATCCTCCTTGTTCAGTTGTTTTATGACAGAATTTAGTTCATGAGGAATGACAGGTTTTACCGAATTAAGGCAGGAAGCGATTAATTATGAACTGAGAGGAACCAACGGGAAAATGTACACTAAAACTCAGTAGTTTATTGACATTTTCATGGGTTATTGCACAGAGAAAATAGGATAATCTCAAAGAGAGGAAAGACAAGTGTCAGTTGGAGACGAAAGTAGCAAGGCTAGACAGAGCAAGGACAGAGGAGTCACGGGAAGCTTGAGAAGAAGTGAGTCTTTGCTAGTGAAGGTAGTCTATGTAGGCGTTAAGTAACAGTTATATGAGGAGAGCCTGCTCTTCCTACAGGTACTGTTGAAGTACTTCTGTTTTGTTGTTCAAAATAGGAAGAGTTATGTAGCAATTTGGAGCAAAATGAGCAAGGAAAACGAGCTACATCGGATCAGTCTCGTCACTTCCCTGCTCTCAACCATTGCTGAAGAGACACTAACAATACATGTTTAGTCAAGTGCTGTTTGTTGTAAAGTGGAGAAGTTTTTTGTCACACATAACTGGTGACTCGCTGCGCGAGAAGGCACTTGGCGATCGTCGCAGTGGCGGAATGTTTTATCACATTTTACCGCGCGAGAAGTCACTTGGCGATGGTCGGGAGTGGCGGAATGTTTTGTCACACTTGACTGGTGGAATGTTCATCGCTACAGACGTGGTTCGCTTGACCCATCTTAGTTTACGTTGTACACCCCCTGCAATCCATGGCGACTACTGTGAACGTCTCGAGGCCAAAGCCCTCTCCAACCGTCGGGGGCGTCATACGCTTCCCGTGCGTCCCATAGAGTGGCGTACGCAACTCTTCTCCCTCGCGTGTCGATCGTTACAGTCGCTGGCGCTTTTTGGCGCAGTTCCGCGAGCGCGTTGATGGCGTCCATTGGGGGGTGGAAGGCCTCCTTCATGAAATCGCGGGCGGCGCCTCTGTCGCGCAATACAGCACTCGGCAAGACTATGAATAGGCCCCCAAGAGTTTTACCCCTAGATACATCGGTGTACCCCTGGCCCTGGGCGAAGAATCCTCTACTCGGAATCCACACGGCAACCCGCTCGAACCCAACACCCTGTACCCTATGTATGGTCATACAAGCGGCGACCATGAACGGCCACTGTTTCACTATGTACGCTCCGCTGACCGCAACTCCCCTGCAGAACGGAACCCATACGGCCTTGTCCTCGAAAGGCTGCAGCTTGACTCTGCTCCCTTTCCCCTTACCAGCCGTTAGCTCTACCTCAACCCACGCCGGCCTTTTGTGGGCGAGGGTGGTCTCGTGTGCCTCGGCTTCTAAGGAGGCGTCGGTATCCTGCCAACCTCTAACGACGCCACAGGTAGCGTTGACGACCCCCCGCTGTTGGTCGACATTTTTAGTGATGACTATCTGAGAGGCGTGAAGTTGGCACGCGAGGGGTAGGGATGGAAGCGTTTGGGTTTGCATGGTAAACGCGAAACGTTAGTGTATGTGTTGCTCCGATCGCCGGAGGTGGAGGTCGGACGCGAACCCTCACCTTTAGCCCTTGGTGCAAGACGAGTGTGTCGGGCAAGTCAGCGTACTCGAGGACGATCGGATGACGGCCTTTGTCTCGCTTCAGCTTGGCGCCGTTCTGCTTGACAAAAGCCTGGGCGTGTGGAATCCTCGCCTCTTCCCCGGCGTCCTCAAGCGCACGCAGGTGCTCTTCGTTAATCTCGTGGCACTGAGGTACCGTGTCGTCTTGGTCGGGACTGCTTCTCTTTTAGGGGGCGATGCAGGGTGTTGCCTGTGCGGCGTTGACGAGGGAGTCCTGTGTGGTGTGCTCCAGGGTGTCGTTGCCGACGAGGCCCACCACCCGGTTGAGGAGGACGTCCTACGCGACCCCGTCATCCACGCCGTCGTGCAGGTCGTCGAGACAGGCCTGAAATTCGGGATCGTCCTGTTGTCGAAAGTTTTCCCGTAGCTCGTGTATTCTGAACTTGGCCCAAAGTCCTAAGACATACACGGCGCAGTTGTTGTAGACAACTCCGAAAAGCCGAGGAGGCACCGGCGGTAGCTGGCAGAGGTCCCCAATGGCGATAACAGTTCTCCCCCCGAACGGCACGCGCCGTTTATGTGGTAGAGCCGCTCGCCGCAGGACATGATCCGTAGCGGCAAGCAAGTGCGCTGTGGCCATGGATATCTCGTCGATGATGAGGACGGTGATATCTTGAAGTGCGGGCCAGAAAGGGTTAGATGGGTTGAGGCCAGACTAGAATCCGTTGGAGAGCTGGAGGAAGCGATGGAGCGTGACGCCGCCTATGTTCCCCGCGGCGGTAGCCGTTGTTCCGGTGACGGCCTCGCGCTGTCCCATGCTGCGGAAGGCGTCGACGAGGAAGTGAGCAACGTGCGACTTTCCGAATCCAGCGCGGCCGCTCAAATAGTATAGGCCAGGGTCGCTTCCGAGCACGACGGCGGCAAACTCTCTCTGCGACGGCGCGAGCTCCTCCATAATGGGCGGTGCTGTAGTCCCAGCGTGCAAGTTGGGGTCTTCGCCAGCCACTCGGCCACCTGTTTTTCGGTGGCCGGGTTTGTCGCGTCGTCGTCCCCGCAGTCGTTGTCTGGTTGAGACCGCCCCTGCTGAAGGGCCTTGATACTCAGGAAGTCCTGAACTTCCTGAGTCGTCGCCGCCCGCCGGTCGCTTCCGACCTTGGACCTGCGTAGGTCCTTATCCACCGCCGCCACTATATTCTTGGTCCACGCGTCGTCGTCGCCGAACACCCCCTCGAGATGGCACTGTCGCTCGTATGTGCCCTCGTCGTTTTCGTCAGAGACGAATTCAAGGAGACTGCGGAAAGGCCTGGAGAGTATGAGATGGTGGTAGTAAAATTGCTCACACGGCTCCCGGTCAGGCCGGTAGCACCCGTAGCCGAGGATTCTTGTCGAATTTCTTCTCCTCCAGTACGCGGCGCCGTCCTCGTTGAAGTAGTGCGGCAAGTGGACGGGGGGGGGCCTGCTGCTGCCGCTATGTATCATCTCCCACTCAGTCCAGAACTCGTTGTAGATGATGCTGTCGAAGTCGACCTCAGCGCCGTCAAAGTCGGGCATGTTGGCCGCCCTCTGCACACCCTGGGGGCGCTTGCAGTGCTTCTCTATCATGCCAT
Source organism: Undaria pinnatifida (assembly GCA_012845835.1). Classification (NCBI taxonomy): domain Eukaryota; class Phaeophyceae; order Laminariales; family Alariaceae; genus Undaria; species Undaria pinnatifida. Next base: position 10,659,453 of record JABAKD010000023.1, on the reverse strand, counting down.
CAACGTCTGCTCCCTGCACCTCTTCCCGGAGGTCCTTGATCGGGTCGCTGGACCACTACTCGTCGTAGGTGCGGCAGCCTTGTGTCGAGCCACGTGTAATCCCGCGACTTGAGGCACAACGGCTGCCCGGAGAGAATGAGCGTTGCTTCCGACATGGCAATCTTAATGGCCCAGATGTAGGGGAGCTGTTTCTGGTTGACGGACTGCAACCCGCTCTGCTCCGGTCCATCACGCGGCAACTGCGACTTCTCGACGGTGTCGAGGGGGTTGGAGATCTTGCCGGCGGGCTCAACTTTGGCAACGTACTTAACCAAGTAGGCGGCGAAACTAGCCTTGGTGACGACCTGGATGTTTTCGTGAGTGGGGTATGCCCCGAACGTCATAGGATGGTAAGGCGAAATCCGGCCATCCTCACGACATGGGCGTGAATACTCGTGGCGATCGCTTAGACGGCACATTCCGCCATCCCTCTTCGGGCACCACTCGTCGCATTCGTACGTGGAGTCTCTAGTCACCTTCTGAGGGAAAGGGTACCCCTTGGCGTACCGCATATGAGGGTGGTGTGCCGGCAAGTTCTCCTCGTTGCTGCACTTCTTCGCGCAAGCGTTGGGGTCGCACCTTGCGTGCCTGTTGACGTTGAGGACGGCAGTACGCAGCCTCTGGACGAACGGGTGAGATCCCCGCGGAGCTCGCGCGATTGCCCAAACCTTGGGGTTGTTGATGTCTCTGTTGGCCGCAAGGCGGGAGAGGAGTTACGAGCGTGAGATGGTGAATGTGGGATAGGTTGTAGGCACTAAGGAAGGGATGAAGAAAGATGGGCACGAATTACGACACGGAAGGGACAACGACCCTAACCCTGAATATCTGGCGGCCGCACCGCTACACTAATGAAGGCAACACGTATCAGAGGGCCTGGTTAATGACTCACTTCTCAATGAGGTCGCCATTGCCGTCGACGTCCTGCTCGGAGGCCGTAGTTGGGGAGGGGGGGCGTCGGGGTCTTCCATCCACAAGAGTAGGTGGAGGTGCAAGCTACCCCTTCCCTGCTCTTCGAACCTGTACCAGTAGTCCGCGACCGTGCCGAACACGCTGTCCTTCCCCTTGACGATCCTTGCGGGCAAGGGAAGCAGACACAGATGAATTTGGCGTGATGGAAAGGGGTCGCAAGTGGCACTTCATAATTGGACCGGAGATGAATACCGAAATCAGGGGTTACAGTATTGAACCTGGTCTTACCTCTTCAGCCACTCCACGATGTTCCGACGACAGTGACGTGTGATCTCGACCTGATGCCTAGGCCAGTCCGCGTGCTTGCAGCCGTAGAAATTGAGGAGAGCTTTCATGTCGTCGGAGCCCTCGTGGCACGTCTTGGTAACGAAGAGGTGAGGCCTGCCGAGGCTGTCAACCATAGCGAGAAGCTCTTTGAGTCTTTACGCCCAGAAGGAGCTACCTCCAGGTATTTTAGAGGGAAGGGACTGTGTGATTTTTTCCAGCCCTTCGAGCATGGGCATTTTACCCCCCTCTCCAGCACGCGGCGGTTTACTCGGGGGGGCATGGCAGTATGGGCACAAGGGATCGTGGTCGTGGACGAAGTGGCCGCACCGCCTGCAGTTTACGACGCCGCTGGTCTCTGCGGCAGTTTGAGAGCACAGCTTGCAGGTCGGCCACGAATGCGTGGGAACGTCGTTCTGCTCGCAAATGCGCTCGACAGCCTTGTTGATTCCGAGGTCAGGCTCGGCCCTGGTTTCCTGGTCTAACCGCTGCATGAAGCCCTCACTGGCGTCTTCGACGTTGCTGTACGTGGTGGATCGGGTGTTGGCCCGATGAAGTTGGGCCTTGGTTTTGTCGTCGACAGCGGCGAAAGAGTAGGTATCGGAAGGTGTTCGGAAGCGCGGGTCGACCTGTTTCAAGCGCATCTTGACGTACCGCGCGTGGTCCATGGTCGGCAGCTGTTGGGGGCCGTGGTTTCCCCGCATGTAGTCACCCCTCCCAAAGGGAAACAGGTGAACAGACCTAATAATTTCCATGCAGTGACCGGGATCTGTGGCGTTGCCGGTGTAAGGGTCGTAGTACACGGGGAATGCTCGCTTCACCTCTCCCTCCCTGCTTAGGGAATAGCCGCCAGAAGCCCTGGGCAGGAGATCTCCCGCGACGATGTTTTGCAGGCTCATAGCACTGTTGTGTGTCTCTGGAACAGGTTTGTCTCGGCCCGAAGGCAGCACCAAGCCTTGGACGTCATCGTTGGAATCTCCAGTTTTGTCGGCAGGCCATTTGATGGTTGGGAAACCAGCGGGAATGCTGTTACCCTGTCGATCCTGTGAAGGTTGACTCAGCTGATCCTCGTGCGTGTCCCACACCGTCAGGTACTTCGCCACCAAAGGATTGTTTTGCACGAGCCACTGCACCGCGGCGTTGACCTTTTCCGGGCGAACGTCCTTTGTCTTCGTGGGGTCGATCGCCATGTTTCCGACGGACCCGTCGAAGTCCGCTGGGACGTACTCGGCCGCGCCCTTGAGGATGGTGTAGCCACTCCCGACGCCTCCACCGCCCTTGAACATGCAACAGCGCATCCTGAGTAGAGCAGTAGCCCTCCGCTCAAGTGGAGTGAGGCAGGCTATGACCGGGGGCAGGCGGCCGATATCGTCGAACACCCATTCCTCCCTCCCCTTTTCTGAAGAGTGGCTGGTGCAGAACGCGTACTCCTGCCGTCCGTCCTGTACGCGAGAGGACCGCTCGGTGTAACCCTGGATTCCCGGGACATGCTTGTTCGCCGCCGAGGCGGGGCAAGCGGAAGGAAGATCACCGCCCACCGTTCCGAGCGGCACCCACGTAACGTCCTCTGGGTAAAGAGTAATGCTGCAGTAGTTGCACATCACGTCCGGCAACTCCTTGCAGAAGTTGTGGCACTTGGTCAGGCGGGCGGCCATGGTGTTGTTTAGCAGCATGTAGTAATCGTTTTCAGGTTCGACCGGCTCCCTGTCGTGGTCGACGCCACCGGAGAGATGGAGATCTTCGTGCGGCCAGGGGAAGGGGTGGCCGTGGGCAGGTGCGACGCCGGCGGAGGTCCCTTGAAAGAGGGGAAGGTCTTTGAGGAGCGTGCCAAACTCTCTCGAAACGCCAGTTCCCCTTGACTTTGTCACCGTCGTGTATCGCCCGTAGCAGTGACCTTGTTGCACCCTGAAATCAGGAGGCCGGGGCGGACATGGCGTTTGGAACGCCCCAACGGCCGGGCGCTCCTCCGGGTGGTCGGTAGCATACGGGTTGTTGACGGAGGGAGGACGTGGGTCACCTGCCTTAGACGCGTCAATGTTCGCCCACATGCCACTCTGCGAAGAGAGAGGGGACAGAGGAGTTCGAAGCGGGCGGAGGTCCCAAGTGTGTATAAGGCGATATATTTCAGGAGCAGTGAAATAGACGTGGACGTTCCAAGTGGTATGAAGTGGACGATCCGAGCTCACCTTCGTTGTATCCACGGGTTTGCTGACCATGCCAGGCTTGTTGTCGCCGTCGCAACCAGTTTGATGAGGGGCGGCGCCGTCCATCATGGTTTTGAAGAGAGCCTGATTCCGTTTAGTATCTCCGTGGTACCTCCGTCGGCAGTTCTGCGAAATATGTTGGGAAGTGTTGCGAAGGCAGGATGTTGTCGTAAGCAACGTATCGGACGAGCGGATGTGGTTTTGAACGACAATGGTTTGATGCTGAAACGGTGAAGAGCAGTGGGACGACCCTTTATTATTGCGTAAAGTGCCACCGTAAACCACATACCTCAGCACGCCTGTTGTTACGCAGAAATCTCTGACGCTCATGGGTGGGCAGGTTGGCCCCCGAGGTATCTGTCGCCGGCGAATGTGGAAGGGGGGATGTTTTGGCGCCACGCTTTCGACTTCCTTCCCCTTTCCGAGGGGTCACTCCCACATCGTTCGCCGAAGCAAGACCACCACCCGGCAGGAGCAGCTCGAAGTGGCCGGAATAGGTCGCCGCCCAGTCGTGGACGCGGGTATCGCTAGGGTTAGCGGAGTTGTAGAAATACAGGTGGATGGTCTTGACGGAGGCGCGGTGGGAGTATATGGTTGCAGTAGACCCCTGTAACGAACGTGGGAACGTGCGATGGAGGCCTAAGTTTGGGGAAATCAGAGGGACGAAGCCTAGTGTACGTAGTCGAAGTAAAGCTTAATATGATCAGTGCGGTGGACACTCCTCAAGAACACCTGCTGGATCGAGCGGTGGACGACGAGGGTGTCCGCAGGGCCTCTAACCCAGACGACGATGGTAGCCTCCAAGGCCTCGGCAACAGCCGGAAGCACGCCCAGCGAGAGATACCGTCTAGGCGGGACGATATTATGGCGCAGATTATTCTCTAAGTCGGAGAAGTGCTTGATATTGTCGATGGCGTCGAGCACATCGAAACCCATCATACGCGCCCGGTTTCCCATGAGGAGACGAAGAGGGGGGTTTCCTTCCGGGGCTGAACATTGCCGTACCAAGTCGGTGAAGGAGAGGGCGCGCCCGGCGGTCACGTGAAGCACGATGAAGTTGGCGATTTCATTTTTGAGGCGGAGAATGTCGCCGAGAGGATGCTCGTATTTAGTCCCCTGTAAAGGGAACAGCAGAATTCGGCGAGCGAGGCCGCATGGTGTGAGGACAATGTGCGCATGGGTTACGTTGTACGCAGGTGTAGGATGTAACGCGCTAAAAGACAAGAACCATTGTTACAGGACGCCCAGACGTAGCTGGAGACGCCTACATACATAGGACATGATGCATAAACAGGCGACGGAAGGGATTTGCACCGCAGGAACGCCGGTGGAAGGTGAGGTAGTATAGCGGGTTCGAACAGTTTCGAACACGCACGCGTATCCTACAAACGCAAGCACAGGACGCACACACGTAGCCGGAGACGCCTACATACATAGGACATGATGCATACGCAGGTGACGGAAGGCATTTGCACCGCAGGAACGCCGGTGGAAGGGGAGGTAGTATGGCAGGTTCGAACAGTTTCGAACACGCACGCGTATGCTACAAACACAAGCACAGGACGCACACACGTAGCTGGAGACGCCTACATACATAGGAGATGATGCAGACACTGGTGACGGAACGCATTTGCACCCCAGGAACGCTGGTGGAAGGTAAGGTAGTAGACTATAGCAGGTTCGAACACGTACGGGCATGCCACAAAAGCAAACACACAGGAGTACTGCTGCGCTACACATGTACGTACTCTACACACGCGGCGAGAGCGGTGTGCACGCCGCTGTACATACACACACCTGTGACCATGCTGAGTGCGTAGCGTATAAGCAATGCCGTGTACATACCTGTCCCAAGAAGGTGCAGTTCCCGTTGAGCAGAGAGTGCCAGCCGCAGTTGCCATCCCTCCTGCACGGAACAGTGCGAGTGTTCCGGCGCTGTAGAAGGAGGCCATTCGGGCAGTGCAATTGCTGAATGGATTGTTGTTGCCCTCGCAAGGCGGAAGGATGTAGGACGAACTCCAAGCGATGAGGCAGAGAGAACCCTGCAATTGTGTAATGGAACAGTTGGTCTCCCCAGTCGTCAAGATACCGCTCTGCTGTGAGGTCGTTCCGCTGCATGTTGTGCAGAAATTCAAACGCAGCACCAGGTGGTGGTACGCCGTGACGTTTGAAGAGGGCGAAGAACACGCAGCCGCAGAGGAGGAGGAGCCTAGAACGAGCGAAGGGACTCATAGCAGACATACACAGCACGCTACGGAGACCACCAGCGCTGGGTTGGCAGGGCAGCCGAACGGTGCGTTGATGGTACTACTAGCAGTGTAGTGTGTGTTGGTGTTGGTGTGTGTGTCCCGAAATGCACCACCAGCTGTTTGTTTGCGTGCCAGGGAAGTGTAGTGTGTGTTGGTGTTGGTGTGTGTGTCCCAAAATGCACCACGAGCTGGTTGTTTGCGTGCCCGGGTGTTCGTAGCGCCGTTTGATTTGAATCGCAGCCGTTTGAAATTTATGGGTTTGTTAGGACGAGGAGGGTTTTTTGGGAAGGGATTTTTTTGTCCGCAGCCCAGGGCACAACGAAGTGAAATGTTTTTGCTGTGTGTTGTGTTGGTTGTCCCGCACGAGCAGGATCGAACAGCAGAGGCGCAAACGTTCTAGCGCATGCACCACCAGCGCTGGGTTGGCAGGGCAGCCGAACGGTGCTTGGATGCTACTACTAGCAGTGTAGTGTGTGTTGGTGTTGGTGTGTGTGTCCCAAAGTGCACCCACGAGCTGTTTGCGTGCCAGGGTGTAGTTCGTCGCGCCGTTTGATTGGAATCGCAGCCGTTTGAATTTCATGGTTTTATAAGGACGAGGAGGGTTTTTTGGGAAGGGACGTTTTTTCCGCAGCCCCCAGGGCACAACGAAGTGAAATGTTTTTGCTGTGTGTTGTGTTGGTTGTCCCGCATCGTGATGTAGCAGGATCGAACAGCAGAGGCGCAAACGTTCCAGCGCATGCACCACCAGCGCTGGGTTGGCAGGGTAGCCGAACGGTGCTTGGATGCTACTACTAGCAGTGTAGTGTGTGTTGGTGTTGGTGTGTGTGTCCCAAAATGCACCACCAGCACTGGGTTGGCAGGGCAGCCGAACTGTGCTTGGATGGCAGCCGCACGGTGCTTGGATGGTACTAGCAGTGTAGTGTGTGTTGGTGCTGATGTATGTGCTGGGTTGGCAGGGCAGCCGAACGGTGCTTGGATGCTAGTAGCAGTGTCGGGGGGGGGCGACGCGCCCACCCCCGAACCCCCCCCCCCGGGCCCGACACAGTGTGCGTTGGAAGGACCCTCACTAGTGTGCGTTCGACAAAATACATGGAAAAACTACTGTATATAAATCTATATATCTTAGTTCGCCTATCACATATGCACATCCTTACGTCTGCGGATATCTCTCGCCTCTGACCGCCTTTCCGCGCGGTTTCTTCGCCGAGGCGTGCCCCCGCCTCGCCTGCAACCACCGGCTCAGCTGATTCGCCCGCTCGGCGCCGTAGCGCGCGCGCGAGGCCTCGACGTCGAGATCTACGACGAGATCTCCGAAAAATCGTGCCCTGTGAGACGTTTGGTGCGTAGTCTGCACAAAAAGCTAATGTCTTCGCGTTATTTCTTCGGTACGTGTTCTCTGACCTCCGACACACGGGGGGGGGTCGATTATCTGGCCGGCGTCGCCATTGTAAAGGCCACTAAGCGAGGTTTGTGCTAGGATCTGGGGAAGAAAAGTTCGTAATCCCCGAGAACACATGCCACCCAGGCGTAGTGGAGAACTGCGAACTCTCAATATTTTTGAACCCCCGGTAGTCTACAGCAGCACGTATACATGCACATGATGTACAGCAGTAGCTGAAGCTATGATGAGCCTGCAGCATGACGAAGCTACAAATGGTATATGCACAGCAGCATCACGAAGCTACAAATGGTATATGCACAGCAGAATCACGAAGCTACAAATGGTGTATGCACAGCAGCAGCTAGGCGTCGTGGAGTACTGCGAACTCTCAATATTTTTGAACCCCCGGTAGTCTACAGCAGCACGTACATGTACATGATGTACAGCAGTAGCTGAAGCTATGATGAGCCTGCAGCATGACGAAGCTACAAATGGTATATGCACAGCAGCATCACGAAGCTACAAATGGTATATGCACAGCAGCATCACGAAGCTACAAATGGTATATGCACAGCAGCAGCTGTGGCCGCGCCTTTCTGCGTAGCAACGCAGAGCGTCACCCAGCTGGGGTGAACCGCCATGCCCTCCCATAATTTCCAGGCTGCCTTCTCGCATTGTTCCGCCGCACACGGGAAATCGGGAAAAATTTGTCGGTATTTTCCCTTTCCAGTATCTCCCATATATGAATTAACAAACTTCGTCTAATTCTTGGCATTACTTCTTACCCTCTTAATATTTACTATCCTGCGCTGCGACCGGCGGCCGTCCAGGCCGCCGGCGTAGCCCCTTGTATTTTTAATAAAAGTTAACTTTCCTTGATCTTGAGCCACTGTATCGACACCACGAACATCAGCAACCAGTATACACATCAGCATCAACGAAGGAGTCAGCGAGACTCCATCTCCTTTCAGAGGCATAGCTCAAATTTCAAAATTACCGTGACGGCGGGCGAGCCTCTACACTCGCAGAGCAGCCGCGCGACATACGTCCTCCTCGGCGTAGGGCATCCCGGCGCCGGGCTGGGCTGGCAGCGCTCACGGAGAATATTGTCCGCTTGCTGGACCTATTGGAGCAGCTGGATGACCTAGACCGCGAGGAAGAAGTAGACGACCTCGAGATGGACGAGCAACTCATGCAGACCGGTATCAAGAGAGGCAAGACATTGCTCGTACGTAAACGCCGCACTTGGGCGGATTACACCAGGCCGATGCTCGGAGATAAAAAGTTCCCAGAACGCTTTCGCATGGAGCACGCTGACTTCATGGTGTTGGTGGAGCTGCTTCGCCCATCCCTCGAACGAGACGCCAGGATGGAGGCCCTGCGAAATGTTGCAATTCCCGTGGAGTGTCAGCTGGTGGTGACGTTGCGATGGTTAGCTGGGGCGGCGATTTGGGAGGGCGTCGATGGGCACGTCATGGCAAAGAGCACGACATACGCTATCGTGCACCGCGGGATCGCCGCGTTGTGTGCCTGTCCTCAGCTGGCGTGCAAATGGCCGGAAGGCGAGGATGCCCTTCGGTCTGCCCGGAGTTTCAGGAAGCGGACCGAGAACGACGTCATCAGGAGAGCTGTGGGAGCAATGGAAGGACTCTTTGTCCGTTTGATGAAGCCGATCAAGCGCGACCATGGCGCGTCTCACAGCTTCTTCTCTGGACACAAGAAAGGGCACGGCATGAACCTTCAGGTGTGCAAGCGAGGTCCTCCGCTTTGTGTTGCTTTATTTGATGTACGTATGACATAGAGCAGTGTATGACCCGTGTGTATACGAAGCAAGTTTTGTTGCACAACGGCAGTGGTGGCCCCTCTATAATGCAGATTGAGTAGAACCGGTTGCCTGCTATGGTGCCATATGAAATGAAATCGCGCGGAACGGTACAAGAACAACCACTAGTTAGGAAATCTGCCGGTTTCCGGTATAGTGCCGGTGTTTGGCACTGACACGCACAATGGAGGCAGCAATACGGTATCAGGTAGCTCTTATTTTTGCAGCCACGATTTTTATCACATTCGCAATCCTTTTTTGTTCACACCCACGCATCATACGTACGTGCAAGTGCTTCGCCCAGGCGGCGGCTGACGCCGCCCGCTTCCCTCGCGCAAGGAAGAATGCAAGTGACATATGCACGTCAAGGGGGCAGAAAGAAGAGGCGAATGATTTCGTGCGACTAGCGAATTGATACTGCCTAGAGCTCCTGCTGCACAGCTATTAATAGCTGTCCTGTTCTGTGCACCGCTGTGCTGTGTGATTGTTGGCGATATCACATTCTGATCCGCAGTGCGGGTGTAAGTTGGGAAGGGAAAAAAAAGTAGGGACGGATAGAGGATAACCAGCTTTGACAAAAGCTACAAGACGAATAGACAACACGTACATTCCGGCACGTGGTACCTGGTACTTCGCGTGACATACCTGGTGTGGCGGTTTGTTCCGAAAGAAAGCACAGCGCAGCATGAAACAACACCGCACCGCAGAGCAAGGCGCGGCGCCACATGTCGCTGCGCTGCTGTGAGGTATATCTATATAGCTGCGGGCTGAGTTGACCTGAGGGTGCTTTTTTCTTGTTATTCAACAGGCCCATTATTTTGCCAGGCTCCATTTAAATGAGAACCTCCAAATAAAAACTCACCTACATTGTACATTACAAGTACCAACAACGCAGCTTGCAAAGATGAGTATTGACCTAAAATTCGTCGAACTCACGGCTGACGTCCTTGAAGTTTGTTTATAAAATGAGAGTAGCTACAGCAAATCACTCAGGACCGTACGCGCGATCGGAGCACCACACACAGCTGCAAAAATGGGTTTCGACGAGATCTTCAAGCTACAAGATGGAGTGTATTTTTTATTTTTGTAATGTACGTGTCAAATTTTTTTCTGGGGGGATCTAGTTGCACTCCGGGGCGACTGGAGTTTGTCCTGTCACCACGGACTTCATCATGGAAGTTAATGAGCGTTTTTTTTTTCCCAAAACCGTCAGATGTATCCCCTTAAAAGGATTTATAGCGTCCACGCACAAATTGCCCGCCCGTCCGCCCCCCCCCCGCCCGTCCCCCCCCCTCTAACCCCGCTCGCTTTCGATCAAAACCAGGACCCCACGTCCGTCAAAACTCCGCCCCCCCCTCACCGGTTATTCGACTTACAGGATTCACTTGATATACGCATACATTTCCCTCCACAGCTGTCAGATTTTGTCCCCCTCAGAAACGGACGGGTTTTATAGTTTCCGCGCACAGACTGACTAGCATCACCCTGTTGACCCTGATAGCTACACTGTAGTTGTAAGGGGAGTCGCCGACCTATATCCTTACTGAGGACACACAACCCGTAATACGCGCGATCGGAGTATCACACACAGCTTGCAAAGATGAGGTTCGACGAAATCTTCGATCTCACAGCTGGAGTGTATTTTCATTCTTTATAATAACATGAAGACCTCTCAAACACGTTCGTTTCACACCATGAAATCAACCCCCCACGTATTCGAATCACCTCCACACAGGCCATCTTCGACGCGGAGTACAGGATCATTGCCTACACCATGAACTGCCCGGGCAGTCAAAACGATCGGACTGCTTTCAAGTTTTCAGGCTTCCACAAGCTTCTCGAGGACATCCCCGACGGCTACTACTTTCTGGCCGACGCTGCGTACCCCGCCTCCGACAAGGTTCTCGTCTCCTTCCCCGGTACCAAGCTGTCCGCGTCTCAGGACGCGTACAACTTCTACCAGTCGCAGTGCAGGACGGCCATCGAGCAGACATTCGGCGTCCTGGTGAGTTATTGTAGCGTATGGTACTTCTTCTAACAGCAGGCAGGTCCATCCATGCGATGCTTACACTCCCGCACGAATTTACACCCCAATGCAGCGGAATGACTGTTTACTAGGATCGTCGCCGTAACTTTCGACATCGGCACCACCGGCAGTTGCTGGCGAGTGTTCTCCTGTCGGAAAAGGTATGTAGATTATAGACGGCGTATTCATAGCTCGTGTCAGCTGTTCCCACACAAACGGAATACACACACGCTCAAGTTGCACCTGTTAGAGTCTGCCTGACCGCGAGTCGTCTGCGCGCCGTCAGCCTACGCTGTAAGCTGTCCTGTGCGGCGACACTTGAGGATGCAACCACCGTCCGTGTCACCTTGCCGAGCACACCCAACTCTTTGCGCTTCATTCCTGAAGGTGAGGAGGTGGGGGATTCTGTCTCGCCCGATTGAGGTCAGGCTTCGCCGCTTCACCAAAGTGGTCGACTGCGTGATCCGGCTGCACAATTTCTGCCGACAGCGCAAGATCCCCGTGTCCGAGAGGAACACCGGGGTGACGCTTCGCAGGGAGGTAACTTTCAACGAGGACGGCGACCTTACAGGCGAATACTTCAAGCCCGAACCCGTCCGGACTGGTCGCCCGGCAACCGACCAGGCGCAGCTGTCCCAACCGAGGGAGGTCATTCGCACGAGGCTGGAAGTTTTGGGGATTAACCGGCCAATCCGCAACAAGGACCGCAATGCTTCGCAGGAGTGATTGTGAAGTAACGTTTTCGCATTTCTCCCTCCTCCTTGGGGATGGGGAAGGGGGGGGGGCGAGACGCCAAGTTCGTCCGTAGATGGTTGCGTGCATGTTTCGTGACCGTGCTGCTTTCCGCATGTATTCGATTATTTAGGGAGGGGGGGAGGGGCGGCGGTCTGCGGCATAACGCTCGGAAGTATTAGGTTTATGGTTCGCTAGGGTTTTGTACGTATGTAGTCCTTGTTTTGTTTTGGTCGGCGACAGTTTTCGTAGTCAATATCCTACCCGTGTTGATTCGTTCGTATGTTGTTGGTAAGGGGGTCGATGGTTGGTGCAGCGTCAAACACAACGTCAATGTTTAGCAGATTGTATGTTTTTTTTCAGGCATGTTTTCCCGTGGAACGAACGTTGAAATCGCGGCCAGCAGCTTTTTGTTGGCCTCTTTCGAGGCATGCTTCGACTGCGCGCCCGTACGCATGTCGCACTTTGTTCCGTTTACAAGAGGCGGATATCACGAAAATAAAATGAATTTTCTAACCCAGCAGGCACCATACGTTTCGTCCGAACCGGACCTCCCAACCATACGACAGACCAAGCCCACAAAGCCTCGCTTGTCCAAATACTCAGAAATAACAGACACGACAAGCAGACCACCCCCACCGCCAACTCACACAACGATTTCAGACAAGCACTGCCCGGCCGTCGCTGGAAACACCGGAAAAATCACGCTAAAAAAAACGATAAAACACAAACACATAACATCCCCCAGTCTTGCTCAGAGGAATGTAGCGGAGTCTAAACCCAAACGCAGCAGAAACAAGCACAATCCGAACGAAGTACGTTTTTCAGACAGCCAGGACTTTTCTTTTACTCCCACGGCAGGTTCACAACGAAAGCTTCACAAGACTGTCATTGGGCCGTCGCCGAAAATATATTTATTTGTCAACAGTGCGTTGGCGCCGATCCGACTAAAAACATAGATATAAAGGCTGTAGTACCGACACCGGTTACAACAAGCCTGACAATATTCCCAGTCCACCCGGCATGAACACCTCCACCCCCACCCGGCGCGACGCTTCCGCACAGGCCTAAACCATGACACAATAGCAAGGCATTGGAGGTCAAATCTACACCACCGTGAAGGCAAGCCATACGAAAATGGTTTTGCAACAGGCACGATATAAGAAAACCCCCCGCCGCCGTTTCCGGAACGAATGTCTACGTAAGTACCACCCGGTCGTCGCGGTCAATGCCGGTGTCAAAAACACGCGAATAAAGACGCACACACTGACGACGACTTAAGCACTTTCACGTAAGCTCGTCACAACAGTGACCTTGATGTTTTCCTCCAAAATGCCGCCCTGTTACCCTCCTCCTCCCCCCACCCCGAACCCAAAACATGAGATAGCGACACAAGACAACAAGCCCTCGCAGCAGGCACGTCACGTACTGTCCAAACCCACGAATGCCATAGGGCACCCCGACAATAAACAAGAGAATTGTACGGAAGTCCAGTCGTCCGCGGAACTGGCACGACATGATCATACCCCCACAACCAACCCCCCAATAACAAAAAACGGAAAATAACAGCATGGCAGGCGCATAGAAGGCAGGCCATACTATGCGAGGAGTCATGACGCGGTAAAAAAAAACACAGCTAGCGCTAGGATAGAGCACCAAACCGACAGAAACACGACGTAGACAACAAACATAATTCGCTTACCTAGTCCGCTTTTTTCCGCATCCTCTCGCGAGCCTCCGCCAACTTCTCCATTGCATCCGCGAGCAATTCCTTCCCTACTTCACGAACACAGGGGGGACATTCTGGGTCCATACCCTGAACGTGTTTTGAAAGTCTTTCGACGGCCGCCATGAGGGCTTCCACTTCCTCCAGGTTTGTCCTGTACTGCTCCGCCCTGGCTCTGGCCAATTTTATCTCGGCCTCTTCATGCTCCACCGACGCCGTCTGCAATGCTATGGCACTACGTGCCTTGTCCATTGCTTGCGTCGAATCTATAGCGGCCATTATGGCGTTCCTAGCCTCACGCCTCTTCTGCAAGTCCTCCAAGTGTTGCCTCCTGCTGGCCTCGAACGCCGACGTCTTGCTCTTGCGCTTTGCGGAGCTAGACCCGCCGGTGCGTTCGGTCTTGACTCCTCCTCCCGCGTGGCGCGACCCGCCTTCTCCGAGTTCCGATCCTCCACCTGCGGGGGGCAACCCACCTTCTGCTGATGCCGATCCTCCACCGACGGGGGGCGACCCACCTTCTCCGGATGGCGACCCTCCACCGACGGGGGGTGAGCCGCCACCGACGGGTGATGATTTTCCACCAACGGGTGATGATTCCCCGTACTCTGGTCGCAAGCTGCCTGTACCGGTCGCACATCCTCCGCCCCCGGACGAGGATCCTCTGCCACCGGATGACGATGCTGCGTCCCCGGACGAAGACGCTCTGCCCCCGGATGACGACGCTCCGCCTCCGGGTGGCGGTCCTCCTCCCTGGGGTGTCGATGGTATGCTTGTGCTACGCGGCTGCATCGTTGATCGCGTGCCCGTGTTTCCAGGGACGCTGCTGATGGCCCCTGGGTGGCCGTCGGGGAAGACAGCGTGGGCAACACCGCTTCCAGTTCCCCTCAAGGACATGATATCGTTGTAGATAATCGTCGCCAGTTTTCCTCCGCAGAAATTCCACGTATGGCTGTCGTCTTCCCTCGCTACGCCGTCGCCACCATCCCCCACGGGTTTGACATTCGCGCCTTCTCCGCCGCTTTTGTTCTCGTTGGACCCTGCACTGACTGGACGATGGTTACACAAATGCAAAGGGTTCGGAGAGGGTGTGGGGCGGGTGGGGGGTGGGGGTGAAGTGTGGGGGGGGCAATGGAGGTCGGTAAGTGTAGTCACACGGTATTTCACGAAGTGCAGGGAACATCGTAAATCGATTTTGTTTTTGATGTCGTAAAAAAAAAGAATAGTTCCATTCATGTCATTATTGGATGAATGGCGTAGTGCGTTTTAGCGTGAAAAAAAGGCAAAAGGGTCAACGAACACCCGTGGGCAACGACCGAGCCGAGCGATAACCGTTCATCCCAGACGACTTTGTACGTTTGCGCTAAGTACGACGCGGAGTACACAAAAGTATCGGATCTGAATCTGAACGGTGGACCGACAACCAATCGCGGCCGTGCGTGCCAACCCGAGCGCACCGTGCGGATGTCGTGTGTCTGTGTCAGCCTACTGCATCTCTTTACTTTCGCCACCTGCGCGAACAAAGCACGAGCGTACCGGATGGCATTCCTGCCGCAAACGCGAAACCGGAACACTCACGGTATGGCCAGGTTTGATCTCGCGAACCCAAGGTGGGATGTTCGTTTCAAGCTATCTGTAGTCCGGCTCCCCGTCTTCCAACCTGTCAAGCGCTTCCAGTAACGCCGTCCCCGTACGGACGAGGTCCAACCCCTGCAGTCCGCTACGTAGAGATAACGGCGCTGCAGAATCGTTTTGGTGGTCGTTCGGCCATGATATGCCGTTTCCGTTGGAGTCTTTCCAGTCCGGGCTCGCCAATGGCCTCGCAGCCGTTGTCACGAACATGTGCCGCGCCCCGACAGCCTTCCGGTCAATCTGGTCACGGGTAGGGGGATTGTTCGCGGCCTCAAACAGTCGGAACATGTCGTCGCAGTTCATCACGCATAGCAACATGCAGTGGTAACTTTGCTTCGGCAATTTCACCTTCGCCAGCAAGCCCTTCAAATCCGGCTTCGGCGCAGGCGTCTTCCTCACAGGTGTTATCCCGGTGGGAGTGTACTCCCACTCGGGGGCGTCCTCGTTGTGGTACCGCCTTGACGCGCGACCAAACAGAGCGTCTGCTAGGTCCTTCTTCGACGCCGACGTCAACGACTTCAGCCGCCTGTTGGGGCCGCATCGAAGACCGCTCCTCCCCCCGATCCTGATGGCTTCTCCCCTAAGGTCTTTCAGTTTCCATCGATGATAGTTGGGGATTGTCGTGCGTCGTGACCCACTCGCTCGTGGAGGAGTTGCGGTTGATGCCGAAGTTGATGCCGGGCAGGAACCATTCATCGTTGCGGTACTTGTGCCCTGTGCGTAGCCGGGTGCCGTGGGGCTGCTCTGGGCGTTGCCGCCACCAATGGACGCCGTCCTTGCGTTGCTGGGTTCCGTAGTGCTGCGCGGTCCAGTGTTAGATTGTCGGGACGTGCCCTGTCCATTTTGTTGGCGTAGTGGCGTGGGTTTCGAGACGACGGGAGGGCGTTCGCGGCGTTGAGGCGAGGGGTGCTCATGAGAGGGGACGCGACATAGGGCATTTCGATGTCGAGTTGACTCTCTTCATCACTGGATATGTTTGCGTCAATCTACATATTGCCCTGGAGCATGATGGATTACTTGCGTGTTTTTATAATTATTGTTGTGGAGCGCGAAGAAAACAGCCGCAGGACATAAACAACGCAAGCGTTTGGAAGGGGTTGGCGGCTCAGATTAAATATATCTGACCCGAGGCGCAGCGCCAATATGGTGTTTGGGTAATCTCCTGGGGGCTCTGCGCCCCACCGCGCAGTTTGTGTATGGAGCAGGTGTTGGGTCATAACGTAAGGCAGCGTGGACCGCATCCTTGCTCTTTGATTGTCATGTACAATTAAAAAAAACACAAACAATAAAACAAACAACCAAGCAAAGACGACGTAGACAGGTCTTTCCTCCATTCGTTAAGTTGGCCTGTGGTTTAAAGTGGCTAGCATATATAGGGCCTGTCCAAACGAGGAAACCATTTCAAAACAAAAATAACAAAAAAAAGCAGAAGTAAGCAATAGCCGAGTTCGATTGGTCAGGTAGTATAAACTGGCAGTAGAGATGCTGATAAACCTGTGGCGCTTTTCAGTTTTGTCCATCCGAAAACCATTTAAAATTATGAAAACGGGGTCAAGTTCATCGAAACATGGGATACACGGCGCAAAGAGGAACATAGGGTGACATGTTCGCAAGCGCATGGTGGATACCGTGGGTGGGGTACTGGGTGAGGCGGACAAGGTCCTTGTCCTCCGTCGAAGCCGGCGCACATGGGTAGGGCGTGGCCAAGAGGAGTGGCTATGCAAGAAAGCAGGGGGTGAGGACGTGGGTGTCGCGATATATGTTTCGGTTAGGGTGCAAGTCAGCAATTGAGCACGTTGCCGACAAACACCCAAGACCAAAACAAAATATTTGAGAGCACTCCCGGGGGAGCGGGTTGGGCCACGAACACGATCTGCTGCCGTGGGCGCCTCAGGTGTGCGACTTGGGTGCGTTCAGCTGCGTCGTCGGGTGCATTCGGCACGGTTCGGTGTGCTGTGGCGGTTGAAATTTTTGTCAAGTTGTACTGTCGTTTTGAGCGTGGAAGATCAATCAGAATATTTTTCTGGTCAGATTGTATTGGATGTCGTTTGGAATGAATGTGCGTTTCTTATGGAAAACGAAAACGAAAAGCTTTTCCCCTTTTTTTTTTTTTGTTATGTATTGTTACTTCGTCATTTCATTTTTGTTCGTGTGGACGGGCCCTAGCGCTTGAAATTATTTCCTGGGATGAGAAGGGCTTGGTTTCGCTAGACTACGTCAAACACAAGCACTAACAAAGGAAAATTACCGCAATATTTTGTTGGTATAGGTTACATAGCCATGGACGTACGGCGCGGAGTCGTTTGAGAATGAAGGAGAGACGCAGGCGCATTTGACGTTGGGAACGTCGTAGTTAAGAACACGTCAGACTGCAAGGGGGGGCCGGTAGTTTCGCCCCTGTGTACCGGTTCGTTTCGAAGACTACACGAAAGCTATGCATCACACTGCACCGGCTCTGAGGCAGCATGGAAAGAAAAAACCGTGCCGCCAACAGGCACTCTCTCCCAATGACAAGATGAGAATCTGATGCACGGAATGAATGGGCAGGTGACGTACTATACAACGTAAAACGACGCTTTTACTTTGCGTCAATTGTTATCGCTCGGTTGGTTCACCGGTCGGTAGCGCGAAAATTGCTCGAGAAGGGCTGCATGCGCCGTGGAGTGTTGACATGTACAAGGCCAACAGGGATGGGGCGTGTGTATACCATCCTCTCGGACTACGAGTTCAAAACTGTGTGGATATGGTCTCGATTCCTCCTGGACGTCCGTGTACGGTGTGCAATGCTTATCGCCTATCTATGAATTTTTCCTACGCTTTGTTGGAGTCAACTTCGACGGGGGCGAGTATTGTAGTTAAACGCAAAGAACCTCACCTCCGTTCGAGTGAAAACGACGTCTGCGCTGCGTCGGCTGCTTAGTGAGAAGTCCTCGTCGTCCGATGTGTTATCCCCGGGGATGGACGTTTCCCCCACTTCGAAATCCTGTGGGAGATGGAGGGATTGTACAGCATGAATAATTACGTCAGCCGTAGTACCGACACGTTCGAATGAGGGAGCGACGTTGGGTTTCGGGTGACGAAAGCTACGCGATCATGAATCGTGGGGGCCATCGACTCGAGGCAGTTACGGAATCGGGAGTCTTACTATCATGAGTGCGTTCCGGTTACCGGTCGGCTTCACGGTAACGGACGTTTCGTTGACATGGACGTTACGCACCGAGTGGTTGGTGTCGATGGGTGGTCCAGTGTTGATGGCGTCTCCCAAGCACGAACAGTCTTGAAGGTGTCCAGGGGCAGAACGAGCGGCCGCTGCTTGCTGGGTAGTTCCGGCCTGACAAAGGGCCCCAAAAACTGACAGACATCGCGGAAACATGAAATCACCGTACATGAGTCGTGATGATGTACGCAGCGAGTAACTGCTGTTTATCGAGGGCAGGTGTTTTTAGGTGTACCCGGTTGGCGGTGTGGTCGAACCTTGGGCCGCCCGAATGACGGAATCCACCACAAACAGCTAACCGAGAAACTGAGGTTTGGCTCTTACTTGTTGCCAAACACACAATCCCTGGGAGAGGTGCAGCAGCATTAGGCAGCAACAGGTGCCGCAAATATATTCCTACCAACGCACATAATGTACGATCGGGAAAAGTGTACGACCACGTGATTCATGCCGTCATTTCGGCAACGTCATTGTAATGTAGACAAACAAGCTCGATGTTCTACCAGTTGTTCAAATTAGAGCAGAGTTACGTACCGAGTCGCCGACGTCGAGAAGTGGTTCAGCATCGACGGCATCGTTGAAGCTCCAAGAGTCGGACACGCCCGCCTTCGTTAACTGCGCGTCCATCGCAGGCGGAGTGGTTCCGGGCTGACAAAGGATCCCAAATACAGGAAGCATTGAAAAACAAACACACGCATCATAATCTGGCCTATGTTATGCACGACGAGGACTGTATTTTGTCGAGGGAAGGACTGGAGCTGCATCCTCGTACGACCGAACGCCCATATTCGGTCGGACAAGAACATAACCACGTGAAACAAATAACCGCCGAACTGTCGGGTTATCATTATTCTTTTGGAACACACAATCCTTGGGAAGTTACACCAGGATGGAGTGGTATAGGTGGGAGCAGTAGCAGGCGACACGACGATACTTGCCGAAACAACGCACACAGGGGACGAAACAAGTAAAGAGGGGACAGGGCGCAAGTCTTCTTAGGATGAGTACCGAGAAGACGATGGAAGACGGTACGAGACTGGACCCTATAAACGAGGATGCTTATCGATGGCCGGGTCGAACAGGACGGGACCGGGTGTTAAATCTCCGACGGTACGGGACGGTCCATGTACGATGGGTTAATTGACGGTGATATTGAACAGGCGGCGATGACGGCGACAGTCGGGCGGGGCGTATGTTGGCGATTTTGTTGAGCGGGCCAGGAAGATCAAAAAGTACATGTGTATCGACAGCGGTGCGGGATGGCAGGATTAATTTTCCGCACGGTCCTGGATCAACCCACGCCACTTGTACGTAAGGGACGGTACGCCTTATGCCCTTTCTCATGACGGGCTCCGTGCGGTACGGTACAACGGGTCGGATTGTTTTGACGGGACGGGGTAGCAAGATGTCGCGGTAGGTAATGTCGTCGGAACCAATTGGATGACGGTCTGACCGTCCCCTCGTGTCCCGCCGCTACGGTCGTACCGCTGCGTGAACATGCCGTGAAAAGCATTGAAAGTTATCCGCCTGTCCGATGTCCCGCGATAAGTGTTTATAGGTAGTATGTTGGAGTTTTTGTACTGCTAGAACGTCAGGGCCAGAGCAGGGTGTTAGCGCAATTTTTCGGCTCAGGCGAAGCCATACACGATTACGTACAACAATTACAATATTACAGGGAGGTTACGTACCGAGTCGACAACGTCGATAAGTGGTGCAGTATCGACGGAGTCCTTCAAGCTCCAAGAGTCCGACACGCCGGCCTGAACAGACTGCGGGGCCGCTGCCTGTGGAATAGTTCCGGCGTGACAAAGGAGCGACAAACACGCGCAGAACGATAAAAAGTAACAACAGTACACTGGCGCGTTATACGATATCAGGTATTGTGACATGTATGACGATTCATAGTGCTGTAGTGTCTCCACATAAGTCGAAGTGGACCAGCGTGGGCCGGAATATCCATAGTCCCGCCCTAAAACGAATGTCAAACCCTCAAGCAACCGTAAAGCGGTTGTCTTTTTCATAGTGTTTTC
Source organism: Undaria pinnatifida (assembly GCA_012845835.1). Lineage (NCBI taxonomy): Eukaryota > Phaeophyceae > Laminariales > Alariaceae > Undaria > Undaria pinnatifida. The sequence continues at coordinate 10,639,165 of JABAKD010000023.1, read as the reverse complement.
AAAAACAAAATCCTACCGAACATCTGAAAAGAGTTGCAGCAATGGCCGTGGCAAGAGGTGCCACGATAGCGCTCCCATCAACACAAACAGCAGTGGACGATTTTAGTACTATTTATAATAGACCACTGCACCTGTTACACACAGCAGAGGACTCTTCCTACTATTGAAATACAATGCTGTACCTGGCATTAATATCGACGGGCGCGAAAAGTATGTTGAACTTCATGTAGCAGGCAAAATAGTACAACATGGAGGATTTTTGAGAAAAAGGGGTTTCGCCGCGGTCCTGCACCATGTCCTAAAATTGCGTCGATGGTACTAACCATGCCGTTGACGCCAACTGGCGACGGCGTGCTGATGTCGCCCGTCAAGCTCCAGGAGTCCTGTACAGGTTCCCGATCAGACAGTGCGACCGCTGCTTGCCCCTGGCAAGTATCCAAAACAAGAAAGCCAAAACGTTACCAAAAATTCCAGGCACAACGGGGTACGTCATTGTACATTTAGAAGATATAAGCTACTTGCATTAAGGATTTTAAATCGTAATTTCGGCTGTGGGGGGAGAAAAATCGAGAAAATAATAACTTGGTTAATGTAGGGTCATGGCCCAGTTTGAGAGGAAAAAAAAGCATAGTAGAATCCCATATAAAAAAATTGAACAATCGACTAGCCAGCCAGGACACCAACACATCGAGGCACACATCATCTTCCACAGGGCATCCCGGACACACCAGACGGCATCCTCAACACCCAAGCACCCTCCCGAAGAGGCTGCCAGGTTCCTGGTGGACGATCTGCGGGATTGCCTACGGCAGACAGGCTGACGCGTCATCAAGAGTGCCCGAAGCGGCGCAAATTTAGACCTTTGCCACGAACACGTAGCAACCAGCAAGCAATTTTCGAAATCAGAAGGCTCTTCTCACGTCCTTTGGAGACCGACGAGCTGTGGCCCACACACAAACGCAACGCGCCACGAGTGCTCCACCCACGCCAACGCCACAGGTGCGGAAGGCTCAACCGGTCCCATCCCTGGCCCGCAGCAAAGCCTGTTTGCAGCCCACCAACAACAGCAGTAGTAGTGCGGCCTTTCGGCGTTTTTGAATATTTTGAGCAGTCTGCTCAATAATCAAAAAGCCACACCGGTACGTACATGAAAACCCGCGAACAGTTTGAAATTCAAAAGCTCGGAGATCGGAAGACAGGAGGACGACACCATGCAAGGCATACCATAGACACGGTGGTGCGCCTTTCTTCACCCTGAAGCAGCTCGTCTCCACCCCTGAGGCAGCCGGTCTCCACTCTTGAAGAAGCCGGTGGTCTCCATCGTTTCGAAGCCTCGAATTTCCTCCTTTGGAACCCTCCTTGTGTCCCTCTCGCGCGGCCGTTTCCCATGTTACACCATCGGTGTATCGGCCACTTCCGGCCTTGCAAGGAGGACGGCAAAGATGCAACCCTTGGTCTTCGGCTACACGATCCAGCCAGATGTTTGTGGCTCGCGAGACCTCGCCCGGGTGACCAGGAGTGGTCAGTGAAGCACTCGAGAGTTTCATCACTTATTGATGTTACAAACAGGATCGACAAAATCGGCAACACAGATCTTGCCTTTAAATATCTACTGCTGCTGTACATCATGACGTGGTAATCGATGACCCGTCCGAGGTGTGCACTTCTAAATCGTTTCATATTGTTTTTGGTCTCTGTCCCGTCTCCCCCTCCTCTGGCATGAAACCCAATCCAACCACATTCTCCACATACATCAAACATCATTGTCATCAGAGCCTTTAAACCGTTTTGTTTTGTTCCCAGCAGTTGAGCACATCATCAACAGCAGTTGAGCACATTATCACCTGCAGTTGAGCACGTCATCAACGCACGAAAATGAGTGACAGAAAATTGCGCCGCAGTAACCCACACAGCAGCAGCAGCACAGCAGCCTGTACGCGGTCGGTAGTCAGCGTCGAGGGTAGGAACCGGTCGCTGGGCTCCCTGCCGTGTGTACTGATACCCTGCCGTGATGTTTGCTGCGGTGTAATTTTTCGTTCTGCAACAATACCTCTTGTTCATACTCCCAGCCTAAACTTCCCAGAATCATGAAAAATATACTACCAGGTACAGCACAGCCGGTAGCATGACCAGAAGATTGTTTGTTATGTGTGGTGAGTACACCCGGCGTCCAGGCTCATTATTCATCCTAGAGACATACAAAGTATATGTGAGACAGGGTAAGCAACATAGTCTAATGAAGCAAGTCAAATGCCGGCGTACCGGGCACAACAGCAAAACAAAACGAGCGAGACCATATTATAAGGCAAAACTTGAAACTCAAAATGAAAACGCCAGGGGCTCTGAAGAACGAGAGATGCAAAAAAGCCAGAACGGCTGCAAGAGAAACAACCTACGTGCTGGTGAAGGGAAACAGCTAACTATTGCACGGACGAAACAGCAGGAGACAGAGGAAGATACCGGCCTAAGGCCGGCGGGGAGGGAAAACAAGGAAACAAAGAGAGAAAAAAGGCAACAGCTGAAAACCAACAGAGAAAGCAATACAACAAGTAAATGGCGTTACTGCCGCGTTCGCGCTTCCCCCTTTGATCTCGTTGAATACACACAAAAGAAAACATTTCCGCTCACTGTATTGTTTAGGGCTATACCATAGTACTTGAACACGCTCCACAAAAATGTCAAACCGGTAGCTTGCCACACCATGTACCATTTCGATTCGGCGTTCATCCACAGCTGTATCGATACGCCCCCCCCCCCCCACCACCCTACCTCCAGTTTGCCCTTGTTGCTGTTCTTGGTGTCCACTGTTGTGTGGATTAGCCAGCTCTTATCCGCCTCGGTCCTATGTCATTTCGCCATTAAGCGGCCCGCCGCGTCGACGACCCCCCGGCACCAGTTGTCACTCCTCTTAGCCGCCCCGGACCATAACACACTCTTTACTCCCAACAGCAAAGCGGGGTTGTCCGTTGAATGCTTTGATATCGTCTGCTACAGCTTGGGCCCAGTTCATTTCTGGTCGGCTTGGTCCCGGGTTTTCCCCACACCAACCATCGTCCCGAACATCAACCGATGAGTCAGCCGCTCAGTTGTCGTCCTTTGTACGGCTCCCGCAAAGAGGAGGTGGCTTTTGCGAGGTCGTCTCAACGCTTTCACATGGTGTTGAGGGTCTTGGCGGTCGATTTATGGTGGTCGGTGCGTTGTCGGCGCTGGGAGCCAAAATCGGTTAGCAGGAGGTTTGAGGGTGCCGTTCATAGGTCAGCGAAGTGCCCCTGGCAGAGATCCCGAGCCACACGCCCGTACTGCAGGGTGTCTATCACCTCGGTCTTAGCAGGCGCGCCTTCAGTATGAACGAAGCATCTTCCACATCGTACAGCGCAGGCTTGGAACGAGCGTAGAATGTCCAGCTTGAAACGATCGTAGCATGCCCACGCGAGTGGGATCCGTCGATAATTTATGGCGTAATGTCGGCGCTTTCGTTGATAAGACGGCGCGCAGGCACAGAATATGCATCGTCTGCATACATACCTCTGGCCCGCCGTTTCGATAACAAGCGGTGGGGCCGGGAGAACCTTGTTGAGAGTGCGGGGCGGCGTTGTCTCTTTTTTCGTTTCGCACACGGTGAGGCCTGCTGTTTCGAAAACGGTCACAATGGCAGTAATCCTTGCAAGGTTTTCCGTTGATTTACACACAACGCCTGCATCGTCAGCGTACCGCATACCACGGACTGGCCTCCGTACATGTGCCAGTGGTTCAACCTCCAACCCGCCCTCCCCGAAGTCCTCCTCGAGGTGCACCAAGTCCTCAAAAAATCTGGGTCCTCACTGCAACTTAGCGGAAGGGAATGTATCGCTGTGCGGCGAAAAATACATTGCGAAGAAGCGGCGACAGTACACATCCTTGCCACAATCCCTGAGTGGCGTCATGCCATTCATAGTGTTCACCGTCATCCATACGCACGACAGCTCGCATGCTTTTTCGTGGAACTGGCCAACAACGGAAAATATTTTCTCGGATACGTCATCCGCGTGCTCGATACTTGTGCATGAGAACGTGGCCGTCGACAGGAACGACGCCATGGCGCCATCGTCGCAGCAACCTCTTCAGTTCCACCTCCCGCGCGGCTTTCTTGAGTAGACGCGAAAGCCAACGCATGCCCGTATTTTCTCAAAAAATTCAGAGATTTTTAATTTTCACGAACGCAATCAAAAGCCAAATTTAATCTGTACCCAGTCGTTGAATAGACCACAAATGGGCTAATCGCTGTCATTGGTCGTTATCCATTCAAAGCAGGAAGCGATCGGTCGATGATGTCACGTGTATATAAAAAAAAAACTCTGTGGAATCCATCGTGCAGGCCATGCCAGAGGCCTGCAGAAATGGCGTGCTCGGCGTGGGCGTGGGCGCCCACTGTCTGTGCTTTGTCTGTGTGGAGTGTGCCTATCTCACAGTCATCTTGCGTTCTTAGAGTCCGCGCTTTACGTCCACAGTGCTGTGACAAAACATATTCAATGCGGCCCTTGCTCGCTTCTCCCGAGAAAGCAAAAACTCTCATTCATGTACAACAAAAACAACAAAGCACCCCCTTGATGCGGGCTGGGTAGTGTAGGACCGCGCTTTACTGTGGAGGGGGCTCGCACGGGTTGCGCGGAACTGCTTGCGCCGTTGACTGAACCTAGGGCTGTTGCCCCTCTCATCTACGCCGAGCCTGCTGATTGATCAAGATATTTATGACAAAAAAATATGCCGTAGTGTTGAGTGTGTTGTTGGAATGCGTATACGAGAAAATATTTTCCGTTGTTGGCCTGTTCCACGAAAAAGCATGCGAGCTCTCGTGCGTATGGATGACGGTGAACACTATGAATGGCATGACGCCTCTCAGGGATTGTGGCAAGGATGTGTACTGTCGCCGCTTCTTCGCAATGTATTTTTCGCCGCACAGCGATACATTCCCTTCCGCTAAGTTGCAGTGAGGACCCAGATTTTTTGAGGACTTGGTGCACCTCGAGGAGGACTTCGGGGAGGGCGGGTTGGAGGTTGAACCACTGGCACATGTACGGAGGCCAGTCCGTGGTATGCGGTACGCTGACGATGCAGGCGTTGTGTGTAAATCAACGGAAAACCTTGCAAGGATTACTGCCATTGTGACCGTTTTCGAAACAGCAGGCCTCACCGTGTGCGAAACGAAAAAAGAGACAACGCCGCCCCGCACTCTCAACAATGTTTTCCCGGCCCCACCGCTTGTTATCGAAACGGCGGGCCAGAGGTATGTATGCGGACGATGCATATTCTGTGCCTGCGCGCCGTCTTATCAACGAAAGCGCCGACATTACGCCATAAATTATCGACGGATCCCACTCGCGTGGGCATGCTACGATCGTTTCAAGCTGGACATTCTACACTCGTTCCAAGCCTGCGCTGTACGATGTGGAAGATGCTTCGTTCATACTGAAGGCGCGCCTGCTAAGACCGAGGTGATAGACACCCTGCAGTACGGGCGTGTGGCTCGGGATCTCTGCCAGGGTCACTTTGCTGACTTATGAACGGCACCCTCAAACCTCCTGCTAACCGATTTTGGCTCCCAGCGCCGACAACGCACCGACCACCATAAATCGACCGCCAAGACCCTCAACACCATGTGAAAGCGTTGAGACGACCACGCAAAAGCCACCTCCTCTTTGCGGGAGCCGTACAAAGGACGACAACTGAGCGGCTGACTCATCGGTTGATGTTCGGGACGATGGTTGGTGTGGGGAAAACCCGGGACCAAGCCGACCAGAAAAGAACTGGGCCCAAGCTGTAGCAGACGATATCAAAGCATTCAACGGACAACCCCGCTTTGCTGTTGGGAGTAAAGAGTGTGCTATGATCCGGGGCGGCTAAGAGGAGTGACAACTGGTATCGGGGGGTCGTCGACGCGGCGGGCCGCTTAATGGCGAAATGGCATAGGACCGAGGCGGATAAGAGCTGGTTAATCCACACAACAGTGGACACCAAGAACAGCAACAAGGGCAAACTACAAGGAGGGGGGGAGGGGGGGGGTGGGGAGCGTATCGATACAGCTGTGGACGAACGCCGAATCGAAATGGTACATGGTGTGGCAAGCTACCGGTTTGACTATTATGTGGAGCGTGTTCAAGTACTATGGTATAGCCCTAAACAATACAGTGAGCGGAAATGTTTTCTTTTGTGTGTATTCAACGAGATCAAAGGGGGAAGCGCGAACGCGGCAGTAACGCCATTTACTTGTTGTATTGCTTTCTCTGTTGGTTTTCAGCTGTTGCCTTTTTTCTCTCTTTGTTTCCTTGTTTTCCCTCCCCGCCGGCCTTAGGCCGGTATCTTCCTCTGTCTCCTGCTGTTTCGTCCGTGCAATATAGTTAGCTGTTTCCCTTCACCAGCACGTAGGTTGTTTCTCTTGCAGCCGTTCTGGCTTTTTTGCATCTCTCGTTCTTCAGAGCCCCTGGCGTTTTCATTTTGAGTTTCAAGTTTTGCCTTATATTATGGTCTCGCTCGTTTTGTTTTGCTGTTGTGCCCGGTACGCCGGCATTTGACTTGCTTCATTAGACTATGTCGCTTACCCTGTCTCACATATACTTTGTATGTCTCTAGGATGAATAATGAGCACGGACGCCGGGTGCACTCACCACACATAACAAACAATCTTCTGGTCATGCTACCGGCCGTGCTGTACCTGGTAGTATATTTTTCATGATTCTGGGAAGTTTAGGCTGGGAGTATGAACGAGAGGTATTGTTGCAGAACGAAAAATTACACCGCAGCAAACATCACGGCAGGGTATCAGTACACACGGCAGGGAGCCCAGCGACCGGTTCCTACCCTCGACGCTGATTACCGACCGCGTACAAGCTGCTGTGCTGCTGCTGCTGTGTGGGTTACTGCGGCGCAATTTTCTGCCACTCTTTCTCGTGCGTTGATGACGTGCTCAACTGCAGGTGATAATGTGCTCAACTGCTGTTGATGATGTGCTCAACTGCTGGGAACAAGACAAAACGGTTTGAAGGCTCTGATGACAATGATGTTTGATGTATGCGGAGAATGTGGTTGGATTGGGTTTTATGCCAGAGGAGGGGGAGACGGGACAGAGACCAAAAACAGTATGAAACGATTTAGAAGTGCACACCTCGGACGGGTCATCGATTACCAGGTTATGATGTACAGCAGCACAGTAGATATTTAAAGGCAAGATCTGTGTTGCCGATTTTGTCGATCTTGTGTGTAACATCAATAAGTGATGAAACTCTCGAGTGTTTTCCTGACCACTCCTGGTCATCCGGGCGACGTCTCGCGAGCCACAAACATCTGGCTGGATCGTGTAGCCGAAGACCAAGGGTTGCATGTTAGAAATGTGGTGGTGCCTGACCGATGACGGTCTTCAGAGGCTAACACAGAGTCGCGGCGAGACGAGCTCGAGCCTGACTGATGATGGTTTAGACGATGGTGAATTACTTTAAATGGGCTCTCGTTGGGCCAACAAAAACTTATGTCACTATGAACTGTCCAAGTCCAGATGCAGATGTGAGGAGTGAACTCGATGTGCAAGTACTCGTGTCTCTTCCTTTGTACTCTACCGAATCATCTCGTATGGTGGTATCCACTACATACGACACCCAGGTCAATCTTACGCACGTGACGTAGTAAACACTTCGATCTTAGGCACGTGACCTAGTCAACGATTTGATCTTACGCACGTGACCCATCAACGCGTATCACTTGGTGGAACGCAGTACCATATATGTGTCCTATTCCATACCAAAGAAAACAACTTCTATCACATGGTTCGACAGCTTACCCAGGACTCTGCATACACATATTTGACTATGTAATGAACATCTACCTATATACGATGGATTCCTTGTGAATCGTACTCTTCAACACTCCTCCTTAGATGAAATTGCCATATCAAATAAATATGTTAGGCCATAATCACCCTTGTAGCAGACTGGTTTAAACCGTAGTTTGGCAAAAATACCTTGTCAGAGTGTGTTATCCTTCTCTACTCGGCTTTACTATACTTTCCTTCTCTAAGGCGTTATTTGCAGAAACTAGATCGTGTTAGAGTGTGCTCCTATTTTTGCTCAGCCTGCGTATGCTATGTTTTAGATCTTCCCAAGATCATTTCACCCCCCCCCCCGTTGGCCGGTAGGTTCTCTCTAGCGACATGGTGTAACTCAGCTCTCACATCCTCAAATAAACTCGATCTAGTTGTACTCCGTACGCTGCACGACGAGCCACACGGAGCGGCAGGACCTTTTGCTCTACTCAAAAACTTAATTTCGTATAACCAAATTGCTCTCCTAAATAAACTGACGATTAAAATTCGTACCCTGAAATCAATGCATAACTGTCCTCAATCTGAAAAAAGAAAACGCATGAAATATTCATCAGAAATCCCGGTGATAGCAAAAAGCCGTATAGTCAAGCATCTTTGTCAAGACGTCTGCATGCTGATCATCCGACTCGACATGAGAAGTAACAAACTCCCCCTCAAAAATAAGCTCCCGCAGAACGTGGTGTCGTACATTAATGTGCTTCGAGTTCGACGTGCACACTGGGTTTTGCGCCAGGTTCTTCGCCCCCTCGTTATCCTCTAAAACCGTAATGCACGACGTACCAAACCCCAAAAAACAAAATTCCATACATACCGCTCCAAGTGACTTATCGGAGTAGTCTTCGACGCCTTGCAGTTGGCGATCTCGGCCTCTGCCTCTTCTCTGTAGTTTTCTTCAAAGAAAAGAAACCTGTCGTACAAGCGTGCTCACCGTTCTTGTCCCGTTGCTATACTGTCGTCGGAAATATCCCCGGTGTGAACCTCCTCGCGTTACTGGTTGTCGGACATGGTGTAGATGTAGATATAGTAATGTGTGATGATGACGTGTGGCTTCGTCCAAATGGCTCCTCCTGATCTCGATGCATCTTGCTGTCGAATTCCTATATTTGTTAACAATAGGCACGTTGTCGTCACAACTTGGTATCCGTTCAGGTCGATCTTGGATTATTTCCCTTTTTCTTTGTCGTTTCTTGACGTGTACTCATTGTCATCTTCATTGTGGAATCTCTTCCTTTGGGTCGATCTTGAGTTGCTCGTTTCCTCCTTAGATCTCATTTCTTGTGGTGTATGCCTCGATAAGGTTCAGTAGGTGCCGATGCGTGTTATTCGGTTTAGAAACTTAGTCCTGACGTCTGCCAGTTGTTTCTGTGTTTCCACGTGGTGGATGGTGATTTTGCCGTCCTTGATCAGCTCCTTCAAGTAAAAGAAGCGCAGAGCGATGTGTTTCGTTCGAGAGCTGTAGGTGCTGTTTCCTGCTGTGTGTAGGGCTCCGGTGTTATCGCCAAAGAGCGGTGCACATTCAAACAGCTTTCCAAATCCCAGCTCGGCCATCATGTTGGATAGGTACACCGCCTCCTTGCTTGCGTGTGCCATTGAGATGAGTTTCGCCTCAAGAGTTGACTGCGCCGTCACGTTCAGCAGCGCAGTCTTGAAGCTCAGTGGTCCTTCAGCCAGCATGAACAAGTAGCCGGAGGTTGACTTGCCGTTGTCAGGGTTGTTTCCCAGCTCGCATCGCAATACCCCGTCATTTACGAAACACCCTGTCTTGTACGTGATTGCCAGGCCCATATCTCCCTTTAGGTAGCGGAGAAGATGCTTTGCTGCTGTCATGTGTAGTTTGAATGGTTTGCTCATGGCTCGGGCCAGTTGGTTGACGGCGTAGGTGATATCGTAGCGCGTGCATTGGCTCAGGTACATCAGAGACCCCGTGATGGCCTGGTAACGTTGGATGCCCGTAGAGTCTAGCAGCATCGTGTCCGGTTGCTTGATGGATAACTCCGGTCCTGCTCCCGTCGTGTGCACTGGGTTGCATTCTGCCATGCCAAATCGCGCCAGGACTGACTTGGCGTAATGCTCTTGGCTAATTGTCCGAGTCTTAGCCTCCCTGTCTCTGGTGATTTGCATGCCTAGCACCATCCAGACGTCCCCCATGTTGGTCATGACGAATCGGTCCATCAGCTGGATTTTAAGGTCCTTCATTAGCGGCGTGTTTCCTCCAAGAAGAAGGAGGTCGTCTACGTACATGGTCAGAACGCTGAGGTTGTCGTTTGAGCCGAAGAAGTAGACACATGGATCAGACGCAGTCGCTGTGAACCTGATATCCCTCAGTGAATCGTCGATGGTGTTGAACCAGTTGTGAGGGCTTTGACGAAGTCCGTATAGGCTCTTCTTGAGTTTCATCACGTTGGGACGTCCAGTTGTAACTTCAAGCGATTCGTAGCCTGGAGGAGTCTTCACATACACCTCCTTCTGTACTTCGGCGTTTAGAAACGCCGTCTGTACATCAAGCTGGAATACTTTCCAGTCCTCGCCCGCAGCTATGGCAAGTGCCATGCGAATGCTCTGGATGCGGCATACTGGTGCATATGTGCAGCCACAGTCGATTCCCGGTACTTGTCCCCAGCCCTGAACCACAACTCTACCTTTCAGCGTGTGATCGGCTTTGACCTTAAAGACCCATTTGGTCCCGACCACCTTTTGCTCCGGTGGTACTGAGTCTGGAGATACCAGGTCGAAGACTGCGTGTTTCTGGAGGCTGTCCATCTCCTTGTTTTTGTCTTCTCTCCACTTTGCCGTCTGTGGCGATTCCATCGCCTCCTTGAACGTGTTCGGGATCGTAATGACCTCCCCATCCGAACTGTGCTCACAGACTGGGTTTCCAGTATCTAGGGCGTAGTCAAGGTATACTCCCATCCTGTGCTCTTGTGCCCCATCTGACCTATGTTCTGTCTCACCTACCAGCGCTTATTCCATCGTGCCTTCTTTCTCGTGCGCTACCTTTGCGTCACTTACCATTGGGCTAGTGAGCAATCCCAGGTTACGCAGTTCTCGCTGCTGGTGAAGGTATAGTCCTTTGCGTGAGACCGGAGTTACGGCACCATTTGCGCGTGTGCCCAACCATGTTGCGCCTCCGAGTTCTTGGTATGTCGGCCATGTTCCTGTCCGGATCGTTTCGAGCGTCTCGTCACTGCCGGCGCCTTCGGCGACCGGCTCCTCCTCGCCAGCTGATGTTGAGTAGTCCAAATTTTCACTCGTGAGCTTCGACACTTTCTTCAGGAGGCTGTCTATCTCTTCGCTGTACGTGATAAAGATGTCTTGGGTGTTTTCTCCCAGCGAGCTGTCTTCGTGAGTACTGACGGCGTCGCCAGTGGTGTTGCCCCCTGTGGAATCAGCCAGTGACGATGCTGGGGTCTCGATGAAGGTGACGTTGCGGCTCTCTGTCACTCGCGCCGTCTTGTTTCTAAATATCTGGTATGTTGTGCTGTTCAAGCTGTACCCACAGAGTACCCCTTCGCAGGTCTTGTCCTCGAGCTTGGGCAGCAGCAGCAGCAACAGCAGCAGCAGCAGTGCTAAGAAACGATTATGTCTCCCAGGTGCGACCAAGCCTGCATGTTCTACCGGATGCTTGTTGCCGTCCGTGTCGATGATTTTTCCCGAAATCGTACCGGTCGCTGTTCCCGGTAGAACGTGTCGCCCTGCGGTCAGTGTCTTGTGGGGTTTCTCAAGTGGCTTGTAGTTTAGCAGCTTGTGCTTCAGACTCAGGTGAAGTTCATCATCAAAGTAGTGCCCGGATGTTCCACTATCCATCAGCATGGTCAAGGGTTTCGGAGCAAGTCTGGGTGTGTCAGCACTAGTCTCCCTTCTCTCGGTTGGTTGCGCAGTTTCCTGAAACTCTGCTGATGGGGTTCACCCAGCCGTCACGAAGGCATACCCAACGTCGTCTTCTTCTTCCGTCGCCGTCGACTCAGTCGCTGTGTGAGCACTATGTACTTCTCCCTGTGGTTGGTTCTCCGTATTGTGCTTCTCTTTCTGAGCGTTGCACTCGGCATCGCTGTGTGTCGTAGAGTTGTGTAGCGAGCACCATTTTAGTGTATCAGATCGCTTCTTCTTGCTGTTTGTGCAGTCTCGCTGCATGTGTCCGAACTCTTGGCAGTTGTAGCATCGTAACTTCCGTGATCCTTTGGTGGTTGTCATTGCCGATCCTCTGCCGGCTAGCTTGTTTACATGTCCTGGTCTCGAGAGTCGGTCGATGTACAAGTTTCTCATCATTGATTGAATCTCGTTAATGCCAAAGTTTGGGCTGTGAAAGCTCGTCATCTTTACGAACTCATAGTCGTCGGTCAGGCCTTGCAATAGAATGTCTTCAAACCTCTCGTCCGAGATTTTTTCTCCCATTTCATGCAGCCGCCCTCGAATCTCCGATAGCTTGATGGTATAGTCATCAGGATCTTGCCCTTTCTCCATCCGGAAGCTCACAAGCTTCTCGTAGCAGGCTCGCCGTGTTTCCTTGCTGTTGCTGTTGTACTTGGTATACAAAGCGTTCCACGCCTTCTGTCCGTGTCCCAGACCCCCCGCCGAAGTTCTGTCTTCATATTGTCGAACTAGTGTAGCTGCAGGGCCGCTAGTGACGAGATAAAGTACGGAGAAGAGGGTCTCGCACGCTCGCTTCCAGCGTTGAATTTCCACCAGATTCGTCGGAGTGTCCGAGGTGTCACTGTCTGTGACTGCTGGTACCGGTTCAATCGATCCGTTCAGAACATCAAACACGTCTTTGTTTGACATAGACAAGACTACGCGGGTCTTTGAGCTCCATTCGCGATAGTTCTCCGGTTTGGTCCCATCAAATCAGGGAGTATTTCTCATGGTCATTGTCACGACGTTACCGGGCTCCTCCATGACTGCTCTTAGTGCGTTGCTTGTGCTGGCTCTGTACTGTCGTGTTTATTCTCGCGCTTGTAGCTCGATCCTGTCCGTGGGACGCCTGAGGTGTGCCGACCCGCTCGCCGGGCTTTCCTCTTCCCCTTTTTTCTTTCAGCTCGATCTTGTACGCAGATCGCCTGAAGCGTGCCGGTATGTCCACCGGGCTTCCTTTTTTCTTCAGCTCGTTCTTGTACGCAGATCGCTTGAAGCGTGCCGATCTGTCCACCGGGCTTCCTTTTCTCGTTCAGTTCGATCTTGGTACGCAGATCGCCTGAAGCGTGCCGGTCCGTCCGCCAGGCTTCCTATTCTCGTTCAGCTCGATCCTGTACGCAGATCGCCTGAAGCGTGCCGGTCCGTCCGCCGGGTTTCCTTTTCTCGTTCAGCTCGATCCTGTACGCAGATCGCCTGAAGCTTGCCGGTCTGTCCGCCGGGCTCCCTTTTTCTTCGTGCACGTTGTTCCAGTGCCGTTCGACTCGACTCACGTTTGGTTCCAAGTTTCTTGCGTAGTGTTCCAGCAAAATCACCAGTCTTGTGCTCCACCGCAAGGGATGTTGATGCGCTGTGTGTTACACGCTAACGAGGCTCATAACCTGTTAGAAATGTGGTGGTGCCTGACCGATGACGGTCTTCAGAGGCTAACACAGAGTCGCGGCGAGACGAGCTCGAGCCTGACTGATGATTGTTTAGACGATGGTGAATTACTTTAAATGGGCTCTCGTTGGGCCAACAAAAACTTATGTCACTATGAACTGTCCAAGTCCAGATGCAGATGTGAGGAGTGAACTCGATGTGCAAGTACTCGTGTCTCTTCCTTTGTACTCTACCGAATCATCTCGTATGGTGGTATCCACTACATACGACACCCAGGTCAATCTTACGCACGTGACGTAGTAAACACTTCGATCTTAGGCACGTGACCTAGTCAACGATTTGATCTTACGCACGTGACCCATCAACGCGTTATCACTTGGTGGAACGCAGTACCATATATGTGTCCTATTCCATACCGAAGAAAACAACTTCTATCACATGGTTCGACAGCTTACCCAGTACTCTGCATACACATATTTGACTATGTAATGAACATCTACCTATATACGATGGATTCCTTGTGAATCGTACTCTTTAACATTGCATCTGTGCCGTCCTCCTTGCAAGGCCGGAAGTGGCCGATACACCGATGGTGTAACATGGGAAACGGCCGCGCGAGAGGGACACAAGGAGGGTTCCAAAGGAGGAAATTCGAGGCTTCGAAACGATGGAGACCACCGGCTTCTTCAAGAGTGGAGACCGGCTGCCTCAGGGGTAGAGACGAGCTGCTTCAGGGTGAAGAAAGGCGCACCACCGTGTCTATGGTATGCCTTGCATGGTGTCGTCCTCCTGTCTTCCGATCTCCGAGCTTTTGAATTTCAAACTGTTCGCGGGTTTTCATGTACGTACCGGTGTGGCTTTTTGATTATTGAGCAGACTGCTCAAAATATTCAAAAACGCCGAAAGGCCGCACTACTACTGCTGTTGTTGGTGGGCTGCAAACAGGCTTTGCTGCGGGCCAGGGATGGGGCCGGTTGAGCCTTCCGCACCTGTGGCGTTGGCGTGGGTGGAGCACTCGTGGCGCGTTGCGTTTGTGTGTGGGCCACAGCTCGTCGGTCTCCAAAGGACGTGAGAAGAGCCTTCTGATTTCGAAAATTGCTTGCTGGTTGCTACGTGTTCGTGGCAAAGGTCTAAATTTGCGCCGCCTCGGGCACTCTTGATGACGCGTCAGCCTGTCTGCCGTGGGCAATCCCGCAGATCGTCCACCAGGAACCTGGCAGCCTCTTCGGGAGGGTGCTTGGGTGTTGAGGATGCCGTCTGGTGTGTCCGGGATGCCCTGTGGAAGATGATGTGTGCCTCGATGTGTTGGTGTCCTGGCTGGCTGGTCGATTGTTCATTTTTTTTATATGGGATTTTACTATGCTTTTTATTCCTCTCAAACTGGGCCATGACCCTACACTAACCAAGTTATTATTTTCTCGATTTTTCTCCCCCCACAGCCGAAATTACGATTTAAAATCCTTAATGCAAGTACAGAGTAGCTTATTGGACTTCAGTACCCGACGACAACTTAAAGTTTTACGGGAAAAAATACTTGGAATTTATATACGTAGCGTTTCACCGGTCTGGGAAGAGGCTGCCTGGGAGTATAGCACAACACGTTGTTTTCCAGCTGTATGTGTAGACATCTATGTAGGATGCGAGCAGGACGTACGCCCAAGGTGTGAGGACGAACGATGCAGCACACGATCAACACAGACACCATACTACTCTGTTTCCTGTCGTACATCCATGTACACAGCGCGTAGGCTACGCCAGGTACATGATCGTTGCGGACAAGAGCGCTCTGTTGCTGAGGCAGCCATTGACGACAAACAAACGAGGTTCAACCCACCTTTCGCAGATGCCCTTGGCTATCAGTCGACACGCCAGGTACAGGTTCGTGCGGCGCGGACAAAGGAGGGGTAGCTGATACAATGATCCGGGGCTGTTGCTCGTCTCGGCAGTGTTGGTATTGGTGGTCCTTGCGATGGTTCTGCTCGTGGTGTAGGTGCAGCTGCTGCTGTTGCTGCTGTTGCTGCTGCTGCTGCTGCTGTGCCTGCGCTGACAGACGATCCTCCTGTGCTAGATGCTGGGTGCGATGCTGCGGCTGGTAGAGCTGTTGCCATGTGGTCCATGCTTGTGCTCTCGGGCCTTTGTAGCAGTGTCTCAGTGCTGATCTGCCTTGTGGCCTCGGGCACAGCGCGGCCCAACCTGTCGTCAATCGGGTCTTCGTGCATGCATCTACGTCGCTGCGAACTACTCAAATTCAAGGCCAAATTCAACTCGAAAATTAGATGAAAATTCGTTTGGACTTCTTTGTCGAATTCGAATTAAATTAAACCCGAACGATCCCAAACCGCAATACAGGGGGTTATAAATCCTGCGTGGGGGGCTCCTTGGTTGAAGTTGATCCTTAATCCTGCAAGCAGCAAGCCAGTTTTCGTTGATTGCCATACACACCCCACCCGCCCCACACATCGATGTCACTTCCCCCTCCAAACGCTCTCCATCAATCACCACCCAGCCCTGTAGGGCACGGACACGAGGTAGATGAGGCTGCGCCACCATAGCTAGGCCGGGAGGGCCCTCTCTCGGCCGTGCTGTGGTGAGCTACTACTACTACAGCTGCTGCTGCTATATCTTCGCGTTTGTCGACATACACATCCGTGCTCTTGTCTTCGGTTGTGTGTGTGTCGCCACACGCCCGCCCTTGTTTTACTCATCATGTACGAATGTGTCTCGCCTTTTCCGTGGCAATCGTGCGCTGCCGCGTCCTAGCGGCTGATGGCAACCACGTGTGAAAGGCTGCCGGACAGCAGCACGGGAGGGTGAAGTTCTGTGAGGGGGCGCGCACGTGCGTGCGCACACGGTGACACTACTCCAATGAATGCATCTATCTCGAGGATTGCCCACACAAGATGCATGCCGTCTGTCCCCCAGTTTTAGGACACAACATCCCGATCTACGAAAAAGGCGCATTGATTTCTGCTGTCACAGCAGTTATGCAAGAATGTTTCCGGAAAGTTCCGTCACGAATTTTCCCAGAAATTCGTGGCGGGCATACATATATAATGATGGAAAAAAAAAAATTCCAATGACATCGCAGGCATTGTTCCTATCGGACCTGGAAGGCGTTATACACTCTCGATTTACTCTACAACCACACCGGCTCCCATATGTGTTCATTGGTGCTCATTAAACCCGAACGATTCCAAACCGCAACACAGGGGGGTATAAATCCTGCGAGGGGGGCTCTTTAGTTGAAGTTGATCCTGCAAGCAGCAAGCCAGTTTTCGTTGATTGCCTAACACACCCCACCCGCCCCACACAACGATATCACCACCCCCTCCAAACGCTCTACATCAATCACCACCCAGCCCTGTAGGGCATGGACACAAGGTAGATGCGGCTGCGCCACCATAGCTAGGTAGGCCGGGAGGGCCTTCTCTCGGCTGTGCTGTGGTGGGCTACCACTACTACAGCTGCTGCTGCTGTGTCTTCGTCGCGTTTGTCGCCATACACATCCGTGCTCTTGTCTTTGGTGGTGTGTGTCGTCACACGCCCGCCCTTGTTTAACTCATCATGTTGAATGTGTCTCGCGTTTTCTGTTACAATCGTGCGCAGCCGCGTCCTAGCGGCAGATGACAACCACGTGTGAAAGGCTGCCGGACAGCAGCACGGGTGAAGTTCTGTGAGGGGGCGCGCACGTGCGTGCGCACACGGTGGCACTACTCCAATGCATGTCGAGGATTGCCCACAAACAAGACGAATACCGTCTGTCCCCCAGTCTGGTTTTTAGGACACATCCCGATCTACGAAGAAGGCGCAATGATTTCTGCTGTCACAGCAGTTATGCGAGAATGTTGCCGGAAAATTCCGCCAAGAACTTTCCCAGAAGTTCGTGGTGGGCATACTTTTATAGTGACGGACAAAAAGGTTTCCAATTACATCGCAGTAATTATTCCTATCGGACCTGGAAGGCGTTATACACTCTCGATTATCTCCGATAATAATAGGGTGGTTGTAGAGTAAAGGGTGGTTGTAGAGTAAAAAGGTGGTTGTAGAGTAATGGTGATTCATATTTTTACCAATAAGATCCAAATTATTATCTCCGATAATAATTGGGTGGTTGTAGAGTAAAGGGTGGTTGTCGAGTAAAGGTGGTTGTAGTTACTCTACAACCACCCCCTTCAATATATTATAAAAAATGAAAATACACTCCAGCTGTGAGATCGAAGATTTCGTCGAAACTCATCTTTGCAAGCTGTGTGTGATACTCCGATCGCGCGCATTACGAGTTGTGTGTCCTCATTAAGGATATAGGTCGGCGACTCCCCTTACAACTACAGTGTAGCTAGCAGGGTCAACAGGATGATTTTAGTCAGTCTGTGCGCGGAAACTATAAAACCCGTTTCTGAGGGGGACAAAATCTGACAGCTGTGAAGGGAAAGGGGGCCTGGTTCTGATCAAAAGCGAGCGGGTTTGGAGGGGGGGGGGGGGGGAAAGGGGGCAATTTGTGCATGTAAGCTATAAATCCTTTCGAGGGGATAAATCTGACGGTTTTGGCACCAGTATATTATTGGGGGCGGGGGAGGGGGGGTTGGGGCGGGGGAGGGCGGGGGGGGGGGGGGGGGGTTGGGGCAGGGGGGGGGGGGGGCGTGTGGGGCAGCTCAATATGTGCCTGGAAACTATACATTATTTTGAGGGGATAAATGTGACGGTTTTGGAAATAATACATCAGTTTATCATGTATATCCTGGGGTAGGTCGTACACTCAGTGAGTAAAGAGGGGGTGGAGTGTTCGAGGGGTTATTATATGATCTTTAACATTTTTGCCGAACATTTCAAATTTCACTCTCTCGTCCACAAGTACAAAAAGCCTTCATGGTGATTCATTTTTTGACCAATAAGATCCAAGTTATTATCTCCGATAATAATAGGGTGGTTTTAGAGTAAAGGGTGGTTGTAGAGTAAAGGTGGTTGTAGAGTGATGGTGATTCATTTTTGACCAATAAGATCCAAATTATTATCTCCGATAATAATAGGGTGGTTGTAGAGTAAAGGGTGGTTGTAGAGTAAATCGAGAGTGTATAACGCCTTCCAGGTCCGATAGGAATAATACCTGCGATGTAATTGGAAACTTTTTTTTTCCGTCACCTATAATAGTATGCCCACCACGAACTTCTGGGAAAGTTCTTGGCGGAATTTTCCGGCAACATTCTCGCATAACTGCTGTGACAGCAGAAATCATTGCGCCTTCTTCGTAGATCGGGATGTGTCCTAAAAACCAGACTGGGGGACAGACGGTATTCGTCTTGTTTGTGGGCAATCCTCGACATGCATTGGAGTAGTGCCACCGTGTGCGCACGCACGTGCGCGCCCCCTCACAGAACTTCACCCGTGCTGCTGTCCGGCAGCCTTTCACACGTGGTTGCCATCTGCCGCTAGGACGCGGCTGCGCACGATTGTAACAGAAAACGCGAGACACATACAACATGAATGATGAGTAAAACAAGGGCGGGCGTGTGACGACACACACCACCAAAGACAAGAGCACGGATGTGTATGGCGACAAACGCGACGAAGACACAGCAGCAGCAGCTGTAGTAGTGGAGCCCACCACAGCACAGCCGAGAGAAGGCCCTCCCGGCCTATCTTGCTATGGTGGCGCAGCCGCATCTACCTCGTGTCCATGCCCTACAGGGCTGGGTGGTGATTGATGTAGAGCGTTTGGAGGGGGGGGTGATATCGTTGTGTGGGGCGGGTGGGGTGTGTTAGGCAATCAATGAAAACTGGCTTGCTGCTTGCAGGATCAACTTCAACTAAAGAGCCCCCCTCGCAGGATTTATAACCCCCTGCGTTGCGTGTGGTAAAATAAAAAAATCACTTGGATTTAGTGAGGAATCTAGGTTACTTGGTTCAAGTATCGGGGAGCCAAGGGTTTCAGTACGAATTCTGTGGATCTTCCAATAGGGGTTATTATATTTAAATGGGCCAATCATAGGCTAGGAATAACAGATGTGGTAAAACGGGGCGGTACAACAACCTGAGTGAGCGTAGAAAGGAGTCCGAGCTACGGTAAGCACGGAACCAAAAGATGATCTACCAGGAGTATGTGGGAACTTGTACAGCAGTAGTAGGCCATCGAACAACAGTGTTCTCGTAGATACCCTTGCAGAATAGAGCTGATTCTGAGAGTCGTTAACAGCAGGAGACATGAGAAGCTAGTATAGCATGTCTGGAAGCTAGACTGCTCGCACGGGACAGCTTTGTTTGGCAAGGTGAGGCACCCGTCGAGTACCCCATCTTTAGGAAAGAGTATATTCGGAACGACTGAGTGCGCCGCGCAGCAGGGTCACCGTCCCCTCCTCTGTCAGTGCACCTCATCCCCCGATCTCATCCAACCAGAAGTAATAATAAAAAGACGATAAAAATACCCTTGTGCCTTGAATGGTGAGCTACTGCAAGAGAGAGAAGAATCTGTTCATTTGGGTGACGGTCGTTGCATCACAGATCTCCGCATTGAGTGAGGATCAGCCCAGCAATAGCCACTTTCACCACACTGGCGTCGTCGGCAGCCTCTCTCTTCTTTTGCTCCTCGGTTCATCGTTACTATGTCGTCTTCGTCTGCTTCTTCTGGCCCACCCGCGTCCTTGATGGGTGAGTTGAGTAAGGGTATGAGGGAGGGTGATAAGCACACCCTCGCACTCCAGTTGGTGCGTATGTACGCCCGTACGCGCGCTTTGGGGTCGATATCGGATCCTGGATCGCCTGTCAACTTTTCTGACCGCCCAACTGATGCTGTGGTAAAGGGGGCGCCCGCTAGGGGTCTCTCCCGCGTTCTGCTCAGGGGTAGGCCGCGTCGCGTGTCAGTCGGCAGCTGTGCGGTAGGTAAAAGTTGGGGGGGTGCCAGCTGTGATTTTCTATCAGTAGTAGGTCACCTCGCAACGAAATCCCTTCCCCTGATCCAACTCTCTGTTCGGGAAGACATACCACTAGAAGTTAATACACGTTCGCGCCGTTGTCAAATTAGACTGCTGTATCGGTGGGTTCAAAAACCGAGCTAACCGACATCGTCGAAACGTGTGAGGTACTTGTAGGATAAGTAGGCCCCCTCCGTCGGTTGCATGTTCTTTGTTGTCGTTTTCCCCGTCCTCGCCAGCAGATACAAAACGTGTAGATAACTTAGTCCGTGAGGGGGTAGTCCCGCGGAGGATAACGATAACCGAGGGGGTAGTCCCGAGGCGTCCCAGGTTCTGGGGCAAGATGCGGTCGATACTGCATTATACGCTGCAGTTGAGTACCAAGAGGCAGGATGCGATCTGTCCGAGAACGGTAAGAGTAGTAGTAGAGTATCTTTTCGCCTTCCAGGTAGTGACGGAAGTAATTACCCCAGAACTCCTTCAAGGGTATATTTAACATCTCCTCTCTGCACAAATCCCTTTGTTCGCAATCGTGCGACGCGATTTGGCCGTCCGGAACGTAGTAACGATCGAAATAGGCCCTTGATTGTTGCACGATTTCGAAGCGGTAAGGATGTACCGAGTATAGCAGTGAGCAAGCAGACTACTGTAGGGGTTTGCGCACCCCCTTCGGCTGATCGACCGAAGTTGACACATGCCATGGAAATTGCGAGCGCACGAGCGGTGTCAGGAACAAGGTCAAGGAAACATAGGAGTATTTGGTGTTACCCCGGCAAAGGTACCCCCAGTTCCTCTCGTGTTTCACTGGCACATGAAAAGGGAAAGTGTGTCGGTTTTTCGGGCAAGTTTGATCTTAGGTCGCAAGTAGACCATGATATACAGGATTTCAAAAGCGAGAAGGATAGCTTTAATCTTGGGTCGCAAGTAGACCACGATATACAGATTGTGAATAGGTTGAGTAGAGTAGATGAAAGTCTGAATGAGTTAACGCTAGCCCCACAAGGGGACAGTACCACTGTTAATGCATCTAACAGGAACTCGGCTTTTTTATGTGCTGACGCGGATTCAGCGCCAAAAAAAGATAATAATACTAGAAACAGTACTAGTAGTGGAATTTTTTCTGATCCTGACAGACTCCATGTCAGTATCCACGCTCTTGACTCTTCCGCGAGGGAAGATACTTCTGATATTTCTGTCTCCGTGTTCCCTCCCAAACGTGTACGTCTGTGCCAAGGGGAGCGCGCTGATCATTTATCGGAATTCACGAGAGCGGTCGGTGGAGATATCATGCTCGATAGACAGAACCATACGACAGGAGCGCAGCTGTTCGCGGGAACCAGAGCGCTGAGAATGCATGCCTGCACAGCTCTGTTAGATACGGGAAGCCCAGCATCTTTTATTCAAGAAAAGGTGTGGTCGCGTATGTTAGCTTGTGGTGCTGCATCTCTGGACGGTTTGACAAAAATTAGACCGAAAACCGGGGGTGGCTTCCATGGTATACCTCTAGTTACCTCTCAACGCGTCCGACTCAACGTACATCTAGGTAACTGTGAGACAAGACTCCGTGGAGTAATGCGGTCACCTACTGTCTGTCTAGTGGTCCATGCTTACATAGTACCAGACAAAGCTATGTCTACTTCGGTTTTGTTAGGTCGAGATAGCTGGTCATTTTTTCCTACCAGAACATACCGAGATTTAAATTCTACCGAAACACTAGTCACTTTTGTAGGGAAAGATGGTGGATCAGTAGCAGAGGATCACCGCTTTAATAGTTGGATAAACAATGCAGTTGGCATGATTGAAGAAAAGAGCGGCAACCGAGTGATTGTACGTGTTGCTAGTAATAAGTACTGGTTACCTAACGCAATGTCTTGGGTGAGAGTTGCTCTTACAAAAACAGATGGTACAACAGCCCCCGCAGGCTCTTACTATATTCGTTGTGGTGAAGGCTGGTTCCCACAAGAGGCTATCGTTGAGGCAGGTGTGTCAGAAATCCCATTGAAAAGGTCTAATGCGGAAAGTTTTCTGGTACACAAACATATGAAAGTAGGAGTAGGCGGTTCGCAACTAGTACAGTGTCCATTGGGAAACGCTGAAATTTTGCCGACCAAAGCTGAGCAAGTAAGTGCTGTCGTAAGACGTGGTGATAATAGCTCTGTATTACCTAACGATGAACCACCACAGACCATACTGACCGTTTTAAATCCCGCACAGAAAGCAGCTTTTATACGGTTGTGGAATAAGGTACCCGCATACTTGCGTGAAATCCACTTTGATTTTGAAGAGAGTCTATGGACAGAGGAGGACATCGACGATCTTGGAAATTTACTATGCAAATACGCGCATCGGTTCTCGAAGCATAGCACTGATTTAGGACATGTTACTGTTGATCCGTTTCGCATTATATTGAAGAAAGATGCACAACCGGTGAAGCAGCGACCTTACCGTCACTCACCAGTGCTAGCAGCGAAGGTACAAACAGAAATAGACAAATTAGTTTTGGCAGGAATTTTGCGCCGATCGTATTCGAATTGGTGTTCGCCCTTGGTCGCAATTGCTAAAGCTGATGGTCGTATCAGGCTAACTTGTAACTATAAAAGGCTAAATGAACAGTCTATTATACCGGTTATGCCTCTACCAACAGTGGACGACTTATTATCAGACCTTGGCGGCGCAAACGTTTTCAGTAGCATGGATCTGGTTAGTGTTTTTTTTCAGTGTTCCATACACGAAGATTCTATCCCTTTGACAGCTGTGTGCACTCAACAAGGCATTTATGAATGGATGGTAATGCCGATGGGTTTAGCTTCCAGTCCAGGATGGTTTCAATCCATCATGTTACGGGTCTGCGAAGGCCTACGACGCGTTCGGCTATTTATTGACGATATTATTGTCTGTTTTTCAGCTAGTGGCACAGAACATGTGCAGGATCTGGACAATTTTTTTCAACGATTAACGAAATTTGACCTCAAATTAGCGCCAAAGAAAGCACATCTAGGCGTTAAAGTTGTCAAATTTTTAGGCCATCGCGTCACAGCGAAAGGAATGGAACCAGATCCGGGAAACGTAGAAGCTATGACTAAGTTGCCCACGCCAACGAATGTCAGCCATTTGCGATCATTACTAGGAGCACTTTCGTACTACAGGAATTTTTTACCACAAACGGCAGCTTTAACACGACCCCTCAACAACCTCTTGAAAAAGAACGTTAAATTTGTGTTTACCACCGAGCACGTTGAGATCGTTCAAGTCTTAATGAAACTGCTGTCGAGCCCAGACGTTTTAGCTTTCCCAGACTTTAAAGCAGCCATGTCAGGTAAACGACCTTTCCGTTTAATTACAGACGCATCTGTTGATGGGTTGGGAGCAGTAATTGAACAGAAACAATCGGATGATTCTATCAAACCTTTAGGTTTCCTGAGCAGAACGACAATGCCAAATGAACGAAACTGGAGCGCAACAGAGTTGGAGTGTGCCGCTATTGTGTGGGCGGTTAAGAAAAACAGACAAATGTTTTACGGTATCCCTTTTGTAGTAGTGAGTGACCACCAACCGTTGAAAAACTTGGAGAGCTTATCCACGAAAGTTAACCGAGTACAACGATGGTATGATTTTCTTAGTGCTTATTCTTATACGTTAGAGTACCGACCAGGGAAGGCCAATGGCAACGCGGATTTGTTATCGCGTTTACCATTGCCGGCCACGGAAGCTGATAAACACCCTGATGTCCGCTTGTCCGACCCTACAGATATTAGTGTCTATCTGATCGGTGCGAGCGGAGTGCATTCTATGCAGCTAGCCGAGCCAACGGGTTCCAGCTTGGATGGGCTGAAAGAGCTGGACCCCAACTTGATTTTTACGGTGGGGGAGAGAGAATTGAGGACAGCTCCTCTTACCACCAACGAAAAATCTGTTAGAGCATGGCAAGTCATACAGAACGAACGCGCGAGCAGACAGTCTGTAGTAGATCAGTCAAGTAGTAGTTTTGCAGTGCCGGACGATACCCCTCTGGTACAACCGTCGCAAGTAGTTAGTGGTCAGTGGGAACCAGGGAAAGTATTGCATGCGTGTCCTTTAACTAAGGAGGGAAGACTTCTTTTAGGCATGAAAGAATTGCAACAAGTAGGCGTGATTGATCCCATTGAAGAAGGTAGTAGTGCTGGAGTCGCGGATAACTGTGGTAGTGGAAATAATATGGAAGAGCTTCCACAAGAAGAATTTGATAGTTCAGAAGCAAGAGAGTTTGGTGAAAAATTATGCGAGAAAACTGCAAAAGATTGGGCTATTGCACAACGAAAAGACGAGACTTCTAGCATTGTTATCGAAATTTTACGTGCTGGAATAGCGATTGCAGAGATATTGGATGAAGACATTCCAGAAACAGTAGATAAGTTGGAGGTATAAAGATTAGTAGCACAAGGACAAATATTGGAACTTCCTGACTCCCAGAAACTCTTAGTATAACGCCTTTCCGTAGAACCTGCACCTCGTGTTGGCAGGAACCCAGGACAGTATGAGCGATTATTAGGAGAAGAGCCAGTTAGAACTTATGTCCCTTTGTATTAAGACCATGGGTTATGGACTGTACCCACAAGGAGGCAGTTCATTTGGGAAAAAAGGTGACGCTTCGAATGTTGCAGAGATACTATTGGTGGATTGGTATGGCGGATAGTGTAAAGTGGTGGATACGTAGATGCTATACCTGTCAGGCCAGAAAAGCTGTGCGCACGACAGTGAGATGGCCGCTAGTTTCTTTACCTCTTCCCAGCCGTCCCGGACAGATGGTTGCTTTCGACTTATTAGGACCCTTACCTAAAACGGAGCGTGGTAACACTTACGTTTTATTGTTGGTTGATTTATTTAGTAGACATGCAGAAGGATATGCTATTCCTAAAGAAGAGAAAACAGCAAGAGGATGTGCGGCTAAGATTGTAGATGATTATATACCAAGATGGGGATGTCCTCATACCTTTTTATCAGACCGAGGTACGGAATTCATATCGCAAGTAAGTACGGCAGTTTTTAAAACTTTAGGGGCTGTAAAGAAATTTACCATTTCGTATCACCCCCAGACTAATGGCATGGTTGAAAGGTTAAATCATACCCTGTGTCAGATGTTGTCATATTTGATTGCTGATGACCAGAAAAATTGGGATGGTATGTTGATGCACGCCGTAGCAGCGCACAATAACAACGTCAGTAGAGGTACTGGGTTAGCTCCTAACGAAGTGCACATTGGCAGATATCCCAGGTTACCTATGACTATATTGGAAGGGCGTGGTGTTAGGGGTCATCAAGGTCTAAAGCAAGACCAGCTAGATTTCCTTGGACTTATGCGTGATAGGCAGATTAAGGCTTTCGAATTGGTAAGGGAGGAAGATCGTTTGATTAAAGCTAGACATGCTGCAGCAAACAAGCATCTTGAAGAAATAAGGAGTAGATACCCCAAGTATAGTGCTGGAGAATGGGTATGGGTATATAATGATCATAGTACAATAGCAGGAGGTGGACAACATGTACTAAAAACGAGCGAAACAGACTCAAGAAGTAAGAAATTTTCTTTAGTAGCCAAGTTAGCACAGTGTTGGACAGGGCCATATAAGATTCTATTCGTAGGACCGGGAACTGCAAGTGATTGTAAATGGTCGATAGAAATTCATTGTTGTTGGAGATTAGAAAGGATGAGCCTGGTAGAGAAATCAACGCCAGAGTGTCGGTGTATCGTTGTAAGAGGTGTTTTAATCCGCATGAAGGAGCAGAACCACCTAGATTTTTGCCATGGGCGATGAGCAATTATGTGTTGAACAAGTATTCGGAGCGGTCACCACCTTTCCATTTGACGGCGGAAGACGTTACGATGGAGTTGGACCAGCACCGTATTTTACCCACTTTTTTTATATCAAAGCACAGGATCTCAAGAGGTATAGGCGGTAAGAATGCAGTCCAGTATTTTACTTCTTGGGACGGAGTAGAGGTAAAAACATGGGAGCATGAGACTGACCTTGAGCAATATGGTAGTTTGGTATCTAGGTACTGGGCAGGAGAACCCTTGCAAGTCGGAGGCGAAAATGCAAAGCATCGAAGATTTAGAGTACAACTCGCCAAGCGTAGCCTAGCCTGTGCACGGGGTGATAGACATGTAGCCACCGGGTATAAAGTTTGTTGCGATACTAGGGGAAGACCGGAAATTTATGATCGAGACATTATTATTGGATCGTACATATATTTCAAGACGACCCATAATGGTTGGCAGCTATCTAGAGTGGTAATGGTAGCTGAGGAAGATGCTCCGAATCAAGCATTTCCACACACAATCAAATTGCTGGACATGGGAAAGAGATATAATGTCCACCTTCACAAGGACAAGTTGAAGACCTTCAGTGAGGAGATAGGAACCTGGTGTTGGCATGTGCATATCACTGCGATGAGTTGTAAGAAGTCCACACATGCTGAGTAGAGTAAATCGGGAGGATTCCAGGATTCTGGGCGGAAATTGTGGAAAATAGGTATCGGTAGAGGGCTAGCTCAACCCAGACTAGTTTAATGATGCCCCACCGATGAAATACCTTGAGATGGTAATCAGTAAATTTGCAAGTATATGGGTGGAAATGGAGGCTAAGAAATGTGGAAAATAGGTATCGGTAGAGGGCTAGCTCAACTCAGATTTGTTTAATGATGCCCCACCGATGAATTACCTTAAGATGGTAATCCGTAAGTTTGCAAGCATATTTGAAATAAATGGAGGATAAGAGATGTGGAAAATAGGCGAAGAATAGCCTTTGTTATACAACGTGATAGGTTGACACAGCAGCAATTTCAGCAAAATACGTTGTTATTTCATTGTACGCCTTGTTAGAAGGTGACAATGAACTTGGATGGGCTATTGTGGTAAAAAAAAATCACTTGGATTTAGTGAGGAATCTAGGTTACTTGGTTCAAGTATCGGGGAGCCAAGGGTTTCAGTACGAATTCTGTGGATCTTCCAATAGGGGTTATTATATTTAAATGGGCCAATCATAGGCTAGGAATAACAGATGTGGTAAAACGGGGCGGTACAACAACCTGAGTGAGCGTAGAAAGGAGTCCGAGCTACGGTAAGCACGGAACCAAGAGATGATCTACCAGGAGTATGTGGGAACTTGTACAGCAGTAGTAGGCCATCGAACAACAGTGTTCTCGTAGATACCCTTGCAGAATAGAGCTGATTCTGAGAGTCGTTAACAGCAGGAGACATGAGAAGCTAGTATAGCATGTCTGGAAGCTAGACTGCTCGCACGGGACAGCTTTGTTAGGCAAGGTGAGGCACCCGTCGAGTACCCCATCTTTAGGGAAGAGTATATTCACAACAACTGAGTGCGCCGCGCAGCAGCGTCACCTTCCCCTCCTCTGTCAGTGCACCTCATCCCCCGATCTCATCCAACCAGAAGTAAAAATAAAAAGACGATAAAAATACCCTTGTGCCTTGAATGGTGAGCTACTGCAAGAGAGAGAAGAATCTGTTCATTTGGGTGACGGTCGTTGCATCACAGATCTCCGCATTGAGTGAGGATCAGCCCAGCAATAGCCACTTTCACCACATGCGGTTTAGAATCGTTCGGGGTTTAAAACCCCCTGTGTTGCGGTTTGGGATCGTTCGGGGTTAATTCGTGATAATCTTGCAGACATAGGCGGAATCTAAACCTTGCCTACGGGGACATATAAGAACCATCCCCAGGTTTCCACCGTCATATTACGGTTCGCAGTGTGCGAATTCGCGGGCATCAACGAGGGTGCTGGCACCGCCCCTACAGCACCATGGCCACCGAGATAGGCAGCAATATGACACCTGGACACCCCTGTACACTCAAGGCTCGACTTTCAGCCCCTGAAAGCTAGAAATTGGCGAAATCGATGACGATTTGCAGGTGCTGTTTAGGTCGCCACAGCAGCAGTACGTAGTGCAGCCCCACACACGTAGGTGCTGGCGTTGCTCCTACAGCCCCACGACCACCACTAACTACATGCAGCAATATCACACCTAGACTACATACCCCACACACTGAAGGCCGGACTTCAGCCCCTACGAGTGAGAAATCGTCGAAATCGAGGACGATTTGCACGTGCTGTGGACGGGACACCGCGACCGCTGCATGCATGCAGCAGGCAGTACATATGCATACATACATGTGTACATGTACAGTACACAGCAGCAGTAATGCAGCCTACACACATCACACACCCGCAGAGGGAAGAATATCCCACGCTTGCTCTCCTTAGGTGCCCAAGAATAGTGTCAGTCTGACGTGCCTGTTGTATCCAGGAACTATAACAGGACAATGTGCAAGCGCACCCACAGCAGTGTAGTCTATAACTTGAATATTACACAACCCACCCACAACAGCAGTAGACAACAGCAGTGCGTAATGGACGTGTGGAGGAAAAGAGGAACAAGTGCCAAATAGCCGCCTTACAGCTAGCTTTCGGCACCCAGTTACAGTACAACTTCAGCCCACAACTTCCGTCATTGAGGGAACCACGGCTGGCTGTCAATCAACCGTGAGATCTGGAAACTTTAGATGAGCAAGCATATGAGATGCTGATACTTGTACTAAAACAGAATATATAAATCTATATATCTTAGTTCGCTTATCACATATGCACATCCTTACGTCTGCGGATATCTCCCGCCTCTGACCGCCTTTCCGCGCGGTTTTTCGCTGAGGCGTGCCCCCGCCTCGCCTGCAACCACCAGCTCAGCTGATCCGCCCGCTCGGCGCCGTAGCGCGCGCGCGAGGCCTCGACGTCGAGACCTACGACGAGATCTCCAAAAAATCGTGCCCTGTGAGACGTTTGTGGTGGTATGGTGCGTAGTCTGCACACAAAGCTAATGTCTTCGCGTTATTTCTTCGGTACGTGTTCTCTGACCTCCGACACACGGGGGGGGGTCGATTATCTGGCCGGCGTCGCCATTGTAAAGGCCACTAAGCGAGGTTTGTGCTTAGATCAGGGGAAGAAAAGTTCGTAATCCCCGAGAACACATGCCACCCAGGCGTAGTGGAGAACTGCGAACTCTCAATATTTTTGAACCCCCGGTAGTCTACAGCAGCACGTATACATGTACATGATGTACAGCAGTAGCTGAAGCTATGATGAGCCTGCAGCATCACGAAGCTACAAATGGTATATGCGACTGATTCTACGATAGCCCCCCAAAAAACTTGCTATTTTGTTTAACGAATGTTTCACGGCTGCGAGGCACGAGGAAGGATGCTATGAAAAACATATTCTCAAACATTTTTTTGCGTGCAAAGGTCTATCGAATGATGCCATCGGGGCGGCAACGGGCACCGTATTATAGGAGATACGGCCGGGAGCTGGTTTCAAAGCCGGCGATTTTGTTAAAGAAAAGTTAGGGGGGCTACCGTAGAACGACTCATGCACAGCAGAATCACGAAGCTACAAATGGTATATGCACAGCAGCAGCTAGGCGTCGTGGAGAACTGCGAACTCTCAATACTTTTGAACCCCCGGTAGTCTACAGCAGCACGTACATGTACATGATGTACAGCAGTAGCTGAAGCTATGATGAGCCTGCAGCATCACGAAGCTACAAATGGTATATGCACAGCAGCATCACGAAGCTACAAATGGTATATGCACAGCAGCAGCTGTGGCCCCGCCTTTCTGCGTAGCAACGCAGAGCGTCACCCAGCTGGGGTGAACCGCCATGCTCTCCCATAATTTCCAGACTGCCTTCTCGCATTGTTCCGCCGCACACGGGAAATCGGGAAAAATTTGTCGGCATTTTCCCTTTCCAGTATCTCCCATAAATGAATGAACAAACTTCGTCTAACTCTTGGCATTACTTCTTACCCTCTTAATATTTACTATCCTGCGCTGCGACCGGCGGCCGTCCAGGCCGCCGGCGTAGCCCCTTGTATACTTCATATATATACTCATCTAGTCGTAGTTGTACTGCCTTTCAAACAAGCACCTCAAACGCCGGGTTTGTGACGGCTGTGACAGGCATGCACACACGACATGGTATGTATGTGTCCACATGCCATCTCGACATAGAAATGGTGGGCCAGAAATGGCAGGTGGGACAACAGAAAATGTACGACAATAGTGCCGGTAGCTTGACACTAGCACCAAACTACCGTTTAGTTTATATCATACAAGGGCTCCGCATGGACGCCGGCATTCGCTGGCCCTCATGCTTCGGGTAGGGCAGGGCAGCACTTCGACAACTAACTTAAGGTGTAGCTGTCCGATTTGGCATGCATTGAACTTTAAAGTAATGCGAAGAGTTTAATACGAACATGGGATTATGAAAGTCATGCTTTGACAAAAGAAAAAACGTAGTACTCCGGAGTATTATACAACAAAGAAGGCAAGGATAGGCGAAGCAAACTATGTTAAATGCGCCGTCAAGTAAAAGTTGGCGTCTGTCAAACAAAAATAACGAAAAGAGTATTATTGAGAACCTGCGTCGCCTCTAGGCGAAACAAAAGAGGCCTTGGCATTAATGAAGAGACTGCACTGCTGTCCCCGTGGCAATGGAGGCTCGAAGTCGACAGGATGCAAAGTCGGTTTGCATCAAACGTCGACATGAGGACATGTCAGCCGGCGAGGTTTTGGAAGAAGATTGCTTTGTTCGTTACGTGAAGGCTGTCGCATTGATTGGTCTGCGTGGTGGCGGGCGAGGAGGAAAACGTAGAAGAGGAGGGCGATCTCTCGTTTCGTCGGCGTTGTCTAAGATAGGTGCGGGGATGGCTTTGCTCGTACGGGAGGTTGGCGTAGCGCTTCTTCTCTGTTTTTTCTCGTGGAGGCGGGATATACATGTGTGTCTGCTGTCTTTTCTTCGTGGGGGCTTTCACGTTGTCGAAATCGGACGCGTCCCCTCAATGCATAATATCCGGAGTGTCTCTACCATGACGACTGCTGATAGTGCCGTGCGTATTTCCTAGAGACTGACATATTATTTACTGGTAGCAATAATAATACGGTATACCTTTGCAACATTTTTTCTTCTTCATCCCATGTATTATCCCCGCACCACTCTCGCGCTCGCTCCCAGTAGTAACTCAGATCCGGGGTCACATAGCGGGCCCTTCTCCTCCCTCCCCATTTCGGCACGTGCCTTCATTTTTACCGCGAGGAGAATCAAGCATTTTCTTCCCTCGTCGACTCGCGTCGAACAAACCCACGCTGCTAGGCGCTCTCAGCAGTTAGTTGATCCCTGTTTTTTTTTTGTATTTTTGCAATTGAAGTCAAATCTTATCGTGGTGGGTGTCGCACTCAAGAACAACCAAACGTTGGTAGGATTAGAGGGTAAAACCACTATTATTAATAGACCACCTGGGCGGGCGGCTGACAATTGATTAAAACAAAACAGGATCTTTGCATAAAGATTACATTCCCTCCCCCATAAATTTATATAAAATCATTCCTTGAATATCGAGTCATTACTTGGTGTCATGGACTTTAGTCCGGAGTTTTTTGTCTAGGCCTAAGTATGCGATTCGCGGAACTGGAATTCTCGGTCGAATATAGCTTCGTTTGAGCGCCGCCTTCGGGGGGCGGCTCCAACGCCCCTCGCCCTGCCGTGTCCGTTCCGCACATCGACGAGAACGCGGACGGGTGCCGAGCGAGACGAGCGAGTGTCGAGGAGGAATTTTAGAAAAAAATTTCAATCAAAATGGCTGCAACGCCTGAATGATTTGCAAAATTGGCATCATTTCCAAACGGTACGTGATAATGTTTGGAATTTTGCGGTGGCATACTCTCGAGCGTTAGTGTCTTTGCTGAACTTTTTTACTAGTTCGTTTGATTTCTTACTCGGCATTTTATTGCTTTTGTTTCTGCTCGTTTTGCCAGCTGGAAATTCAATTTTTTATTGTGGGTTCACCCAAAACGTGACACAACTTACCGACGATATCCAACAACTTCGTGACACAAATTACCGACGGCAAGACGTTTCGTGACAAAATAACTCCCAAATCATTATACTTTCACGTAACAGAATTTCGAGACAAAACCAAGCAGATAGAGCCGTCTCTTCGGCCTTTGACCCTGGCTTTAGCACGGCCGCTGACACTCTAGGCAGCCTCTGCTGTAGGCATGAACGGATGCGGTTGATTCGCAGCGAACTATGCCGCTGTGCTCGCTTCTATGTGGCCATTGTCCATGCCATTTCATGTCACCTCCCTTCTGTTTTGAGCTCGTCGTCGTACGGTTGAGGTACGAGGAAACCCGCACGTACTCGGTGAGAACAGCAGTATGGACGACGAGCATGAACGCCAACTGACGACATTGGCAAACACACAACAGCAGGTGTACAGCAGTAGCCGAAGGGCGAAACGTCTAGCACAAAATGCAGCAACAAGTAGCAACCAGATCTACAGCAGATGGCTCAAAGTGCAGTGCGAGTGCCGTTCGTTGGCAAGTTTAGTCGTACACGCATCACTCTCAAGAGCCAACAAGAGGCAGGGCAGGGGCCCCCAACACAGAGACACGTGACAACCACGGCCAGCTGTCGATCGCGTAATTGGCCGGTAGTCCGTGCTTCGGTGCGTGTATCGGAAGTCGTTCGTAGTACTACTGCTGTAGCCGGTCGAAAGACCACGTGACATGTGACATCCCGTTCTGGTGGCAGCCTCGCCAGAAGACCCCCCAAAAATTATTTTTGTTTTCTTTTTCTTGGCCCCATGCACCCATTTCCTTTCCTTTCTCTTTGTTCTTTGTTTCTTTTTTTCCAATTGACTTGCGTCTGTTGTGCGTTATGCGTAGTGATAGATACTACGTGTGATATTTACGTGGTAGTCTTGGGTGGCCAGCGGTATAGTCGGTTTTTCCAGGCGCGAGTAATGAGACGTATGCACCGGTATGGACCTGGCACATCGTAGGGTGACTCCCGATTTCACTTTTATATGTTTCTGGTGGAGGCATGAATTGCGTCAGCTGTGATTTATGCGTGTACCACCTTGGGTTGTTTGTGTTTTTCCCTAGGGTATTCCTCTGCTCCAGAGTGATTGGAACCAGTCCTGTGACCACGGACTGGAATGTGCGAGTTAATGTGAGAACAACAACAACTGAAATATTGCCTGTTTCTAGACCTTTCAGCTGCTTCCTGCAAATTTGGTTTTTCTGTCAACAAGATTTTGAACCCTATGCAAATATCCTGTTTTGTTTTAATCAGTTGTCAGATGGCCGCCCCGGTGGTCTAGTGGTTTTACCCTCGAATACCTCCAACGTTTGGTTATCCTTGAGTTCGACACCCACCACGATGAATATGACTTTATTTGCAAAAATGCAAAAAAAAAAAAGAGATCAACTGCTGAGAGCGCCTGCTAGGTACAATTCGACACGAGTCGACGAGGGAAGAAAGTGCTCGATTCTCCTCGCGGTAAAAATGAAGGCACGTGCCGAAGTGGGGAGGGAGGAGGAGGGCCCGCTATGTGACCCCGGATCTGAGTTACTACTGGGAGGGAGCGCGAGAATGGTGCGGGGATGATAAATAGGATGAAGAAGAAAAAATGTTGCAAAGAAAGCTATATTATTATTTCTACCAGTAAATAATATGTCAGTCTCTGGGAAATACGCACGGCACCATCAGCAGTCGTTATGGTAGAGACACTCCGGATATTATGTATTGAGGGGACGCGTCCAATTTCGACAAAACGTGAAAGCACCCACGAAGCAAAGATAGCAGACACACATATCCCACCATCTCGAGAAAAACAGAGAAGAAGCGCTACGCCAACCTCCCGTACGAGCAAAGCCACCCCCGCACCTATCTTAGACAACGCCGACGAAACGAGAGATCGCCCTCCTCTTCTTCGTTTTTCTCCTCGCCCGCAGCCGCGCAGACCAATCAATGCGACAGCCTTCACGTAACAAACAAAGCAATCTTCTTCCAAAACCTCGCCGGCTGACATGTCCCCATGTCGACGTTTGATGCAAACCGACTTTGCATCCTGTCGACTTCGAACCTCCATTGCCACGGGGACAGCAGTGCAGTCTCTTCATTAATGCCAAGGCCTCTTTTGTTTCGCCTAGAGGCGACGCAGGTTCTCAATTATAATACTCTTTTCGGTATTTTTGTTTGACAGACGCCAACTTTTACTTGACGCGCATTTGACATACTATGTTTCGCCTATCCTTGCCTTCTTTGTTGTATAATATTATGTTTTTTTCTGTCAAATCATGACTTTCATAATCCCATGTTCGTATTAAACTCTTGGCAATACTTCAAAGTTCAATGCATGCCAAATCGGACAGCTACACCTTAGGTGGTCGAAGTGCTGCCCTGCCCTACCCGAAGCATGGGCGCCGGCGAATGCCGGCTCCCATGCGGAGCCCTTGTATTATATGATATTACGATAGTTGACGCGATATGTATAGAATAAAGCGCCAAATACCTAAATATCAGCGTACGCGGAGTTTTAGACATCATGAATAACGAACGACCGCGACGGCAGAGCACGGCAAAGCATAGCGCTTCGCTCTGCTGAGCTAGTGGTGCGCTGCTGAGCTGAGCCGCAGGGCATCGCAGGGCACTGCACGGCGCTTCGTTGCTGTAAGCTATAGCGCTGCGATGGGGTGCTGGGCGGTGTCGAGCTGATGAGCCTAGCCCAGATCTCAGCCGCTGAAGCTTCGTCAAGTACAAAACAAATGGTGCGAATCAAGGAAAAGCTAAAAGCTGGACCGTTCCGCAACTAATGCACAGGCGGCTAATTAGCGGCAAATGGTAGGAGGTTCAACTTATTACTAGACAAAAAGGAAGAAAAATCGCGAAAAGGTCCAAAATCGTGTTGGCAGAAAAAACAAAATTTGCAGGAAGCAGCTGAAAGGTCAAGAAACAGGCAATATTTCAGTTGTTGTTGTTGTCGTTCTCACATTAACTCGCACAATCAAGTCCGTGGTCACAGGACAGGCTCTAGTCACTTTGGAGCTGAGGAATACCCTAGGGGAAAAACACAAACCAAAGGTGGTACACGCATAAATCAACGCTGACGCAATTCATGCCTCCACCAGAAACATATAAAAGTGAAATCGGGAGTCAGTCTACGATGTGCCAGGCCCATACCGGTGCATACGTCTTATTACTCGCGCCTGGGAAAACCGACTATACCGCTTGCCACCCAAGAAAGACTACCACGTATATATTACACGTGGTATCTATCACTACGCATGCGCACAACAGACGCAAGTCAATTGGAAAAAAGAAACAAAGAAGAGAAAGGAAAGGAAATAAATGGGTGCATGGGGCCAAGAAAAAGAAAAGGTAAATACATTTTGGGGGGTCTACTGGCGAGTCTTGCCACCAGCACGATGCCACGTGGTTTTTCGACGATCTACAGCAGTACTACGAACGACTTCCGATACACCCACCGAAGCACGGACCACCGGACAATTACGTGACCGACAGCTGGCCGTGGTTGTCACGTGTCTCTGTGTTGGGGGCCCCTGTGCGCTGCCTCTTGTTGGCTCTTGTTTGGGTAAAACATGCGGTGTGCTCGATGGTCTCACGGAACCAGAATCAGAACGTCCGCTCGTACGACGTATCATTCTTACAGGAAATAAATGTAATACGACCTGGTATTTTTTTCTCCATCAATATGAACATAAAACGGTTGTTACATATTGGACAGAGTGATGCGTGTACGACTAAACTTGCCAACGGCACTCGTACTGCACTTTGAGCTATCTGCTGGTTGCTACTAGTTGCTGCTGTATGTGCTAGAAGTTTCGCCCTTCGACTACTGCTGCTGCATCTGATGTTGTGTGTTTGCCAATGTTTTCAGTTGGCGTTCATGCTCGTCGTACATACTGCTGTTCTCACCCAGTAAGTACGGGTTTCCTCGTACCTCGACGGCACGACGACGAGCTCAAAATAGAAGGGAGGTGACATGAAATGGCATGGACAATGGCCACATAGAGGCGAGCTCAGCGGGATAGTTCGCTGCGAATCAACCGCACTCGTTTATGCCTACAGCAGAGGCTGCCTGGAGTGTCAGCGGCCGTGCTAAAAGCCAAGGCCAAAGGCCGAAGAGACGGCTCTTCTACCTGCTTGAGATGCTGTTATATATAGACCTTTGGACAGAGTGATGCGTGTACGACTAAACTTGACAACTGCACTCGCACTGCACTTTGAGCTATCTGCTGTGGTTCTGGTTGCTACTAGTTGCTGCAGTATGTGCTAGAAGTTTCGCCCTTCGGCTACTGCTGCTGCATGCACCTGATGTTGTGTGTTTGCCAAT
This sequence comes from Undaria pinnatifida, assembly GCA_012845835.1. NCBI lineage: Eukaryota > Phaeophyceae > Laminariales > Alariaceae > Undaria > Undaria pinnatifida. The sequence continues at coordinate 10,602,659 of JABAKD010000023.1, read as the reverse complement.
GCCGTCAGTTGGCGTTCATGCTCGTCGTACATACTGCTGTTCTCACCCGGTACGCAAAATTCCAAACATTATCACGTACCGTTTGGAAATGATGCCAATTTTGTAAATCTTTCAGGCGTTGCAGCCATTAAGGTTCAACAATTTTTCCAAAATTCCCCCTCGACACTCGCTCGTCTCGCTCGGCGCCCGTCCGCGTTCACGTCGATGTGCGGAACGGACACGGCAGGGCGAGGGGCGTTGGAGCCGCCCCCCGAAGGCGGCGCTCGAACCAAGCCATATTCGACCGAGAATTCCAGTTCCGCGAATCGCATACTTAGGCCGAGACAAAAAACTCCGGACTAAAGTCCATGACACCAAGGAATGGCTCTATATTCAAGGAATGATTTTATATATGTTTATGCTTGCTCATCTAAATAAGTTCGTGGGCATAGTTATATAGTGATGGAAAGAAAGGTTTCCAATTACATTGCAGGCATTGTTCTTTTCGGACCTGGAAGGCGTTATGCACTCTCGATTTACTCGGGAATTTCTGGGAAAATTCTTGGCGGAAATTTCCGGCAACATTCTTGCATAACTGCTGTGACAGCAGAAATCAATGCGCGTTCTTCGTAGATCGGGATGCTGTGTCCTAAAACTGGGGGACAGACGGCATGCATCTTGTGTGGCCAATCTTCGAGATGCATTGGGCATTGGAGTGGTGTCACCGTGTACGCACGCACGTGCGCGCCCCCCCACAGAACTTCACCCGTGCTGCTGTCTGGCAGCCTTTCACACGTGGTTGCCATCTGCCGCTAGGACGCGGCAGCGCACGATTGTCACGGAAAACGCGAGACACATTCGTACATGATGAGTAAAACAAGGGCGGGCGTGTGGCGACACACACAACCGAAGACAAGAGCACGGATGTGTATGTCGACAAACGCGAAGATACAGCAGCAGCAGCAGCTGTAGTAGTAGTAGCCCACCACAGCACAGCCGAGAGAGGGCCCTCCCGGCCTAGCTATGGTGGCGCAGCCTCATCTACCTCGTGTCCGTGCCCTACAGGGCTGGGTGGTGATTGATGGAGAGCGTTTGGAGGGGGAGGTGATATCGTTGTGTGGGGCGGGTGGGGTGTGTGAGGCAATCAATGAAAACTGGCTTGCTGCTTGCAGGATTAAGGATCAATTTCACTCTACAACCACCCCCTTCAATTTATTATATGATCTTTAACGTTTTTTTCCCATCACTGTATGCCCACCGCGAATTTTCTGGTAAAATTCTTGACGGAAATTTCCGTATCACATGTCATCACTGCTTATACTGTACCTGGTATGATACTTGTCTGCTGTACACGTCACGCATCATTTTTTCAAAAAAATGAATCGAAGCAGAATGTTATTGAAGTATGAGAAAATATGGGTTTTGTACGTACGGAAGAAGTTTAACCAATCAGATCAATGCGGTAGTTCATAGTCGTATAAGCGATAGCATTGGGAACACCTGGCCCAGCTGTGTAGGCGACAACCTGCACGCGGAGCGCGTAGGGGAGCAGAGTCAGAGCTTACAGGTCCAAGGTGTGATACAGACTAGTTTAAGGCCAGTTTAAGTTCGTGCACTCCCCGACGATGGAGGAGTGCAAGTCACCGGAGGCTGAAGCTCTCGTGGCTGCTGCTGTACGCGGTCCTAATCAGGCCGCCTCGGCTGCTGCGCGAGTCGAGGCTCATGCTGCTGTCGCCGCTGTGCAAGCTGGGGTCGACAAACGCCGTGCCGAAGCTCTGGCTGCAGTGCAAGCTGAGTCCGAAGATCGCCGTGCCGCAGCCGCTTCGGCTGCTGCTACTGCTGCGTCTGCCACCGCGGCACCATCTTTGCTCAGCCCCAGTCCCGCTGTGTCCGAGGCTGCGGGGGAAACATCGGCTGAAGTGCTGCACTGGCAAGGGCAGGATGCGGTGGCTGGTGGCGCGTCTAAAACCGAGCACGTCGAGGCCATGCTCCAGCAGTTCATAGACAACTTTGCCGATCGGCAGCTGGCCCCGCGGGACAGTGGGGACGCGAGGGAGCGCCACGTCCAAAGGTCGCAGTTAACTGACGAAACTGGTCTATGGAAAAGATGGCGTCCAGAAAACATTGGGTGCTCCGCGGGCGCATACCTCCCAACATTGGCGACTCGGCAGCGGATATCCAGTCCTTCGTAGGCGAGGCCGTCAACGTCACGACGGCAGTGGCTACCCAGCTCCGCGCGATCATTGACTTTGACGTTCGTGCGTACCGGCCGCGCGCGGAAGGGATGGTCGACCACCTGCTGATGGTCGCTGACCGCCTCGATTTCTTGCGCCAGGCTCTTGTGGCGGTCCTGTCTGTTGGATTTTCCGTCGACAGCGGCGGCGACCGCCATTGCCGGGAGAGGGTGGCAACGAGCGATGCCGCCTTCACGACAGCGTCTGCCGACCTACGCCGGCACACCCAAGCAAAACCAAGCAACCAGCAATATTTTCCTGCTCTCTGGCTCCGCGGCGCGGGCTGTCATGAGCAAGATGGTAAACGACGATCTTCGTTTCCAACTGCAAATTCTTGCATTCGGCTCCCCCGGCCGACGCCACTTCACCTGATGCTCTTCGCGACAGTGGCAGTTCGGCGGCGCCGGCTGGTGGGTCGCGGGCGTTGGTGCTGGGCCCAGAGCCCCGCGGTGGGTCCGGGGGTGGTAGTGGCGGCGATGGTTCTGGATGAGGACACTGTTCCTTCCTGTCGGTTGGGCCAACACCTGGGGGGGGCGGCTGCTGAGCTTGCCGATGGTAAAGCGGTGAGGGCGCCGGGGGCCAGCGGGGGAGCGGGTGCCCGGCCGGCCACCCAAGGTGTAGGAGGGGGGCCGCGTGGGCGTGCGTTCGTAGCTTTGGCTGGCAATGGGGGTGTGGGGCGTGCTCGCGTGGCGGTGGCTCCGGGCTCGGTCCCCTTCGGCGAGAAAGGTACGGTTTCTTGTGTGCGTGTGCGTGAGTTGCCGACTGACTTGCTGCGTGTACAAGGAGCGTTTGATGGCGTACGTTTGGGTGCCTTGCGATTCGTTGCGGTCGACGCTTGGTTGGATGTTCGGGCGGTTGTGGTGCAGTCGATGGCCGTGCAAGGCTCCGCGAGCCTCGGTCATATCGCCTCGGTAAAATTCCCCCTCTTGAGACAGTGTCAGGGCGGCGTTGCCCTACTCACGTTCACAATCGGCCCCTCACTGTTTTCGCTGGCGAAATTTAGATCTTCGTATTTCACCGCTTAGCATCGTTCTCGAACCCAAATTTCGGATTATTCACGATCTCACGTTTGCGCGCGCGGGGGGCCGAACCAGTGTTAACGGTGACACGGATTTTGATTCCGCCCCACCGTCCGAGCTCGGTCACGTGCTTCGTGAGGTTTCACTACGGGTGATGCTTTTGAGGCAGACCCACGGTAGTGGTGCTCGAATTCTATTTTGCCGTGTGGACGTCAAAGATGTGTTTCGACGGGTTTTGGTTTCCCCGGCAGGTGCGCCGGCTTTCGGGTACGTGTTCGGAGATCGCGTTGTCGTGGATTTAAGCTTGCAATTTGGGTGGCGTAATAGCCCGGGGTTTTGGGGGTTGATGGCATCCGCGCTCGGGCATGCTCACACCCATTCTATGTTTCAAGGCGCAGATGTTTCCCACAAAAGGGGCTGCTGCCGTCGCGCACGTCGGAATTTCCCCGCCGCGGGGGGTTCCAGTTGTCTCTATCCCGGGTGATTGTGGGCCTGTTTCTGGCTCTGGTGGCAACGCCGGGAACTACTTCTTTGTGAGGTATTACGTAGACGATGGCGTTGTCGTCGAGTTGCAATGGTGGCCGGACGGTCGCCGTTGTTTGCGCGCTGTCCAGTCGCTGGCATCGGACCATTTTCGCTTGTTGGGCGAACGTGGTGCCTCTGATCCGCCCCTCCTGTCCGCCAGGAAAATCACTGACTGGGACACGCAACTGGAAGTGTTTGGTTGGATCATCGGCACGGAGGCGCTCACGGTTGCATTGCCGTCCCATAAGCGCCTCAAGCTGCAAAAATCTCCTTGCGGAGTGGCCCTCGTCTCGTACATCTGCTTCAGCGAGGCAGGTGTCGCAGCTTGTTGGCTTCCTTATACATGTCTCCTTTGCTGTGCGTCCGGGGTGGTTTTTCGTGAACCGTTTGTTGGCTTCGGTGGGTATGCCGCGCATATCTGCCGGATCTGATTTCGGTTTTCAAGGCGCAGATGTTTCCCAAAAAGGGGCTGCTGCCGTCGCGCACGTCGGAATTTCTCCGCCGCGGGGGGTTCCAGTTGTCTCTATCCCGGGTGATTGTGGGCCTGTTTCTGGCTCTGGTGGCAACGCCGGGAACTACTTCTTTGTGAGGTATTACGTAGACGGTGGCGTTGTCGTCGAGTTGCAATGGTGGCCGGACGGTCGCCGTTGTTTGTGCGCTGTCCAGTCGCTGGCATCGGAACATTTTTGCTTGTTCGGTGAACGTGGTGTCTCTGATCCGCCCCTCCTGTCCGCCAGAAAAATCACTGACTGGGACGCGCAACTGGAGGTGTTGGGTTGGATCATCGGCACGGAGGCTCTTACGGTTACGTCGCCGTCCCATAAGCGCCTCAAGCTGCAAAAATCTCCTTGCGGAGTGGCCCTCGTCTCGTACATCTGCTTCAGCGAGGCAGGTGTCGCAGCTCGTTGGCTTCCTTATACATATCTCCTTTGCTGTGCGTCCGGGGTGGTTTTTCGTGAACCGTTTGTTGGCTTCGGTGGGTATGCCGCGCATATCTGCCGGATCTGATTTCGGTCTTCAAGGCGCAGATGTTTCCCAAAAAGGGGCTGCTGCCGTCGCGCATGTTTGAATTTCTCCGCCGCGGGGGGTTCCAGTTGTCTCTATCCCGGGTGATTGTGGGCCTGTTTCTGGCTCTGGTGGCAACGCCGGGAACTACTTCTTTGTGAGGTATTAGGTAGACGGTGGCGGTTTCGTCGAGTTGCAATGGTGGCCGGACGGTCGCCGTTGTTTGTGCGCTGTCCAGTCGCTGGCATCGGAACATTTTTGCTTGTTCGGTGAACGTGGTGTCTCTGATCCGCCCCTCCTGTCCGCCAAAAAAATCACTGACTGGGACGCGCAACTGGAGGTGTTGGGTTGGATCATCGGCACGGAGGCTCTTACGGTTACGTCGCCGTCCCATAAGCGCCTCAAGCTGCAAAAATCTCCTTGCGGAGTGGCCCTCGTCTCGTACATCTGCTTCAGCGAGGCAGGTGTCGCAGCTCGTTGGCTTTCTTATACATATCTCCTTTGCTGTGCGTCCGGGGTGGTTTTTCGTGAACCGTTTGTTGGCTTCCGTGGGTATGCCGCGCATATCTGCCGGATCTGATTTCGGTTTTCAAGGCGCAGATGTTTCCCAAAAAGGGGCTGCTGCCGTCGCGCATGTCGGAATTTCTCCGCCGCGGGGGGTTCCAGTTGTCTCTATCCCGGGTGATTGTGGGCCTGTTTCTGGCTCTGGTGACAACGCCGGGAACTACTTCTTTGTGAGGTATTACGTAGACGGTGGCGTTGTCGTCGAGTTGCAATGGTGGCCGGACGGTCGCCGTTGTTTGTGCGCTGTCCAGTCGCTGGCATCGGAACATTTTTGCTTGTTCGGCGAACGTGGTGTCTCTGATCCGCCCCTCCTGTCCGCCAGGAAAATCACTGACTGGGACGCGCAACTGGAAGTGTTGGGTTGGATCATTGGCACGGAGGCTCTTACGGTTACGTCGCCGTCCCATAAGCGCCTCAAGCTGCAAAAATCTCCTTGCGGAGTGGCCCTCGTCTCGTACATCTGCTTCAGCGAGGCAGGTGTCGCAGCTCGTTGGCTTCCTTATACATATCTCCTTTGCTGTGCGTCCGGGGTGGTTTTTCGTGAACCGTTTGTTGGCTTCGGTGGGTATGCCGCGCATATCTGCCGGATCTGATTTCGGTTTTCAAGGCGCAGATGTTTCCCAAAAAGGGGCTGCTGCCGTCGCGCACGTCGGAATTTCTCCGCCGCGGGGGGTTCCAGTTGTCTCTATCCCGGGTGATTGTGGGCCTGTTTCTGGCTCTGGTGGCAACGCCGGGAACTACTTCTTTGTGAGGTATTACGTAGACGGTGGCGTTGTCGTCGAGTTGCAATGGTGGCCGGACGGTCGCCGTTGTTTGTGCGCTGTCCAGTCGCCGGCATCGGAACATTTTTGCTTGTTCGGTGAACGTGGTGTCTCTGATCCGCCCCTCCTGTCCGCCAAAAAAATCACTGACTGGGACGCGCAACTGGAGGTGTTGGGTTGGATCATCGGCACGGAGGCTCTTACGGTTACGTCGCCGTCCCATAAGCGCCTCAAGCTGCAAAAATCTCTTTGCGGAGTGGCCCTCATCTCGTACATCTGCTTCAGCGAGGCAGGTGTCGCAGCTCGTTGGCTTCCTTATACATATCTCCTTTGCTGTGCGTCCGGGGTGGTTTTTCGTGAACCGTTTGTTGGCTTCGGTGGGTATGCCGCGCATATCTGCCGGATCTGATTTCGGTCTTCAAGGCGCAGATGTTTCCCAAAAAGGGGCTGCTGCCGTCGCGCATGTTTGAATTTCTCCGCCGCGGGGGGTTCCAGTTGTCTCTATCCCGGGTGATTGTGGGCCTGTTTCTGGCTCTGGTGGCAACGCCGGGAACTACTTCTTTGTGAGGTATTACGTAGACGGTGGCGTTGTCGTCGAGTTGCAATGGTGGCCGGACGGTCGCCGTTGTTTGTGCGCTGTCCAGTCGCTGGCATCGGAACATTTTTGCTTGTTCGGCGAACGTGGTGTCTCTGATCCGCCCCTCCTGTCCGCCAGGAAAATCACTGACTGGGACGCGCAACTGGAGGTGTTGGGTTGGATCATTGGCACGGAGGCGCTAACGGTTACGTTGCCGTCCCATAAGCGCCTCAAGCTGCAAAAATCTCCTTGCGGAGTGGCCCTCGTCTTGTACATCTGCTTCAGCAAGGCAAGTGTCGCAGCTCGTTGGCTTCCTTATACATGTCTCCTTTGCTGTGCGTCCGGGGCGGTTTTTCGTGAACCGTTTGTTGGCTTCGGTGGGTATGCCGCGCAAATCTGCCGGATCTGATTTCGGTCTTCAAGGCGCAGATGTTTCCCACAAAAGAGGGCTGCTGCCGTCGCGCACGTCGGAATTTCCCCGCCGCGGGGGGTTCCAGTTGTCTCTATCCCGGGTGATTGTGGGCCTGTTTCTGGCCCTGGTGGCAACGCCGGGAACTACTTCTTTGTGAGGTATTACGTAGACGATGGCGTTGTCGTTGAGTTGCAATGGTGGCCGGACGGTCGCCGTTGTTTGCGCGCTGTCAAGTCGCTGGCATCGGACCATTTTTGCTTGTTCGGCGAACGTGGTGTCTCTGATCCGCCCCTCCTGTCCGCCAGGAAAATCACTGACTGGGACGCGCAACTGGAGGTGTTGGGTTGGATCATTGACACGGAGGCGCTTACGGTTGCATTGCCGTCCCATAAGCGCCTCAAGCTGCAAAAATCTCCTTGCGGAGTGGCCCTGGTCTCGTACATCTGCTTCAGCGAGGCAGGTGTCGCAGCTCGTTGGCTTCCTTATACATATCTCCTTTGCTGTGCGTCCGGGGTGGTTTTTCGTGAACCGTTTGTTGGCTTCCGTGGGTATGCCGCGCATATCTGCCGGATCTGATTTCGGTTTTCAAGGCGCAGATGTTTCCCAAAAAGGGGCTGCTGCCGTCGCGCATGTCGGAATTTCTCCGCCGCGGGGGGTTCCAGTTGTCTCTATCCCGGGTGATTGTGGGCCTGTTTCTGGCTCTGGTGACAACGCCGGGAACTACCTCTTTGTGAGGTATTACGTAGACGGTGGCGTTGTCGTCGAGTTGCAATGGTGGCCGGACGGTCGCCGTTGTTTGTGCGCTGTCCAGTCGCTGGCATCGGACCATTTTTGCTTGTTCGGCGAACGTGGTGTCTCTGATCCGCCCCTCCTGTCCGCCAGGAAAATCACTGACTGGGACGCGCAACTGGAAGGTGTTGGGTTGGATCATTGGCACGGAGGCTCTTACGGTTACGTCGCCGTCCCATAAGCGCCTCAAGCTGCAAAAATCTCCTTGCGGAGTGGCCCTCGTCTCGTACATCTGCTTCAGCGAGGCAGGTGTCGCAGCTCGTTGGCTTCCTTATACATATCTCCTTTGCTGTGCGTCCGGGGTGGTTTTTCGTGAACCGTTTGTTGGCTTCGGTGGGTATGCCGCGCATATCTGCCGGATCTGATTTCGGTTTTCAAGGCGCAGATGTTTCCCAAAAAGGGGCTGCTGCCGTCGCGCACGTCGGAATTTCTCCGCCGCGGGGGGTTCCAGTTGTCTCTATCCCGGGTGATTGTGGGCCTGTTTCTGGCTCTGGTGGCAACGCCGGGAACTACTTCTTTGTGAGGTATTACGTAGACGATGGCGTTGTCGTCGAGTTGCAATGGTGGCCGGACGGTCGCCGTTGTTTGTGCGCTGTCCAGTCGCCTGGCATCGGAACATTTTTGCTTGTTCGGCGAACGTGGTGTCTCTGATCCGCCCCTCCTGTCCGCCAGAAAAATCACTGACTGGGACGCGCAACTGGAGGTGTTGGGTTGGATCATCGGCACGGAGGCTCTTACGGTTACGTCGCCGTCCCATAAGCGCCTCAAGCTGCAAAAATCTCCTTGCGGAGTGGCCCTCAGTCTCGTACATCTGCTTCAGCGAGGCAGGTGTCGCAGCTCGTTGGCTTCCTTATACATATCTCCTTTGCTGTGCGTCCGGGGTGGTTTTTCGTGAACCGTTTGTTGGCTTCGGTGGGTATGCCGCGCATATCTGCCGGATCTGATTTCGGTCTTCAAGGCGCAGATGTTTCCCAAAAAGGGGCTGCTGCCGTCGCGCATGTTCGGAATTTCTCCGCCGCGGGGGGTTCCAGTTGTCTCTATCCCGGGTGATTGTGGGCCTGTTTCTGGCTCTGGTGGCAACGCCGGGAACTACTTCTTTGTGAGGTATTACGTAGACGATGGCGTTGTCGTCGAGTTGCAATGGTGGCCGGACGGTCGCCGTTGTTTGTGCGCTGTCCAGTCGCTGGCATCGGAACATTTTTGCTTGTTCGGCGAACGTGGTGTCTCTGATCCGCCCCTCCTGTCCGCCAGGAAAATCACTGACTGGGACGCGCAACTGGAGGTGTTGGGTTGGATCATTGGCACGGAGGCGCTTACGGTTACGTTGCCGTCCCATAAGCGCCTCAAGCTGCAAAAATCTCCTTGCGGAGTGGCCCTCGTCTCGTACATCTGCTTCAGCGAAGGCAGGTGTCGCAGCTCGTTGGCTTCCTTATACATGTCTCCTTTGCTGTGCGTCCGGGGCGGTTTTTCGTGAACCGTTTGTTGGCTTCGGTGGGTATGCCGCGCAAATCTGCCGGATCTGATTTCGGTCTTCAAGGCGCAGATGTTTCCCACAAAAGGGGCTGCTGCCGTCGCGCACGTCGGAATTTCCCCGCCGCGGGGGGTTCCAGTTGTCTCTATCCCGGGTGATTGTGGGCCTGTTTCTGGCCCTGGTGGCAACGCCGGGAACTACTTCTTTGTGAGGTATTACGTAGACGATGGCGTTGTCGTTGAGTTGCAATGGTGGCCGGACGGTCGCCGTTGTTTGCGCGCTGTCAAGTCGCTGGCATCGGACCATTTTTGCTTGTTCGGCGAACGTGGTGTCTCTGATCCGCCCCTCCTGTCCGCCAGGAAAATCACTGACTGGGACGCGCAACTGGAGGTGTTGGGTTGGATCATTGACACGGAGGCGCTTACGGTTACAGTTGCCGTCCCATAAGCGCCTCAAGCTGCAAAAATCTCCTTGCGGAGTGGCCCTCGGTCTCGTACATCTGCTTCAGCGAGGCAGGTGTCGCAGCTTCTTGGCTTCCTCATACATATCTCCTTTGCTGTGCGTCCGCGGCGGTTTTTCGTGAACCGTTTGTTGGCTTCGGTGGGTATGCCGCGCATATCTGCCGGATCTGATTTTGGTCTTCAAGGCGCAGATGTTTCCCAAAAAAGGGGCTGCTGCCGTCGCGCACGTCGGAATTTCCCCGCCGCGGGGGGTTCCAGTTGTCTCTATCCCGGGTGATTGTGGGCCTGTTTCTGGCTCTGGTGGCAACGCCGGGAACTACTTCTTTGTGAGGTATTACGTAGACGATGGCGTTGTCGTCGAGTTGCAACGGTGGCCGGACGGTCGCCGTTGTTTGTGCGCTGTTCAGTCGCTGGCATCGGACAATTTTTGCTTGTTCGGCGAACGTGGTGTCTCTGATCCGCCCCTCCTGTCCGCCAGAAAAATCACTGACTGGGACGCGCAACTGGAGGTGTTTGGTTGGATCATTGGCACGGAGGCTCTTACGGTTACGTCGCCGTCCCATAAGCGCCTCAAGCTGCAAAAATCTCCTTGCGGAGTGGCCCTCGTCTCGTACATCTGCTTCAGCGAGGCAGGTGTCGCAGCTCGTTGGCTTCCTTATACATGTCTCCTTTGCTGTGCGTCCGGGGTGGTTTTTCGTGAACCGTTTGTTGGCTTCGGTGGGTATGCCGCGCATATCTGCCGGATCTGATTTCGGTCTTCAAGGCGCAGATGTTTCCCAAAAAGGGGCTGCTGCCGTCGCGCACGTTCGGAATTTCCCCGCCGCGGGGGGTTCCAGTTGTCTCTATCCCGGGTGATTGTGGGCCTGTTTCTGGCTCTGGTGGCAACGCCGGGAACTACTTCTTTGTGAGGTATTACGTAGACGATGGCGTTGTCGTCGAGTTGCAATGGTGGCCGGACGGTCGCCGTTGTTTGTGCGCTGTCCAGTCGCTGGCATCGGAACATTTTTGCTTGTTCGGCGAACGTGGTGTCTCTGATCCGCCCCTCCTGTCCGCCAGGAAAATCACTGACTGGGACGCGCAACTGGAGGTGTTGGGTTGGATCATTGGCACGGAGGCGCTACGGTTACGTTGCCGTCCCATAAGCGCCTCAAGCTGCAAAAATCTCCTTGCGGAGTGGCCCTCGTCTCGTACATCTGCTTCAGCGAGGCAAGGTGTCGCAGCTCGTTGGCTTCCTTATACATGTCTCCTTTGCTGTGCGTCCGGGGCGGTTTTTCGTGAACCGTTTGTTGGCTTCGGTGGGTATGCCGCGCATATCTGCCGGATCTGATTTCGGTCTTCAAGGCGCAGATGTTTCCCACAAAAGGGGCTGCTGCCGTCGCGCACGTCGGAATTTCCCCGCCGCGGGGGGTTCCAGTTGTCTCTATCCCGGGTGATTGTGGGCCTGTTTCTGGCTCTGGTGGCAACGCCGGGAACTACTTCTTTGTGAGGTATTACGTAGACGATGGCGTTGTCGTCGAGTTGCAACGGTGGCCGGACGGTCGCCGTTGTTTGTGAGCTGTTCAGTCGCTGGCATCGGACCATTTTTGCTTGTTCGGCGAACGTGGTGTCTCTGATCCGCCCCTCCTGTCCGCCAGGAAAATCACTGACTGGGACGCGCAACTGGAGGTGTTGGGTTGGATCATTGACACGGAGGCGCTTACGGTTGCATTGCCGTCCCATAAGCGCCTCAAGCTGCAAAAATCTCCTTGCGGAGTGGCCCTCGTCTCGTACATCTGCTTCAGCGAGGCAGGTGTCGCAGCTTCTTGGCTTCCTCATACATATCTCCTTTGCTGTGCGTCCGGGGCGGTTTTTCGTGAACCGTTTGTTGGCTTCGGTGGGTATGCCGCGCATATCTGCCGGATCTGATTTTGGTCTTCAAGGCGCAGATGTTTCCCAAAAAAGGGGCTGCTGCCGTCGCGCACGTCGGAATTTCCCCGCCGCGGGGGGTTCCAGTTGTCTCTATCCCGGGTGATTGTGGGCCTGTTTCTGGCTCTGGTGGCAACGCCGGGAACTACTTCTTTGTGAGGTATTACGTAGACGATGGCGTTGTCGTCGAGTTGCAACGGTGGCCGGACGGTCGCCGTTGTTTGTGCGCTGTCCAGTCGCTGGCATCGGACCATTTTCGCTTGTTGGGCGAACGTGGTGTCTCTGATCCGCCCCTCCTGTCCGCCAGAAAAATCACTGACTGGGACACGCAACTGGAGGTGTTGGGTTGGATCATTGGCACGGAGGCTCTTACGGTTACGTCGCCGTCCCATAAGCGCCTCAAGCTGCAAAAATCTCCTTGCGGAGTGGCCCTCGTCTCGTACATCTGCTTCAGCGAGGCAGGTGTCGCAGCTCGTTGGCTTCCTTATACATGTCTCCTTTGCTGTGCGTCCGGGGTGGTTTTTCGTGAACCGTTTGTTGGCTTCGGTGGGTATGCCGCGCATATCTGCCGGATCTGATTTCGGTTTTCAAGGCGCAGATGTTTCCCACAAAAGGGGCTGCTGCCGTCGCGCACGTTGGAATTTCCCCTGCCGCGGGGGTTTTCAGGTGCTTCTATACCGGGTGATTGTGGGCCTGTTTCTGGCTCTGGTGACAACGCCGGGAACTACTTCTTTGTGAGGTATTACGTAGACGATGGCGTTGTCGTCCAGTTGCAATGGTGGCCGGACGGTCGCCGTTGTTTGTGCGCTGTCCAGTCGCTGGCATCGGACCATTTTTGCTTGTTCGGCGAACGTGGTGTCTCTGATCCGCCCCTCCTGTCCGCCAGAAAAATCACTGACTGGGACGCGCAACTGGAGGTGTTGGGTTGGATCATTGGCACGGAGGCTCTTACGGTTACGTCGCCGTCCCATAAGCGCCTCAAGCTGCAAAAATCTCCTTGCGGAGTGGCCCTCGTCTCGTACATCTGCTTCAGCGAGGCAGGTGTCGCAGCTCGTTGGCTTCCTCATACATGTCTCCTTTGCTGTGCGTCCGGGGTGGTTTTTCGTGAACCGTTTGTTGGCTTCGGTGGGTATGCCGCGCATAACTGCCGGATCTGATTTCGGTTTTCAAGGCGCAGATGTTTCCCAAAAAGGGGCTGCTGCCGTCGCGCATGTCGGAATTTCCCCGCCGCGGGGGGTTCCAGTTGTCTCTATCCCGGGTGATTGTGGGCCTGTTTCTGGCTCTGGTGGCAACGCCGGGCACTACTTCTTTGTGAGGTATTACGTAGACGATGGCATTGTCGTCGAGTTGCAATGGTGGCCGGACGGTCGCCGTTGTTTGTGCGCTGTCCAGTCGCTGGCATCGGACCATTTTCGCTTGTTGGGCGAACGTGGTGTCTCTGATCCGCCCCTCCTGTCCGCCAGGAAAATCACTGACTGGGACACGCAACTGGAGGTGTTGGGTTGGATCATTGGCACGGAGGCGCTTACGGTTGCATTGCCGTCCCATAAGCGCCTCAAGCTGCAAAAATCTCCTTGCGGAGTGGCCCTCGTCTCGTACATCTGCTTCAGCGAGGCAGGTGTCGCAGCTCGTTGGCTTCCTCATACATATCTCCTTTGCTGTGCGTCCGGGGCGGTTTTTCGTGAACCGTTTGTTGGCCTCGGTGGGTATGCCGCGCATATCTGCCGGATCTGATTTCGGTTTTCAAGGCGCAGATGTTTCCCACAAAAGGGGCTGCTGCCGTCGCGCACGTCGGAATTTCCCCGCCGCGGGGGGTTTCCAGTTGTCTCTATCCCGGGTGATTGTGGGCCTGTTTCTGGCTCTGGTGGCAACGCCGGGAACTACTTCTTTGTGAGGTATTACGTAGACGATGGCGTTGTCGTCGAGTTGCAATGGTGGCCGGACGGTCGCCGTTGTTTGTGCGCTGTCCAGTCGCTGGCATCGGACCATTTTCGCTTGTTCGGGCGAACGTGGTGTCTCTGATCCGCCCCTCCTGTCCGCCAGGAAAATCACTGACTGGGACGCGCAACTGGAGGTGTTGGGTTGGATCATTGGCACGGAGGCTCTTACGGTTACGTCGCCGTCCCATAAGCGCCTCAAGCTGCAAAAATCTCCTTGCGGAGTGGCCCTCGTCTCGTACATCTGCTTCAGCGAGGCAGGTGTCGCAGCTCGTTGGCTTCCTTATACATGTCTCCTTTGCTGTGCGTCCGGGGCGGTTTTTCGTGAACCGTTTGTTGGCTTCGGTGGGTATGCCGCGCATAACTGCCGGATCTGATTTCGGTTTTCAAGGCGCAGATGTTTCCCAAAAAGGGGCTGCTGCCGTCGCGCATGTCGGAATTTCCCCGCCGCGGAGGGTTCCAGTTGTCTCTATCCCGGGTGATTGTGGGCCTGTTTCTGGCTCTGGTGGCAACGCCGGGAACTACTTCTTTGTGAGGTATTTCGTAGACGATGGCATTGTCGTCGAGTTGCAATGGTGACCGGACGGTCGCCGTTGTTTGCGCGCTGTCCAGTCGCTGGCATCGGACCATTTTCGCTTGTTGGGCGAACGTGGTGTCTCTGATCCGCCCTCCTGTCCGCCAGGAAAATCACTGACTGGGACACGCAACTGGAGGTGTTGGGTTGGATCATTGACACGGAGGCGCTTACGGTTACGTTGCCGTCCCATAAGCGCCTCAAGCTGCAAAAATCTCCTTGCGGAGTGGCCCTCGTCTCGTACATCTGCTTCAGCGAGGCAGGTGTCGCAGCTCGTTGGCTTCCTTATACATGTCTCCTTTGCTGTGCGTCCGGGGCGGTTTTTCGTGAACCGTTTGTTGGCTTCGGTGGGTATGCCGCGCATATCTGCCGGATCTGATTTCGGTTTTCAAGGCGCAGATGTTTCCCAAAAAGGGGCTGCTGCCGTCGCGCACGTCGGAATTTCCCCGCCGCGGGGGGTTCCAGTTGTCTCTATCCCGGGTGATTGTGGGCCTGTTTCTGGCTCTGGTGGCAAAGCCGAGAACTACTTCTTTGTGAGGTATTACGTAGACGATGGCGTTGTCGTCGAGTTGCAATGGTGGCCGGACGGTCGCCGTTGTTTGTGCGCTGTCCAGTCGCTGGCATCGGACCATTTTCGCTTGTTGGGCGAACGTGGTGTCTCTGATCCGCCCCTCCTGTCCGCCAGGAAAATCACTGACTGGGACACGCAACTGGAGGTGTTGGGTTGGATCATTGGCACGGAGGCGCTTACGGTTACGTTGCCGTCCCATAAGCGCCTCAAGCTGCAAAAATCTCCTTGCGGAGTGGCCCTCGTCTCGTACATCTGCTTCAGCGAGGCAGGTGTCGCAGCTCGTTGGCTTCCTTATACATGTCTCCTTTGCTGTGCGTCCGGGGCGGTTTTTCGTGAACCGTTTGTTGGCTTCGGTGGGTATGCCGCGCATATCTGCCGAATCTGATTTCGGTTTTCAAGGCGCAGATGTTTCCCAAAAAAGGGGCTGCTGCCGTCGCGTACGTCGGAATTTCCCCGCCGCGGGGGGTTCCAGTTGTCTCTATCCCGGGTGATTGTGGGCCTGTTTCTGGCTCTGGTGGCAACGCCGGGCACTACTTCTTTGTGAGGTATTACGTAGACGATGGCATTGTCGTCCAGTTGCAATGGTGGCCGGACGGTCGCCGTTGTTTGTGCGCTGTCCAGTCGCTGGCATCGGACCATTTTCGCTTGTTGGGCGAACGTGGTGTCTCTGATCCGCCCTCCTGTCCGCCAGAAAAATCACTGACTGGGACACGCAACTGGAGGTGTTGGGTTGGATCATTGGCACGGAGGCGCTTACGGTTACGTTGCCGTCCCATAAGCGCCTCAAGCTGCAAAAATCTCCTTGCGGAGTGGCCCTCGTCTCGTACATCTGCTTCAGCGAGGCAGGTGTCGCAGCTCGTTGGCTTCCTCATACATATCTCCTTTGCTGTGCGTCCGGGGCGGTTTTTCGTGAACCGTTTGTGGGCTTCGGTGGGTATGCCGCGCATATCTGCCGAATCTGATTTCGGTTTTCAAGGCGCAGATGTTTCCCAAATAGGGGCTGCTGCCGTCGCGTACGTCGGAATTTCCCCGCCGCGGGGGGTTCCAGTTGTCTCTATCCCGGGTGATTGTGGGCCTGTTTCTGGCTCTGGTGGCAAAGCCGGGAACTACTTCTTTGTGAGGTATTACGTAGACGGTGGCGTTGTCGTCGAGTTGCAATGGTGGCCGGACGGTCGCCGTTGTTTGTGCGCTGTCCAGTCGCTGGCATCGGACCATTTTCGCTTGTTCGGGCGAACGTGGTGTCTCTGATCCGCCCCTCCTGTCCGCCAGAAAATCACTGACTGGGACACGCAACTGGAGGTGTTGGGTTGGATCATTGGCACGGAGGCGCTTACGGTTACGTTGCCGTCCCATAAGCGCCTCAAGCTGCAAAATCTCCTTGCGGAGTGGCCCTCGTCTCGTACATCTGCTTCAGCGAGGCAGGTGTCGCAGCTCGTTGGCTTCCTCATACATATCTCCTTTGCTGTGCGTCCGGGGCGGTTTTTCGTGAACCGTTTGTTGGCTTCGGTGGGTATGCCGCGCATATCTGCCGGATCTGATTTCGGTCTTCAAGGCGCAGATGTTTCCCAAAAAGGGGCTGCTGCCGTCGCGCACGTCGGAATTTCCCCGCCGCGGGGGGTTTCAGTTGTCTCTATCCCGGGTGATTGTGGGCCTGTTTCTGGCTCCGGTGGCAACGCCGGGAACTACTTCTTTGTGAGGTATAACGTAGACGATGGCGTTGTCGTCCAGTTGCAATGGTGGCCGGACGGTCGCTGTTGTTTGTGCGCTGTCCAGTCGCTGGCATCGGACCATTTTTGCTTGTTCGGCGAACGTGGTGTCTCTGATCCGCCCCTCCTGTCCGCCAGGAAAATCACTGACTGGGACGCGCAACTGGAGGTGTTGGGTTGGATCATTGGCACGGAGGCGCTTACGGTTACGTTGCCGTCCCATAAGCGCCTCAAGCTGCAAAAATCTCCTTGCGGAGTGGCCCTCGTCTCGTACATCTGCTTCAGCGAGGCAGGTGTCGCAGCTCGTTGGCTTCCTCATACATATCTCCTTTGCTGTGCGTCCGGGGCGGTTTTTCGTGAACCGTTTGTTGGCTTCGGTGGGTATGCCGCGCATATCTGCCGGATCTGATTTCGGTCTTCAAGGCGCAGATGTTTCCCAAAAAGGGGCTGCTGCCGTCGCGCACGTCGGAATTTCCCCGCCGCGGGGGGTTCCAGTTGTCTCTATCCCGGGTGATTGTGGGCCTGTTTCTGGCCCTGGTTGCAACTCCGGGAACTACTTCTTTGTGAGGTATTACGTAGACGATGGCGTTGTCGTCGATTTGCAATGGTGGCCGGACGGTCGCCGTTGTTTGCGCGCTGTCCAGTCGCTGGCATCGGACCATTTTCGCTTGTTGGGCGAACGTGGTGTCTCTGATCCGCCCCTCCTGTCCGCCAGGAAAAATCACTGACTGGGACACGCAACTGGAGGTGTTGGGTTGGATCATTGACACGGAGGCGCTTACGGTTGCATTGCCGTCCCATAAGCGCCTCAAGCTGCAAAAATCTCCTTGCGGAGTGGCCCTCGTCTCGTACATCTGCTTCAGCGAGGCAGGTGTCGCAGCTTGTTGGCTTCCTTATACATGTCTCCTTTGCTGTACGTCCGGGGTGGTTTTTCGTGAACCGTTTGTTGGCTTCGGTGGGTATGCCGCGCATATCTGCCGGATCTGATGTCGGTCTTCAAGGCGCAGATGTTTCCCAAAAATGGGGCTGCTGCCGTCGCGCACGTCGGAATTTCCCCGCCAAGGGGGGTTCCAGTTGTCTCTATCCCGGGTGATTGTGGGCCTGTTTCTGGCTCCGGTGGCAACGCCGGGAACTACTTCTTTGTGAGGTATTACGTAGACGGTGGCGTTGTCGTCGAGTGGCAATGGTGGCCGGACGGTCGCCGTTGTTTGTGCGCTGTCCAGTCGCTGGCATCGGAACAGTTTTGCTTGTTCGGCGAACGTGGTGTCTCTGATCCGCCCCTCCTGTCCGCCAGAAAAATCACTGACTGGGACGCGCAACTGGAGGTGTTGGGTTCGATCATTGGCACGGAGGCGCTTACGGTTACGTCGCCGTCCCATAAGCGCCTCAAGCTGCAAAAATCTCCTTGCGGAGTGGCCCTCGTCTCGTACATCTGCTTCAGCGAGGCAGGTGTCGCAGCTCGTTGGCTTCCTTATACATATCTCCTTTGCTGTGCGTCCGGGGTGGTTTTTCGTGAACCGTTTGTTGGCTTCGGTGGGTATGCCGCGCATATCTGCCGAATCTGATTTCGGTTTTCAAGGCGCAGATGTTTCCCAAAAAGGGGCTGCTGCCGTCGCGCACGTCGGAATTTCCCCGCCGCGGGGGGTTCCAGTTGTCTCTATCCCGGGTGATTGTGGGCCTGTTTCTGGCTCTGGTGGCAACGCCGGGAACTACTTCTTTGTGAGGTATTACGTAGACGATGGCGTTGTCGTCGAGTTGCAATGGTGGCCGGACGGTCGCCGTTGTTTGTGCGCTGTCCAGTCGCTGGCATCGGACCATTTTCGCTTGTTGGGCGAACGTGGTGTCTCTGATCCGCCCCTCCTGTCCGCCAGAAAATCACTGACTGGGACACGCAACTGGAGGTGTTGGGTTGGATCATTGGCACGGAGGCGCTTACGGTTACGTTGCCGTCCCATAAGCGCCTCAAGCTGCAAAAATCTCCTTGCGGAGTGGCCCTCGTCTCGTACATCTGCTTCAGCGAGGCAGGTGTCGCAGCTCGTTGGCTTCCTTATACATGTCTCCTTTGCTGTGCGTCCGGGGCGGTTTTTCGTGAACCGTTTGTTGGCTTCGGTGGGTATGCCGCGCATATCTGCCGGATCTGATTTCGGTTTTCAAGGCGCAGATGTTTCCCAAAAAGGGGCTGCTGCCGTCGCGCACGTCGGAATTTCCCCGCCGCGGGGGGTTCCAGTTGTCTCTATCCCGGGTGATTGTGGGCCTGTTTCTGGCTCTGGTGGCAACGCCGGGAACTACTTCTTTGTGAGGTATTACGTAGACGATGGCGTTGTCGTCGAGTTGCAATGGTGGCCGGACGGTCGCCGTTGTTTGCGCGCTGTCCAGTCGCTGGCATCGGACCATTTTCGCTTGTTGGGCGAACGTGGTGTCTCTGATCCCGCCCCTCCTGTCCGCCAGGAAAATCACTGACTGGGACACGCAACTGGAGGTGTTGGGTTGGATCATTGGCACGGAGGCGCTTACGGTTACGTTGCCGTCCCATAAGCGCCTCAAGCTGCAAAAATCTCCTTGCGGAGTGGCGCTCGTCTCGTACATCTGCTTCAGCGAGGCAGGTGTGGCAGCTTGTTGGCTTCCGTATACTTGTATCCTTTGCTGTGCGTCCGGGGTGGTTTTTCGTGAACCGTTTGTTGGCTTCGGTGGGTATGCCGCGCATATCTGCCGGATCTGATTTCGGTTTTCAAGGCGCAGATGTTTTCCAAAAATGGGGCTGCTGCCGTCGCGCACGTCGGAATTTCCCCGCTGCCGGGGGTTCCAGTTGTCTCTATCCCGGGTGATTGTGGGCCTATTTCTGGCCCTGGTTGCAACTCCGGGAACTACTTCTTTGTGAGGTATTACGTAGACGATGGCGTTGTCGTCGATTTGCAATGGTGGCCGGACGGTCGCCGTTGTTTGCGCGCTGTCCAGTCGCTGGCATCGGACCATTTTCGCTTGTTGGGCGAACGTGGTGTCTCTGATCCGCCCTCCTGTCCGCCAGGAAAAATCACTGACTGGGACACGCAACTGGAGGTGTTGGGTTGGATCATTGACACGGAGGCGCTTACGGTTACGTTGCCGTCCCATAAGCGCCTCAAGCTGCAAAAATCTCCTTGCGGAGTGGCCCTCGTCTCGTACATCTGCTTCAGCGAGGCAGGTGTCGCAGCTCGTTGGCTTCCTTATACATGTCTCCTTTGCTGTGCGTCCGGGGCGGTTTTTCGTGAACCGTTTGTTGGCTTCGGTGGGTATGCCGCGCATATCTGCCGGATCTGATTTCGGTCTTCAAGGCGCAGTATGTTTCCCAAAAAAGGGGCTGCTGCCGTCGCGCACGTCGGAATTTCCCCGCCGCGGGGGGTTCCAGTTGTCTCTATCCCGGGTGA